>CM069136.1:116380530-116563030 GCA_035221665.1 Okamejei kenojei
AAAAATCCTTTTCAGTAAAAACAGGATTCTTAGATTAGACATGTGCTGGGCCACACCGCTCCGTGTGGTCGAGCGCATGAAATCTGTGGGTACGATTGCGCGGTAGCAAACGCAGCCGCTAAACAAACATAACAAGCCCGCCCAGAATAGAATTTTAGACGATGACCGTCGACCGGCGGACTTGACTGGGATTCGGATACCTGCGTGTGACCCCAGGGACCCCGCTGCTCAAATGTGTTTATATTACCTCTTCATTCCTACTTACGGTATGGGTTGGTTGTCTTCTAAAATGGGAAATCGGTTTAATGTTTAGTGAAAAAGATTTTACCAGGCCGTTGGGGAGACGTTGGAGCTATAAGCAGAGGCTGGATCAAGAGGCGGTCATTTTTTCCGTGAAGATGTAGAAACGGTCTACCAGAGGCAATGATGTATAAAAAATCATGAGGGAGGGGGCCCATAGATAAGGTGAATTTGAACACGGCCCGTCGTTTCCAAGGGCTTAGATAGTGGCAGTCCTGTCTGTATCACTTGTCTGTTAACTAATAGGGCAGAAGGTGTCGAGGGGATAATGTTTTTTTTAACGGGATCTTGAGGGGATAACATTTTCACACTGAGGAGGTGGCGTGGGTGAGGATGTGAATGGATACAAGCATACCAGTGGAAGGGGGCACAGTTATATTACACACATGTTTGAAAGACTCCATTGGCACGGGTTAAAAGCATTTAGAATATGTTTGGAGGGATACAGGTTTGCCCGGGGTGCAGAGGGGAGTGGGTCCGCGAGGTGTTGGGCTGAAGGCTCCCTGTTTCCACTGCTGCTATACTCCTGATCTCTTTCTCAGTGCCGAGCATGGTGGAAAACAACTCAGATTCCAGGAATTGACATTAATAAGAAGGGAAGCAATCAGCGTTCCAACTCACCCGATTCACTGGCTCACCACATCTCTCCTTTATAACCATTTACATCCCGACATACGAATGTCCCTGGGGCAAGTTTAAACCATTCACAGACTATTTTAATAACAATTTTAAAAATCAGACATTTCTTTCCACCTCTCTAGAAAACTTCCTCTTTCTGGTGCCAGTCTCAGTGTGTTAAGGGCTTGTCCACTTACGTGTCGCACTGAGGCGCCAATTCCAACGGGCACCGTTATGCAGCGACGGGTTGGGTGGGGATGGTCTTCCCACTGAGAAGCGTAGGAGGGGTTATGGAGTTAGTGCAACGAATCGTGACGGGGCTCTGAATTTTTCTGTAGCGATCAAAATCCTTGCACGCCAACGGCCTGTCGGGAAATGACGGCCAAACGTCGGGTGGGACAGGCCCCAAGAAACCTGGCGCGACGCTCGCTTCACCCTGCAACAGCAGCTGAAGCAGGCAAAAGATTATTTCGCCGAGCTCGGGCACTGGGGCTTCACGGCCGTTTGCGGTCCGGATTCCGCCCACACTTCTACTCGGAGCGGGGGCCTAACCACAAGATAAATTGTATGATGGACACACAAAAATGCAAGGAGTAGAACTCCGAGCTGGGACACACGGGCAGCATATTTGGTAGAGAAGCAATATGGGGTGACGGTTTGGGTCAGCAAGACCCGCCTTTCAGACTGAATATTTTATTTATAAGAAGTCTCAACACGAAACATCAACCAATTGCTTACTCTCCATCAGATGCTGCCGTCAGCTGAGTTACTCCAGCTTTGTGTCCATCTTCTAAATGACGTCACTGCGCTCCACACGCTGTGCGGTCGAATGAAGTAGATGAAGTCGACGCTAGGACCGTCACGGCTAAATGCGAACACGTTGAAAGCAGAAGGTCGCTTAATTTGCGTTCTCGTGCCATGGACTTCGGGTAAATCGGGACAGGCCTCTTAAATCTCTTGCTAGTTTGGCTGACCTCTTGCTTCGGTTTAGAGTGGCTAGTCACACTCATAACTTGTCGGCTGAAAGAATGGAAGCTGCCTCCTAGTAGAGAATGGGAGGTTACTCGTAATCTGTAAACTGGCTATGCTTCCTTTACTGAACAAAGGTCGTAAATTTTGTCGCCCCTCTCTTGGGATCAACGAGATAACGGGCTTTGTTTACATCCCTATACCTCCACCCTACCTGTCCATCGGGAAACATGGCCAAGCAGCTTCAGAGAGCCCACACCTTACTGAATTTACCATCCCAAATGTGATGGGCAGTGAGGGGCATCGCGTGGCTGCCTCACAGCGCCAGAGACTGGGGCTTCGATCCTGACTATGGGTGCTGTCTGTACGCAGTTTGTACGTTCTCCCTGAGACCGGATGCGTTTTCTCTAGGTGCTCCGGTTTCCTCCCACATGCTAAGGACGTGCGGGTGCGTACGTTAATTGACTCCTATAAATTGTCTCTAGTGTGTAAGATAGAACTAATGTACTAGTTCAGGACTGCTCTCTAGTTGTGGCAGGAGGGTTGTTGGCTCCTGCACTGGCCTTTGCGGTGCTGTTCAGTGAAGGCAGGCACTGAATGCAGCCACCACACGTGCTTGCTCAGGAAACTCCCGCATGAAGTGATTAACACGGATGCACAAAGCTTCGACAGGTCCAAGTATCTGAAGGGCTCATGTCCATGGGATGCTTAGTGCAGATTAGTGGAGGTGTACGATCGGAACACTTACTTGGTTCCCGGGTGAACCTTTGGACCCGGCAGGGCCCATCTCACCTTTCTCTCCCTGAAAGAAAATCAACGAGAGGAGCCAATTAATATCTCTGATAAAGTGCCACGACAACCTATGGGTTTGTAATCGAGAGACTAGAGTGTTTTATTGTACTATGCCTTGAAGCAGGACAATGACATACCTACTTGCAGCTGCGCAACAGATATGCCAACATAATACTCTGTAAACGCTATAATAAAACTACAAAAAGAGTTCAGTGCCTGGGATTGCAATACCATCGGGGGGCAGTGTGGGCCGGGGAAGGAAGGCACACCGGTCCTCCACAGAGCATACATGGCACGCATTGACTTGTCTGGGAGTGATGCTTTAAGGGCCTGTCCCGCTGCGATTTTTTCTGCGACTGCCGACATAATTGACTGACGGGTCAGGTCACCGAAACATCTGCGGCATGATGGCGTAGGACAAGCGGTGTTTCTTCACGTGTCACAACAATTCTTCTGTCGCCGGTGGATTTTGGAGTGTTCAAAATCTTTTGGCGACCCTGATTTGATGCCGGCAGTCGTAGGAAAGAAATCGGCAAGTGGGACGGGCCCTTTGCTGGCACTCGTGCTGGCTCCTGGTGTCGCCTTAACGTAGAAACATAGAAACATCGAAAATAGTTTCTGTGTTTCTATGTTAAGGACGGGTTGTAGGAAGCGATGGTGGGCAAGCCATGCCTCAGCTGCCAAATATCACTCGTCACACAGTTTAGAGCAACTGTTTATTTTAGCCTTTTCGATGGCGTTATCACATCTGGATTCTCGTACAACTCTGCATCGCCAGACTTGAGTGCCCGAGACCTGGTCCTCAGAAGAATGCAACTTCCTGGTTCATCCAATGCTTCTGCTTGGGGAACACTCGGATGGTTTTCATGGGAACACACTCCTCCTCACATTTCCTAATGAGGTCGGTGACAACATGAGGCGTATTCAGTGTCGAAACAAGGAACTGCAGATGCTGGTTTATCCAGGGAAGGCACAAAATGTTGGAGTAGCTCAGCGGGTCAGGCAGCATCCCTTGGGGAAATGGACAGGTGACGTTTTGAAGCAAAGGGACAGACATTCCATTAACAGTTCTCACATCTTGGGAATGATTTGAGAATTAAGGGACAAAAGTTTAGGGGTAACATGACGGGGAACCTCTTTACTCAGAGAGTGGTGGCTGTGTGGAATGAGCTTCCAGTGGAAGTGGTGGAGGCAGGTTCGATTTTAACATTTAAAAATAAATTGGATGGGTATATGGACGGGAAAGGAATGGAGGGTTATGGTCTGAGTGCAGGTAGATGGGACTAGGTGAGAGTAAGTGTTCGGCACGGACTAGAAGGGCCGAGAATTCTTCGGTCCAATGGAGGCCGGACACCAGGTCGCTGCCAGTTGAGTCAGTGGGGCATGATAAAGATCCCCCCATGGACACCTCACTCATCGCATGCGTGAGTGCTTGCGTCGTGCATGCACGACTGCTGTTGCAGCAAGGTAGGCATTGTATAGGTGAGTGGATGGGCTGGGCATGGGGCAGTGCCCATGTCACCTGAGAGAAGTGCTTACATCTCAGCAAGCATTTCCCCTCAACACCACCGGTTGCCTTCCAGATATGCTGAAAATCTGATCTGGGTTTAATCCTTCCAGAAAGAAAGCAGCAAAATGGTCCAACCTTATCTCCTGTCTGAAAAATTGATTCTTTTCCTCCTTCGTGCGGTTGAGGAGTATAAGGTCGGTCAGATCCGCGAACCCCTGGCTCGCCCTGTGGAATAATAACATTTGTTAGGACCTCTTAGTGCGTACTGTCCATCAGGCACTCATAATGGTCACTTCGCAGCCCTTCTCTCTTCCCTCCCCCTGATCCACTACTCTCCTTCCCCACCCTTTCCTCGCCTGCATTTCTTCCCTCCACTCCCCTCTCCTCTCTTGTCTCCTCCCCTTTCCCTTCTACTCATTCAACATCTTCCCATCCCAGCGGACACAAGTGGAGTAACTCAGCGGGACAGGCAGCATCGCAGTCTGAAGACGGGACTCGACCCGAAATATCAACCCAGCCTTCACTCCAGAGATGCTGCCTGTCCCGCTGAGTTACTCCAGCACTTTGTGATATATCTTCATCTGCAGTTCCTTCCTCCACATCTCTCCAACCCATCTGCCCTTCCTGTGTCAATCCCTGCCCATCACCTCCCCTCCCTCCCCTGCCCCTCTCCTTCAGGTACAAATTGCTGGAGCAACGGCTCCAGGTTTCCAGCGAGAGCTGTATGTACCCATCCCTCTAGCGTGATCATCGCCGACTTCCAGAATGCTGTTACAGCAACAAATTTACCTAAACATTTATCAAAAAGCAGATGGGAATAAATGGAATGCTTAACTCGAAACTCCAACTCGCTCTCCATTTTGGAGGGCAAGTAATAAACCCCCCTGGTGTCACACACTATGGTTTTTCCCTCGCTGCCAGCCAAGCTCACCTGTTCTATAAGGCGCTGGTCAGGCCGCATTTGGGGTACTGTAAGCACATTTGGGCCCCATATCTGAGGAAGGATGTGCTGTCTCTAGAGAGGGTCCAGAGGAGGTTTACAAGAATGATTCCAGGAATGGCTGGGTTAGCATATGATGAGCGTTTGACAGCACTGGGCCTCTACTCGCTGGAGTTTCGAAGGTAAAGGGGGGACCTCATTGAATCTTACAGAAGACATAGATAGAGTGGATGTGGAAAGGATGTTTCCACTGGTGGGAGATTCTCGGACCAGAGGTCAGAGTATCAGAATTAAAGGGTGCTATTCTAGAAAAGAGATGAGGAGGAACTTCTTTAGACCGAGGGTAGTTAATCTGTGGAACTCATTCTCACAGAGGGCTGTGCAGGCCAAGTCAGTGGATATTTTTAAGGCAGAGAGGGACAAATTCTTGATTAGAATATGTGTCAAGAGTTATGGGGAGAAGGCAGGAAATGGGATTAGGAGGCAGGGATCAGCCATGATTGAATGGTGGAGTAGATTTGATGGGCCAAATGGTCTAATTCTACTCCTCTAACTTGTTAAGTGAACTTGGCTAGGAGGAGAAAGAGCTGGGAAGAGAGTGGCAGCTTCACCCACATCGTGCAATGGATAGGGGAAGAACAGGGTGGCAAAAGGCTTCTGGCATATTTGCCACATCATACTACCATTGGCAAGCAGTGACTGTAGCCCAGCCGTTACATACAACTGTTTACATACGAGAATATCACTCTAACTATCCTTGCTGACACAACAGGAGGCCAATCGAACTCTCAAACCAACATCAGAATAGTCTATCACTTAATTTAATTTACAAGACTATTACATATAGATAAAGTTGAATAGTAAATATCTTCATGGACTACACGTGTAATGATATGGAGACGGGTGATGAGCCATTGAACGGATCAGCCCATTTGTAAACTGGTCTCACCTTGTCACCCTTCTGTCCATGAAAGTGCACTCCCATGTTGCCCTGTTGACAAAAGCAGAGGGAAGAGTGAGGGGCCCGTCCCACTTACGCGACCTTGGCTCGCAAATTACGCGACCTCGTGGTCGCTTGAGGCGTGCGGGCCGCGCGGGGCCGGTCCCACTGAGAAGCGCGGAGGCGCACGGAGTCGTGCGGGGCTGGTCCCGGCATCGCGCGGGGCTCCGAGATTCCTGCAGTGTCTGAAAATTTCGCGCGCCAACGCTTGTCGACACGCAGGCGCATTGAGGGCGTACGCAGCGTCTTGATGGCGTACGCCTAGTGAGTGGCGTTGTACGATGACGTCACCGCCCCACGCCGTGCGACGCCCACATTCAGTCGGCCCTTCTCCTGCCCAGCTGATTGGTCAGCATGACACAAATGACGTCACGCGTGAACTTATCACGAACTCCGCTTCCGTTTGGTCGCGCCAAACGCACGCAATTGCATGCAAGTGGGACAGGCCCTTAATTCTAGTGGCTGACTGCAAAGTCACAAACATTAATCCTGCTGCAGGATGGTAGAGGTTACCTTTCGTCCAGGGAGTCCTGGTATTCCTGGGGGACCCTGGAATGACAAAAGAAGCAGATGAGGTCAACAATGAACATTCTTCTTCGCTGCGTAAATCATCAGAAGGCAACTCCCAGGCACGTTTTCGAGAAACCTCTTGCCCTCGGCAATGAAAGTAATGACCACAAACATGCCAGTAGCTCAGAGAGCGAGGGAAGCGGGGATAGAAACATAGAAAATAGGTGCAGGAGTAGGCCATTCAGCCCTTCGAGCCTGCACCGCCATCCAATATGATCATGGCTGATCATCCAACTCAGTATCCCGTACCTGCCTTCTCTCCATACCCCCTGATCCCTTTAGCCACAAGGGCCACATCTAACTCCCTCTTAAATATAGCCAATGAACTGGCCTCAACTACCTTCTGTGGCAGAGGATTCCACAGATTCACCACTCTCTGTGTGAAAAATGTTTTCTCATCTGGGTCCTAAAAGACTTCACCCTTATCCTTAAACTCTGACCCCTTGTTCTGGAGTTCCCCAACACCGGGAACAATCTTCCTGCATCTAGCCTGTCCAACCCCTTAAGAATTTTGTAAGATCCCCCCTCAATCTTCTAAATTCCAGCGAGTACAAGCCAAGTCTATCCAGTCTTTCTTCATATGGAAGTCGTGCCATCCCAGGAATCAGTCTGGTGAACTTTCTCTGAACTCCCTCTATGGCAAGAATGTCTTTCCTCAGATTAGGAGACCAAAACTGTACGCGACACTCCAGGAGTGGCCTCACCAAGACCCTGTACAACTGCAGTAGAACCTCCCTGCTCTTGTACTCAAATCCCTTTGCTAAGAATGCCAACATACCATTCGCTTTCTTCACAGCCTGCTGCACCTGCATGCCTACTTTCAATGACTGGTGTACCATGACACCCAGGTCTCGTTGCATCTCACCTTTCCTACACTATTCAGATAATAGTCTTCTTTCCTGTTTTTGCCACCAAAGTGGATAACCTCACATTTATCCACATTATACTGCATCTGCCATGCATTTGCCCACTCACTACCTATCCAAGTCACCTTGCAGCCTCCTAGCATCCTCCTCACATCTAACACTGCCCTCCAGCTTCGTGTCATCCGCAACCTTGGAGATGTTGCATTGAGGGAGGGAGAGGGAAAGTGCGAGGGTAACAGATGAAATGAGGGCCATCAAATAGAGGGCAAAGAGCACAGAATGCATCTGTCCACACCACACCTACACCAAATGATGGCACAACACAGGGCAAGGGTGGGAGGAAGCATTATTAGGAAGGTGCAGAGGGAGAGGTTGGGAGAAGCATGCTCACAAACCTTGGGTTACCTTCAGCTAAATTACACAGTACAGTGGCTTCCAGTCCCAATCCTCTCTGTGTAGCACTGGACAAAACCCACCTGGCTATTATTGCCCCACCAGTGCCCCACACAGTGCCCAGGCATGGGCTGGAAGCAACAAGATCGTCAGACACAAGCAGGGAGTTCCCCAGAGAGGTGTGACATTGAACCTGTATCTGTGTACAAGATTATCGGTTGTGGGGAGAGTGCTGAGCATGGAGCAGCTACTGCATATCCATGTCCGATCTACAACACCCTCAATGATGAGAAAATCGAGCCTTGCGTTACCCCCATGCTACCACACATGATAGCTTCCTTATCTCAGGTGCATGCTTTGGGGAGAGGCTGTTTGCCTTGAGAAAGCGGGAAGGACGAGGCATAGTGGGCTCTCCATTGTCCATGGTTGAAGCAGCAAGTTGGTACCAGATCACCCACACTGCCGTATCGTTGGACAACTAAGTAAAATACGGTGCAAAGATCCATCTTCCAGAATGACCAGATGCAGGAATTCCTGACCATCAAATAACTTGATTACGTTCGGAGCTTGAGATGAGAGTCCAGTGTCCAACAGGGCCCACTCCTTGGAGATGAGCCTTTAGACTCTGTGTTGAACATGAGGAATAATGCTTGAGGGCACAAGTAACTGCAGGTGCTGGAACATGAAGCAAAAAAAGGTGCTGGAAAAAGCGTGGTGGGTCAGGCTGCACCTGTGGAGACAATGGTACGGGCCGATATCCCTCATTGAGAGCCATGCTTGTTGGACATCACTCTGAAATTAGTCCCCACACGATTTTGCATTCGATGGGGAGAGATACTCTGAGGTGGGCCTCTCTCACCTGCAGTTCTGCAGGTCCAGCGCCAGCTTTGGACTTAGTGCACTTGGTTACCTGCTACCTTTCAATACACCTTCTGGATCGACCCACCTGCTCAAAACATCAGCCTCCAGCTCGAGTCTAATTGCAGACCAGTTTTTTTTATGTTGGTTTATAATAATCATGGTATATAACATAATCCATTTCTTTTGGATAGAAAAGAAAGAAGAATGAGAAGCTTGAGGATAGTAGTGATGTTTGTCTTTCCATCTTTTTTTTAAATTTTTAGTCAGTTTAAAGTTTGTTTTTGGGGGAGTCTTTAACTTTTCTATGTGGGGGAGGGGGGCAGGGTAAGGGGGAAACTAACTCCCAGTCGTTTCTTGGCGGGGACGTGACTATTTCTCCGAGTCGCGTCCCCGCCCCCCCCCTCGCGGCCTACCTCCTGGATCGGAGCGGCCTTTCCTGCCGGGGACCGGGAACCGGACCAGAGCTGCAACAGCGGCAGCGCTGGAGTCACCACGGAGCTGGCGATGCCTACCTGGGTTGCCGTTGGAGCTCCGGAGCGCTGGGCCGCTGCTCCAATACATGGGGCTCTCGTTTGGAGAGCTCCCAACGCGGGCGGCGCCGAACTCCATGGAGTCCTGGGGCCCTTTGCCGAGGGCCTCCAGCGTTGTATCTCCACCGGGGCGGCCTGCGGACATTGGGAGAGCTGTGGACTCCGGTAGGAGGAGGCCGACTCAGGGTCCAGGCCGCTGAGCACATCCCCCAGCCCTGACGTCGGACTTACATCACCCCGGGGAGCGGGCCTGAACATCGGGCCGCACGTAGCGGCGACTGCAGGGGGCTCGGGGAGGCCCCAACCACGGGGAACAGTGGGGAACATCAGGGGAAGAGACTGACTTTGGTGCCTTCCCTCACAGTGGGAAACTTTGATCCTGCTGTGGGGGGGTTGTTTTATGTTGAATTCTATCTACTCCATGTTGTGTTCTTTATTTTTACTGTATGGCTGCATGGTGATTTAATTGTGCTGTGCCAATTGGCACACGTGACAAATAAATGCATCTTATCATCTTATCTTATGTGTAGCGGCGCATAATAATTAACGGGTAATAATTGATAATTAGATAAATGGACTGCGTCCTTGGAAGTGTAAAAAAAAAGATAAAAGGGTGCCCCGAAAATAAAAGGGCCTTAAGGAAAGGAAGGAAATAAGAAGAAAATGCAGAAAAGATTTGGGTATGTGCCTAATTCGTAACGTTACACACCCCTCACCTAGTTCTAAAACGGTTAGTTTATTGCAGGCCTGTGTAAGTGCGAGATTAGGAGAGGATTTACCATGGGTCCTGGATAGCCATGGGGTCCTGCAGGTCCAATAGGCCCTTGAGGACCAGGGATGCCCTGCAATGAAAGAGACATTGGTTCAGTGGGAGACACAGAGACGCTGGGCATGGAACACTGGGCACGGGTGTGAGTGAAATCCAAAACTCACCATTTTTCCCGGATGTCCTGGGAGTCCTGGGTCGCCCTTCAATATCGGAAAACCAATCACCTCTCCTGGGTCTCCCTGTGTGAAGACAAACCATCAGAGGGACAACGAAGCAATCCCGGGATCCCTACTTTGTACATCTCCTCACCTAGACCTAAACCAGAAGCCTGACTGTCCTGGCCTTGGAGAGGAATGGCAGCTGGGATTACAGGATGAGGGGACTATACTGTGGGAGGATGGAGAAGCTGAGGCTATTATCCTGGGATAGGGAAAGCTAAGGGGAGATTAAATGGCGGTGTTCAAAATCAGGAAGGAGTAGATTAGCCAGCACTGCTTCCAGTGGGAGAGAGTCCGTGAGCTGGATACAAAGTAGACCCTGTCTGGAATTGTGGTGGAAGGAATGCCACACGGCTTTCAAACAGCCTAAAATCTGTCAGTCTGTGACTCTGCAGTGACACAGGAACCGCAGATGCTGGAATTCTGAGCAAAACACAAAGTGCTAGAGCAACCTAATAAGTCAGACAGCAGCTGTGGAGAGAAGGGATAGGCGACATTTTGGGACCAAACCTTTCTTCATAGTCTGTCTATCCATTCAATAGACAATAGACAATAGACGCAGGAGTAGGTCATTCGGCCCTTCGAGCCAGCACCGCCATTCAATGTGATCATGGTTGATCGTCCCCAATCAGTACCCCGTTCCTGCCTTCTCCCCATATCCCCTGACTCCGCTATCTTTAAGAGCCCTATCTAGCTCTCGCTTGAAAGTATCCAGAGAACCTGCCTCCAGCGCCCTCTGAGGCAGAGAATTCCACAGACTCACCACTCTCTGTGAGAGGAAGTGTTACCCCGTCTCCGTTCTAAATGGCTTACTCCTTATTCTTAAACTGTGGCCCCTGGTTCTTTCAGTCCACATGTGCTGTCTGACTTTCCGAGTTGCTCCAGCATTTTGTGAGTGGCTCTGTGATGTTAGAGTCATAATAACAAGCCGAATGGATAAGAGAGAGCCAGTGGATGTGGTGTATCTGGACTTTCAAAAAGCCTTTGACAAGGCCCCACAAGGCCTGGATGGAGCACACTGTGATTGGCACAGGTCACTGGAAGAAGACAACAGCTGAGGGGGGAATCAAAGGCAGGCTGCTGGGATGGAGGCAATGGTGGGGTTGGGGGGGGCTGAATTGGGAGGGGCAAGAGGACCATATTATGGTTGAGTTCTTCATTAGGATGGGCGAGTGACATTGTTAATTCAGAAACAATGGTTCTGAACTTAAAGAAAGGTAACTTTGAGGGGTATGAGACGTGAATTGGCCAAGATTGACTGGCAATTAATTCTAAAAGGGTTGACGGTTGGGATATACAATGGAAGACATTTAAAGATTGCATGGATGAACTACAAAAATTGTTCATCCAGTTTGGCAAAAGAATAAATCGGGGAAGGTAGTGCATCCGTGGATAACAAGGGAAATCAGGGATAGTAATCAAAGCAAAGGATGATGCGTACAAAGTAGCCAGAAAAAGCAGCATACCAGAGGACTGGGAGAAATTCAGAGACCAGCAGAGGAGGACAAAGGGCTTTAATTAGGAAAGGAAAAAAATTAGATTTATGAAAGAAAACTGGTCAGGGAACATAAAAACTGAACTGCAAAAGTTTTTATAGATATGTGAAGAGAAAGAGGTTAGTTAAAACAAATGTAGGTCCCTTGCAGTCAGAAACAGGTGAGTTGATCATGGGGAACAAGGATATGGCGGACCAATTGAATAACTACTTTGGTTCCGTCTTCACTAAGGAAGACATAAATAATCTGCCTGAAATAGCAGGGGACTGTGGGTCAAAGGAGGAGAATTGAGTGAAATCCCAGGTCAGTCGGGAAGTGGTTTGGGTAAATTGAATAGATTAAAAGGCCGATAAATCCCCAGGGCCAGATAGGCTGCATCCCAGAGTACTTAAGGAAGTAGCTCAGGAAATAGTGGATGCATTAGTGATAATCTTTCAAAACTCTTTAGATTCTGGAGTAGTTCCATGAGGATTGGCGGTAGCAAATGTAACCCCTCTTTTTAAGAAGGGAGGGAGAGAGAAAACGGGGAATTACAGACCATTTTAGTCTAACATCGGTAGTGGGGAAACTGCTAGAGTCCATTTATTAAAGATGGGATAGCAGCACATTTGGAAAGTGGTGAAATCATTGGACAAAGTCAGCATGGATTTACAAAAAGGTAAAATCATGTCTGACGAATCTTTGGAATTTTTTCGAGGATGTAACTAGTACGTGGATAAGGGAGAACCATGGATGTGGTATATCTGGACTTCCAGAAGGCTTTCGACAAGGTCCCACATAAGAGATTAGTATACAAACTTTTAAAGCATACGGTATTAGGGTTCAGTATTGATGTGGTAGAGAACTGGCTGGCAAAACAGGAAGCAAAGAGTAGGAGTAAACGGGTCCTTTTTCACAATGGCAGGCAGTAAACTAGTGGTACCCGCAGGGCCAGTGCTGGGACCCAGCTATTTACAATAAAATATTAATGATCTGGATGAGGGAATTGAAGGCAATATCTCCAAGTTTGCGGATGACACTAAGCTGGGGGGGGGCAGTGTTCGCTGTGGAGGAGGATGCTAGGAGACTGCAAGGTGACTTGGATAGGCTGGGTGAGTGGGCAAATGTTTGGCAGATGCAGTATAATGTGGATAAATGTGAGTTATCCACTTTGGTGGCAAAAACAGGAAAGCAGAATATTATTTAAATGGTGGCCGATTAGGAAAAGGTGAGATGCAGCGAGACCTGGGTTGTCATGGTACACCCAGTCATTGAAAAGTAGGCATGCAGGTGCAGCAGGCATGAAAAAAGCGAATGGTATGTTAGCTTTCATACAAAAGGATTTGAGTACAGGAGCAGGGAGGTTCTACTTCAGTTTTTGTACAGGGTCTTGGTGAGACCACACCTGGAGTATTGCGTGCAGTTTTGGTCTCCAAATCTGAGAAGACATTTATTGCCATAGAGGGAGTGCAGAGAAGGTTCACCAGAACTGATTCCTGGGATGTCAGGACTGTCTTATGAAGAAAGACTGGATAGACTTGGTTTATACTCTCTTGGAATTTAGGAGAATAAGAGGGGATCTTATAGAAACTTATCAAATTCTTAAGGGGTTGACAGGCTAGATGCAGGAAGATTGTTCCCGATGTTGGGAAGTCCAGACAAGGGTCACAGCTTAAGGATAAGGGGGAAATCCTTTTAAGACCGAGATGAGAAAGACTTTCTTCTTCACAGAGAGTGTGAGTCTCTGGAACTCTCTGCCACAGAGGGTAGTTGAGGCCAGTTTCATTGGCTATATTTAAGAGTGAGTTGGAAGTGGCCCTTGTGGCTAAGGGGATCAGAGGGTATGGAGAGAAGGCAGGTACGGGATACTGAGTTGGATGATCAGCCATGATCATATTGAATGGCGGTGCAGGCTCGAAGGGCTGAATGGCCTACTCCTGCACCTAATTTTCTATGTTTCTATGTTTCTATGAATAACTTCCGATAAAGATAAAGGAGTCTGGGACTGGGACCTAGCATAAGATCACGCTGACAGCATTGGCACACCAAGTTCAACTTTTGGAAAGTTTTTGAGAAGTCGGTTTGTTTCTGACCTTTGGTCCGGGAACGCCATGATTACCCTGGAAAATAATGGGAGAGCAATGTGAGGATACAAGCCAAGATCGACATGCACGCTTGCTTGCGCGCGCGCACACACACATGCGCATACACATACACACACACACGTGTGCATACACACACACACACGCACGCGCATACACATACACGCACGCATGCACACACATACACACATGCGCATACACATACACACTCGCGCACACACACACGCACACACACACGTGCGTGCGCACACACATACACACACACACACGCACGTGCACACTCACGCGCACACGCGTGTGCATACACATACACACGCACACACACACACATGCACACACACACACACTCGTGCACACACACATACGCACACACGTGCGCGCACACACACACACACACACACACACACACACACACTCGTGCACACACACATACGCACACACGTGCGCACACACACACACACACACACACACACACACACACACACACACACACACACACACACACACACACAAGGGATTGCTGTTTGTACCTACCGGAATTCCTTCATTTCCTGGCAATCCAGGTGGCCCGAGCGGACCGGATTCACCCTGCACCGGAATAGGTTTAGTTTTATTTATAGCATAAAATTTATTCACAACAAAAAAATCGATAAAAAAATAGAATACAGTGCAAAGCTCTTTAGATTCTACATATCGGTTAGTCTCCACTTTCAGTATTGCTGTATAACATATATTATAGTTGATTCATTTTTTTTGTAGATAGCACCATTGCCACCCATATGAAGCTTTGAGGTGATACCTCTTCTGTAGTTTGATTGGTCTCCCCTCTGGACTCAGCTCTTCAATGTCCAGTGGTTGAAGGATCCCAGACTGGAGCCCTTCCCCGCAGGGCATTTGCATTGCTAGCACCAAGCTTCAGTGAGTCCCTCAGCACGTACTCCTGCAGTCTGGAAATTGCATTCCCTTTTGGACATCTTGCTGTGCTGGTAGACTAACAAACGTCGGGCAGACACAAAGAGTGTCTTCCTCTGAGTCGATGATCTACCAGCAACCTTGGACGTCCGTCTCTGCATGCACGCCTGGAAACAGCCCATGAATCAGAGAGCTCTCTGTTCTGCTGTTGCTCAGGATAAACCGTGACAAGGACCCTCACATCCTTCCCCGCAGTCTGAAGGCAGGTGGGTGACCATCTCCTCCCCATTGTGGATATTAAAGTGTGTAGTGTGCAGAAAGAGTGGGATTAGACTGAGTATGAAGGGGAACTCATGCTTCTGGCATTTTTTGAGGATGTAACAAGTAGAATGGATAAGGGAGAGCCAGTGGATGTGGTGTATCTGGACTTTCAAAAAGCCTTTGACAAGGTCCCACACAAGAGATTAGTGTACAAAATTAGAGCTCATGGTATTGGGGGTTGGGTATTGACATGGACAGAGAACTGGTTGGCAGACAGGAAGCAAAGAGTAGGAATTAACAGATCCTTTTCAGAATGGCAGGCAGTGACTAGTGGGGTGCCGCAAGGCTCAGTGCCGGGACCCCAGTTGTTTACAATATATATTAACAATTGAAATGAGGTAATTAAATGTAACATCTTTATGTTTGTGGATGACACATAGCTGCGTGGCAGTGTGAGCTGCGAGGAGGATGCTAGGAGGCTGCAGGGTGACTTGGATAGGCTGGGTGAGTGGGCAGAAGCATGGCAGATGCAGTATAATGCGGATAAATGTGAGGTTATCCACTTTGGTGGCAAGAACAGGAAAGTAGATTATTATCTGAAGGGTGCCAGATTAGGAGAAGGGGAGATACAACGAGACCTGGGTGTGCTTGTACATCAGTCACTGAAAGTAAGCATGCAGGTACAACAGGCAGTGAAGAAAGCTAATGGCATGTTGGCCTTCATTGCGAGAGGATTGGAGTTTAGGAGGAAGGAGGTCCTTCTGCAGTTGTACAGGGCCCTGGTGAGACTGCACCTGGAGTATTGTGTGCAGTTTTGGTCTCCTAATTTGAGGAAGGACATTATTGCTATTGAGGGAGTGCAACGTAGGTTCACCAGGTTAATTCCCGGGATGGTGGGACTGTCATATGATGAAAAAATGGGTCGACTGGACTTGTATTCACTGGAATTTAGAAGGATGAGAGAGGATCTTAAAGAAGTTGATAAAATTCT
This sequence comes from Okamejei kenojei, assembly GCA_035221665.1. Lineage (NCBI taxonomy): Eukaryota > Metazoa > Chordata > Chondrichthyes > Rajiformes > Rajidae > Okamejei > Okamejei kenojei. Next base: position 116,396,608 of record CM069136.1, read on the forward strand.
TAGAGGATTATTGACATGAGAATTAAGGGACAGAAGTTTTGGGGTAACGTGAGGGGGAACTTCTTTACTCAGAGGGTGGTGGCTGTGTGGAATCAGCTTCCAGCAGAAGTGGTGGAGGCAGGATCGATTTTAACATTTAAGAGTAAAGTGGATAGGTATATGGACGTGAAGGGAATGGAGGGGTATGGTCTGAGTGCAGGTAGATGGGACTAGGGGAAAACAAATGGTCGGCACGGACTGGAAGGGCCGAGAGGGCCTGTTTCCGTGCTGTAATTGTTATATGGTTATATGGTTATATGATTAGGCAGGGTAGGTGCAGGAAAAATGTTCCCGATGTTGGGGGATTCCAGAACCAGAGGTCACAGTTTAAGAATAAGAGGTAGGCCATTTAGGACTGAGATGAGGAAAAACTTTTTCACCCGGAGAGTTGTGAATCTGTGGAATTCTCTGCCATTGGATGTTTTCAAGAGAGAGTTAGATTTAGCTTTAAGGGCTAAGAGATTTAAAGGATATGGGGATAAAAGCCAGAACGGGATACTGATTTTGGATGACTAGCCATGATCATGATCATATTGAATATGATCATATTCCATATGAAGAAAGACTGGATAGACTCGGCTTGTACTCGCTGGAATTTAGAAGATTGAGGGGGGATCTCATAGAGACTTACAAAATTCTTAAGGGGTTGGACAGGCTAGATGCAGGAAGGTTGTTCCCGATGTTGGGGAAGTCCAGGACAAGGGGTCACAGTTTAAGGATAAGGGGGAAGTCTTTTAGGACCGAGATGAGAAAATCGTTTTTCACACAGAGAGTGGTGAATCTGTGGAATTCTCTGCCACAGAAGGTAGTTGAGGCCAGTTCGTTGGCCATATTTAAGAGGGAGTTGGATGTGGCCCTTGTGGCTGAAGGGATCAGGGGGTATGGAGAGAAGGCAGGTACAGGATACTGAGTTGGATGATCAGCCATGATCAGGCTCGAAGGGCCGAATAGCCTGCTCCCGCACCTAATTTCTATGTTTCTGTGTTTCTATGAATGGCAGTGCTGTCTTGAAGGGCTGAATGGCCTACTCCTGCACCTACATTTCTATGTTTTCTATAATGTCTTAGGCCCAACAGGCCCAACTTGCCCACATTGGCCAACATGTCCCATCTACACTAGTACCACCTGCCTGCGTTTCACCCATTTTTTTCTACACCTGTCCTATCCACATACCGTTGAAATGTTTCTTAAACGTTGCAAAGGTACCTGCCTCAACTACCTCCTCCGGCAGCTCATTCCATACATCTACCACCCTGCGTGTGAAAATGTTACCCCTCAGGTTCCTATTCGATTTTTTTCCCCCTCACCATGTATCTATGTCCTCTGGTTCCCGATTCCCCTCCACTGGGCAAAAGACACTGAGCATCCACACAATTTATTCCTCTCAGGATTTTATACACGTCTATACGATCACTCAGGACATGTTCACTCATCATATTTGAGGCTTGCGTGTGCTAGTCTGCAGTGTCACATTATCTGTGGCAGTCATCACCAGAGGGCAGTCCAACAGCCGCTGTGGGTTCAGTTCAAAGCCCTGTCCGCAGCCAGAACCCCGTCCTCTGCCTCGTGAGGACCACACACCATGGTTGATCACTCCATTCATTTATTTATCGTTCTGCCCACGCTGAGCTGTGAACCGTAGGGTTAGTGAGGCTGAGAACCCGGTATATTATTGTTGACCGATCCTAAATTAGAAAGTCCCAGCATCCTCTTTGAATCACTTCCCTCTGGAAGGCGACTCCGGACTGTCAAAGCTGCCACAGCCAGACATAAAAACAGTTTTTATCCACGAGTACTTGCTCTACTCAACAGCCAAAAATCTGTAGCCTCCCTTTGATCTGGTATTTTGTTGGTTCACATGCTTGATCAATGGTGTTTTATCATTAATGTTTATTATTATTAATGTTTAGTGTTTTCTTTCGGAGTCGTAACTGTCACGGTATGTCATGTTGTTACTTGTGGGAGGAGCACCAAGGCAAATTCCTTGTATGTGAATACTTGGCCAATAAACTTACTTACTCCTAATCTCCTAATCAGAGGAACCATGATCTCGTAATTTGAGGAAGGACATCCTTGTGATTGAGGCAGTGCAGCGTAGGTTCACGAGATTGATCCCTGGGATGGCGGGACTGTCATATGAGGAAAGATTGAAAAGACTAGGCTTGTATTCACTGGAGTTTAGAAGGATGAGGGGGGATCTTATAGAAACATATAAAATTATAAAAGGACTGGACAAACTAGCTGCAGGAAACATGTTCCCAATGTTGGGTGAGTCCAGAACCAGGGGCCACAGTCTTAGAATAAAGGGGAGGTCATTTAAGACTGAGGTGAGAAAAAAACTTTTTCACCCAGAGAGTTGTGAATTTATGGAATTCCCTGCCACAGAGGGCAGTGGAGGCCAAATCACTGGATGGATTTAAGAGAGAGTTAGATAGAGCTCTAGGGGCTAGTGGAGTCAAGGGATATGGGGAAAAGGCAGGCACGGGTTATCAATATGGGACGATCAGCCATGATCACAATGAATGGCGGTGCTGGCTCGAAGGGCCGAATAGCCTCCTCCTGCACCCATTTTCTATGTTTCTATGTTACTTACTTATCCTCAAGGATGCGGCCCTGCTGGGTGTGGTATTAAAGTGTGTGGTGGAACGAGAGATTGGGATTAGAATAGGTAAGTCTTTGAAGGATGCGGGGGCAGAGAGGGGTAGTGAGATAGACTGAGTGTAGTATTAAAAGGCGATGGGAGTGAAAGGAGAGTGGGAGTAGACGGGTGGGATATCGGTATAGTTAGCAGGCGGGTGTAATGTTGAATTCCGGTTTCTGTCCTGGCTAATTCTGTAAAGGTTTCAGTCATTCTGATTAATTTGCTCCAGTTTTGGTTACCTTTGTGCCATTGCATCCTGGAATACCATGTGGCCCGGAAGGACCATCCTGGCCTGGCAGCCCCTGAGGGAAGGAAATGTCCAGAGTTTATCTCAATGCCAATGATTCAGCTCGTTAAATGTGAACGATTAGGCAACTCCTGGAGTGATACTTACAGGTAATCCTGGGGTTCCTGGGAATCCAGGGACTCCAGCTGGACCCTGTCGATCAACATGGAAATAAATCTTGGTTTAGTGATTCAAATAGTGGGCATCTCTGCCAGTTCTCTCCAATAGACTTTAAGAGATAGGGTGTGGAAAGAGGCCCTTTGGCCCTCCGAGTCTGTGCTGATTAGTGATCCCCAGTACACTAGTACTATCCCACACACTCGGGACAATTTACAATTTTTACCAAAGCCAATTTACCTACAAACCTGCACGTCTTTGGAGTGTGGGAGGAAACAGGAGCACCCGGAGAACATTCGCGTGGTTACAGGGAGAGCGTACAAACTCCATACAGGCAGCACCAATAGTCAGGATCCAACCCAGATCTCTGGCACTGTAGTAATGCCCCTGTCCCACTTAGGAAACCTGAACGGAAACCTCTGGCGACTTTGCGCCCCACCCAAGGTTTCCGTGCGGTTCCCGGAGGTTCCCAGAGGTTTTTGTCAGTCTCCCTAATGGTCGAAAGTGGTTTCCGTTTTAGAAATCGGTAATTTTTTAGACAAAGCAAGTTGCGATGGTAGTTGAAGGTGGTTGCCGGAGGACAAAAACCTCCGGGAACCGCACGGAAACCTTGGGTGGGGCGCAAAGTCTCCAGAGGCTTCCGTTCAGGTTTCCTAAGTGGGACAGGGGCAGTAACTCTACCGCTGGGCCACCACCCTACCTACATTCACTTGGAACCACACCATTTCCTTCAATCATTCTGACCTCCAAGGCATCACTGTAATGATTCCTCCATGTACTGCCAGGCAGTTGGTGCACTTTGAGCCAGAATCAGACTCATTCCTCCTCCTTCCCACTGCCACCTCCTCGCCCACCTCTCCGTCCCCTCTCTCAGCCCATCCCACCATCCCCCACACTCCTGTCCATTCCCCAGCCACACTCCCCCCCCCCCCCCCCACCACCCAGCTCCCCACTCTCCATCCCCTCTCTCAGCCCATCCCACCATCCCTCACATTCCTGTCCATTCCCCAGCCACACTCCCCCCCCACCTCCCCACCCTCCCCACCACCCAGCTCTCCACCTCTCCGTCCCCTCTCTCAGCCCATCCCACCATCCCCCACACTCCTGTCCATTCCCCAGCCACACTCCCCCACCCCCCCCCCCCCCCTCCCCACCACCCAGCTCCCCACTCTCAGCCCATCCCACCACCCGTAGCGGATAGAGCAGGAAAGTGGCGCTGAGATAGATCAGCCATGATCCCAATGTTTAATGGTCAGGCTCAAGGCCTCATCCTCCTCCTGATTCTTATGTTGTTCAAAGCACCTCCTCTTCCAAGTTAATGGACTTAATGGACTGTTTCTCAGGCTGAGCATGGGCAGGTCTGTGGGGAAACACGCATGTTTTTCTTCGGAGTGAGTGTACCTGTTTGTATGTATGTGTCACACAGGTGTGTGTGTGTGTGTGTGTGTGATTGTCTTCATTAGTGCTCAGCGTGTATACGCACTTTATTCAATGTGTGTATGAGCATTGTGGTTGCACAAACGGAGTAAGTTGGTACAATGTCTGTCTGTGTTGTTTGGTAAATACATCGTTGCAGTGTGTGATGTTGTCACTATGTAAAGGGTAGACACTCAGAACCTATTTCCTGGGATGGAATTAGCAAATACTAGAGGGCGTACCTTCAGGGTGCGAGGGGCAAAGTTAAAGGAGATGTGGAGGGGAGGTTTGTTCACACAGAGGGTGGTGAGTACCTGGAACGCACTGCCAGGGTTGATGATGGAGCTAGATATGATTGTGGCATTGAAGAGACTTTTGGATTAGTACGTGGACATGCAGGGAATTGAGGGATGATGTCATACAGATAATGATTGGTCTTGGCATCATGGTCAGCCCAGACACTGTGGGCCGAAGGGCTTGTTCCTGTGCTGTACTGTTCTATGTTCCACACATGTGTTTGTGACGTGTATGTGAGTGTGCACTAAGTCTGTCTGTGTGTGGGTCTTGCTATGTGTGTGTGCAGTGCAGTGTATTTGTGTGGTGCATGTGTGCATGTCAGTGTGAGTTTGTTTGTGCAGCGATGCGTGTGTGTGCAGTGTGCGTGTGCTTATGTGGTGTGTATCTGCATATGTTGTGTGCATGCAGTTTGTTTGTGCAGTGCAAGTGTTTCAAACGCTGCTCACCAGGGACGTTCCCTGGCTCAGCAGCTCGATTTATGTTTCGGATTTCCAGCATCTGCAATATTTTTGTGGATCAGTGCACTTATATTCATCATATACCAGTGGATCAGAGCTCCACGGATGAGCAGCCTCTGAGAGCACTGTGGTCTGAACATTAACTACACGCGGTACCTACCCGGATTCCCTTTTTCCCTGTGAGACCTGGCTCCCCTGTCTCTCCCTGAAACAGAAAGAACAATCTCGTTACACAAAGCCTCCGATCGCCGGGCGAACAGGAACGTTGAAGGTGCGACGGGGATTACCTTTGACCCGGGAGCCCCAAGTGGTCCTTCTACTCCTGGGAATCCTGGCATTCCCAGCGGCCCTGCAAAACCAGGCAATCCCATCGCACCCTGAAAACATAAACACATTTATTCATCAAGGTGTACAACGACAGCACTGGGGCAAGGGGTGCAGATTAGATTAGATTAGATTGGATTAGATTCAACGTTATTCTCATTGTATATTGTCAGTACAACAAAATAGTTTAACCTGCAGTCATAACATAGAATAAATAACAAAACACACACTCAACACAGATTGTGTCGGAAGGCAAAAGTCCCAAAGTCCTTGTCTCTCCCTCTGCGCTGAGGCGATCCAGGCCTCCGATGTTGTGACCCCGTCGGGTGATGGTAAGTCAGTCCCGCGGCTGAATCTGAGCTCCGCGAGCGGGCCGGTTCAAACTCCGCGGCCCGGGGCGGTCGAAGCTGCCGAAGCTGCCGCCCTCCAGTCCAGCGGACGAGGCTGTTGTTGCGGGAGCTCCGGAAAAACAGGTCACCAACCTGTAACCTGCGAGCCCCCGACGCTGTCGTCCACCGGGCCGGGCCTCCGAGACTCCGAAGTCAGGCCGCCACCGTCGCAACGCCACCACAGCCCCAGATGGGCGGGGAAGGATAAATACTCAGGGATCCTGGTGTGGGATGGATGGGCCTCGCTTCATCACTGGACGTCTACCCTCCCCCGGACCACCCCAAGGACCCTCACAACCCTTCCGGATGACACGTCCCCTTCCCAAGCGGCACTCCCACACCGAGGGAGCCAACATCCAGGGACCTTACCCATTCCTGTTCTTCATCCTCCCCACCTAGAACGTTCGCACACGCCCATGACCTCACCCTTGCTAGACCTCACCCTCCACCACCAATCTCACCAAACAATCCAGACATCATTCCCCACCTGGATTGCTCCCACCTGGACAACCCCCCCCCCCCCCCCTCGCCCCCAACACCCATGATTCACCCCCCCATTCTATATATCACTGCCCCCCCCCTCCCCAAACTCTTCCTGGACCACACCCTCCATCACCGATCCCACCAAACTACCCGGACATCATTCCCCACCTGGACCTCGCCCTCTGGACCTTTCCTCCCACAACCAATATGTGAATCCGCCACTCTGGCCATCATACCCTCCCCCCCCCCCCCCCCCCCCCACCACACCCCCTCCCTCCCACCTCATTCACCAACAATCTCACCAAAAATCCTGGACATCATTCCCCACCTGGACCGCTCCCCCTACACCCATGAACTCTTCTCCTCTCCAGACATCACCCCACCTCCCCCCCCCCCCCCACCACACACCAACTTGGCAACACCCGTCCCACCCAGATATCACCTCCCCAAGACATCACCTTCCCAGACTCCGTCCAAGACCTTACCTTCCCAGGAGATTACCGCCCCCCCCTTCCAGTCAACACTACCCCAACCTAAACCTAACCCCCCCACCCCCCACCCCCTGTCACTCCTAGCCCCACTCAGATCTCAAACCCCATCCCAGTCATCACTACCCCCACCCAAACCTCCACCCCCATCCCAGTTCATTACCCCCACTCAGACCTCAAGCCCCACTACCCTCACCCTGACCCTCACCCACTCTGGGCATCACCCACCTTTTGTCCTTTGACACCGCTGCAGTCACACTTGCTGCCGGAAGTGCACCCATGGCAGGCCTGTATGTGAGGGAGAGAGAGAAGGGGGATTCTAGTTAGTGCGTACACTCGTGGAGCTCCCCCTCACACGGGAAACCCCCTCACACACTAGTGCACCCCCCCACACACACACACACACACACAGTGAGCCCCCATGCCCCTGTGAATGCACCCTCACAGAGTAGTGCCTGACCCTATCACCTGCCCCCTGGTTGGCTGTGGTGCCTCCATCCCAGAGGAGATATCGGGCAGCCCACACCTCGAGAGGTGGTACTGAGGTCAATGCCCCCCAGTATCGTGTGCTCAGCCGCACATCCCCTCTCCTCCATTACTGAGAATACAGAGCAAATTAGCATTCTCCGTCTCTGTCTCCAAGTGTTTCGAACTACCGGGGTAAATTCTCTGTGCTGTTCCTCACATTATGATTGAACAACAGTCCCCTTCTCTCCTCCCCCCTCCCCTTTCTCGTTCTCTCTCTCTCTCTCCCTCCCCCACTCTCTCTTCATCTTCCATTCCTGGCCTCTCAGTTTCTGCATTGCCCTCTTTCCCTCTCTCAATCCCTCTCATTCCCATGACTCGTTCTCTCTTTCTCTCCCACGTTCTCTCTCTCCTTCCCTTCCTCCCCCACCACTGTCCTGGAGTCATACCAAGACATCGGAGGCCCTTCAGACTATAAAGTCCATATCGACCTTCAACCACTAATCTTATACTAATCTTATATCAGTCCCTATTTTATCACCGGCCATGTTTCCATATTATATGAGTCCATGACTCGCTGAATTTCTACAGTATTTTCTGCTTTGATTTCAGATTTCCAGAAAATCCAGTTTTTAAAGCAATTTCTATCCATCTTTCGGACTTGGGGGAAACCAGAGCACCTGGAGGAAACCCATGTGGTCGCAGGAAGAACAAACCAACTCCAAAGACAACGCAGTTTTTACAGCTGTAAGGGGGGCGGGAGATTGCAACCTTCACGTGGCCCGCCCTGTTTTGACTAATGCAATCAACTCGACATTCGCAAACGGAAGATCAAATTAGCTGGGCACGCCACACGAAAGAAGAAGACAGCTGTAAGGCAATACACCTTTATCAAGTACTACGATGCCTCTCTCCTCTTCTTCAGGCTCTCTCTCCCTCTCTCTCCCTCAGTTTCAGTTCAGTTTATTGTCACGTGTACCGAGGTACAGTGAAAAGACTTTGTTGCGTGCTAACTAGTCATCGGAAAGCCAATACATGATTACAATCGAGCCATTCACAGTGTATAGCTTGCTCATTCCTCCTTTCTTCTTTCTGTCTCTCTCTTTCTCTCCCCCCCCCCTTCTATCTCTCCCTCTTCCTCCGCTCTACTGCCTCTCTCTCTCTCTCTCTCACACTCTCTCCCTCCCCTTCTCTCTTTCTGGTTCTCTCCTCTACTAAATCTGAAGAATGAGATGAAGCACTTCAAATCCGCAACATATTTTGACCGTTCCTCAACGATCAGTTCCGATCTGCCCTGTCCAGTGAACACGAGGGACCAGGAGAAATATTTCAAGCAGAAAGAAAACAACACTTTCTTTGTAAACAGGAAGAGTGAAAGAAGAATTGGGTGGAAATCCCGTGGACACGGGCTGAAATATCAAATAAACATCCTTCAGTGCTCCAGGTTTAGCATCAAATTCAGCATATTTCTGCACATTAACCCAGCAGCGGGGCAGCTCAAGGGAGGCTTGTGACAGTAGTTCGCCGATAGTTAACACTCAAACAAGCTTAGACACAAAATGCTGGAGTAACTCAGTGGGGCAGGCGACATCTCTGGATAGAAGGAATGGGTGACGTTTCGGGTCGAGACCTTTCTCCCAGACAAAATCTCAGAGTTGAGTCTCAGAGGTACAGATGGTAGTGCTGCTGCCCTACAATGCCAGAGACCAGGGTTCAGTCCTGACCTCCAGTGCTGTTCATAGGTGACAGGAGCAGGATTAGGCCAGTCGGCCCATCAAGCCTAACATGCCTTCAATCATGACTGATCTATCTTTCTCTCTCAACCCCATTCTCCTGCCTTCTCCCCTTAACCCCTGACACCCGCACTAATCATGAATCGATCCATCTCTGCTTTAAAAATATCCATTGATGTGGGGTCCACAGTAATTTTTTTTTTAATACAAATACTTTTTATTAGAAGCGGAGAACAGTAGTATAAACTGTGGCACGTGACAAAATACATTTATTGTACATCTTCCGTTTTAAATTTAACAGAGAAGAAATCGGAAAAGAGAGACAGAGCAAGAAAGAGCAAAGTGAAAGAAATAGTGACTGTGTAAAGGCCTCAACGACCAAATAGTGTAGTCAACGAGTGAATAAGTAAAAACCTAAAAAAAAACCTAAGAAGACAAAAACGAAAAATAATCATTTTTAAAAAAGGGAAAGAAAAGAAAAGGAGGAAGCATAACGTGCTGATATAGCCGCTGCACTTCTCACCTCACCCGTCTCCCTGTCCGTGAGTCGGTTTCATTCCAGAGTTGTGTTGCACCATACTATACTTGTAATGAATCAATGGCAGGAGGCCGTGTCTTTAAAAATTGCCTGCCAAGACGAGTCTCATCTCTTCAAGATGTAGCGTCTCAGACATGCTTGGAATCCACATTTTAAGAGTTGGGGGGCTCCACAGTATTCTGAGGCAATGAATTCCACAGTATCACCACCCTGCTGTCTGTGTGGGGTTTGCATGTTCATCCCGCTATGGTGCGGATGTGATTGTGCGGGATATTGCCTGGAGTACTTTGGTTATAAGGGGAGATTGGATAGGCTGAGCTTGTGTTCCCTGGAGGCTAAGGGGTAACCTGATAAGAGTTATATAAACTCACAAGAGGCAGAGACTAGACATTAAGAATCTTCTTTCCCATGGAACGATACCCAAAAACACGAAGGCAAAGGTTAAACGTGAGACCACGGAGATCTAAGAGGAAGTGGGGATGTTTTGTTTTACACACAGGTAGTTATTGATATCTGGAACACACAGCCAGAGGACGTGATAGAATCAGATAAAATCACTATGTTTAAGAAACGTTTACACAGACTGCAGGACAATCGCAGAACGGAGACGAGGAAACACTTTTTCTCACAGAGAGTTGTGAGTCTGTGGAATTTTGCCTCAGAGGGCGGTGGAGGCAGGTTCTCTGGATGCTTTCAAGAGAGAGCTAGATAGGGCTCTTAAAAATAGCGGAGTCAGGGGATATGGGGAGAAGGCAGGAACGGGGTACTGATTGGGGATGATCAGCCATGATCACATTGAATGGCGGTGCTGGCCCGAAGGGCCGAATGGCCTACTCCTGCACCTATTGTCTGTTGTCTATTGACATAGATCTAATGTAGGCAAATTGGGCTTGTGTAGATGGGCAAAATGGTTGGCATGGATGTGATGGGCCAAAGGGCTTCCCTGGATTCTCTCCATTTCTCTTCCATCTCAGATCTTCAGTCGCACAGAGCCAGGGATCTATTACAATAGATTACTGATAGAATACTAATAGAGGCATCTCATTATTCTAGGACCAGGTGCAGCAGAACATCGTGAGGGGTTGTATAGCAAGGTGTGTGCGCGTGAGATAAAGAGAGAGGAGGGGAATGAAGGGTTGATAATTTGTGTGTGTGTGTGTGTGTGTGTGTGTGTGTGTGTGTGTGTGTGTGTGTGTGTGTGTGTGTGTGTGTGTGTGTGTGTGTGTGTGTGTGTGTGTGTGTGTGTGTGTGTGTGTGTGTGTGTGTGTGTGTGTGTGTGTGTGTGTGTGTGTGTGTGTGTGTGTGTGTGTGTGTGTGTGTGTGTGTGTGTGTGTGTGTGTGTGTGTGTGTGTGTGTGTGTGTGTGTGTGTGTGTGTGTGTGTGTGTGTGTGTGTGTGTGTGTGTGTGTGTGTGTGTGTGTGTGTGTGTGTGTGTGTGTGTGTGTGTGTGTGTGTGTGTGTGTGTGTGTGTGTGTGTGTGTGTGTGTGTGTGTGTGTGTGTGTGTGTGTGTGTGTGTGTGTGTGTGTGTGTGTGTGTGTGTGTGTGTGTGTGTGTGTGTGTGTGTGTGTGTGTGTGTGTGTGTGTGTGTGTGTGTGTGTGTGTGTGTGTGTGTGTGTGTGTGTGTGTGTGTGTGTGTGTGTGTGTGTGTGTGTGTGTGTGTGTGTGTGTGTGTGTGTGTGTGTGTGTGTGTGTGTGTGTGTGTGTGTGTGTGTGTGTGTGTGTGTGTGTGTGTGTGTGTGTGTGTGTGTGTGTGTGTGTGTGTGTGTGTGTGTGTGTGTGTGTGTGTGTGTGTGTGTGTGTGTGTGTGTGTGTGTGTGTGTGTGTGTGTGTGTGTGTGTGTGTGTGTGTGTGGGTGTGTGTGTGTGTGTGTGTGTGTGTGTGTGTGTGTGTGTGTGTGTGTGTGTGTGTGTGTGTGTGTGTGTGTGTGTGTGGTGTGTGTGTGTGTGTGTGTGTGTGTGTGTGTGTGTGTGTGTGTGTGTGTGTGTGTGTGTGTGTGTGTGTGTGTGTGTGTGTGTGTGTGTGTGTGTGTGTGTGTGTGTGTGTGGTGTGTGTGTGTGTGTGTGTGTGTGTGTGTGTGTGTGTGTGTGTGTGTGTGTGTGTGTGTGTGTGTGTGTGTGTGTGTGTGTGTGTGTGTGTGTGTGTGTGTGTGTGTGTGTGTGTGTGTGTGTGTGTGTGTGGTGTGTGTGTGTGTGTGTGTGTGTGTGTGTGTGTGTGTGTGTGTGTGTGTGTGTGTGTGTGTGTGTGTGTGTGTGTGTGTGTGTGTGTGTGTGTGTGTGTGTGTGTGTGTGTGTGTGTGTGTGTGTGTGTGTGTGTGTGTGTGTGTGTGTGTGTGTGTGTGTGTGTGTGTGTGTGTGTGTGTGTGTGTGTGTGTGTGTGTGTGTGTGTGTGTGTGTGTGTGTGTGTGTGTGTGTGTGTGTGTGTGTGTGTGTGTGTGTGTGTGTGTGTGTGTGTGTGTGTGTGAAGGGGGGGTATAGTTTGCGTCTATGGTGTATTATTGTTCATGAGTGGTATCTGTCTGTGATTACTGGGTTTTGCGATAGAGGGCAGCAGATACCCGCCCTGAATCCAACCACCACAGGCCGACAGCGATGGAAGTAGCGAATAATCCGAGACAAACTTGTAATTTAATCGGGGGTCTGCACGTAAGGTCACTGGGTCATAGGGCTTGACGCACAGAGCTGCTCAATCCATCTGGAGGACATACGTCACTTCTGGTATATGTTATTAATGCAAGAACCGCGTACTTTCCTACCCGTTAAAAACCGCCAAAATGTTGGATTTTCGCGCTGTAAAAAATTGTGGAAGTCGGGGTAAACGTGAGAGACATGTACCCAACTACAGAATTCCAAAAGTGAAGCTAAATGAAGGTAAAGAGAAGCGAGGGCTGAAGGGACAACAACAGCCAGAGTGCTTGGCGAACATTGGCCCGTGCAGATATCGGAATTGAAAATATTGGGAATTATTGCGTTTGCTCACTGCGTTTCATCAACAGTAAGGCATTATTTGTGGTTTTTATTGATTCCTTTGGTATCTAAAAAGTCTCAGAAGTGATAAATCTGGCTGTAAAACTTGTTTCAGAGGCGTTTTCTTTTCGTATGTAAAAACCCGCTTGAGAACCATGGACGATTTTAAAATGTTACAGCCAGATTTATCACTTCTGAAAGTTTTTAGATGCCAAAGGAATCAAGAAAAGACACAAATAATGCCTTAATTGATGAAATGCAGAGAGCAAACGGCCAATGTTCGCCAAGCACTCTGGCTGTTGTTGTCCCTTCAGCTCTCGCTTCTATCTACCGTCATTTCTCTTCACTTTTGGAATTCTGATGTAGGCTAAATGTCTCTCATGCTTATCCCGATTTCCATAATTATTTACAGCGCACAAATTGACGATGTTGGCGGGTTTTAACGTGGCTGCTACGCTGGAAACGATGGTCAGTGCTCACCCGCAGTTCATCGCGTGTACTCCACTTGGCGTAGCGTAGCAACAGTACGGGTCATGGGTCGTGACCCCACTGCCGTGAAACGTCCCTATTACCAAACGTCCAACCCTGAATCTTCCGCTTGGAGTCAACCCTTGAGCCTCGCCTTGTGGGAGTCCGGGTCAGAGTCCAGCACATTTGCACGCATCCTGACACACATTGGCCAGCAGTCAGGTATCTGGACAACGACTGGTGCAAAGTAGGTGGGACGCAGGAGGGCACAGCAGCCCGTGTGTGCACAGCTGGATGCCACAATAAATATTGTGATAGCGACACAATAGACAATAGACAATAGGTGCAGGAGTAGGCCATTTGGCCCTTCGAGCCAGCACCGCTATTCAATGTGATCATGTCTGACCATCCCCAATCAGTACCCCGTTCCTGCCTTCTCCCCATATCCCCTGACTCCGCTATTTTTAACAGCCCTATCTAGCTCTCTCTTGAAAGCATCCAGAGAACCTGCCTCCACCGCCCTCTGAGGCAGAGAATTCCACAGACTCACAACTCCCTGTGAGAAAAAGTGTTTCCTCGTCTCCGTTCTAAATGGCTTACTTCTTATTCTGTGGCCCCTGGTTCTGGTCTCCCCCAACATCGGGAACATGTTTCCTGCCTCTAGTGTGTCCAAACCCTTAACAATCTTATGTTCCAATGAGATTCCCTCTCATCCTTCTAAACTCCAGAGTGTACAAGCCCAGCTGCTCCATTCTCTCAGCATATTACAGCCGCCATCCCGGGAATTAACCTTGTAAACCTACGCTGCACTCCCTCAAGAGCACGAATGTCCTATTTAGAACGGAGGGCCCAATGGCTTCCTCCTGCACCTATTGGCTATTGTCTATTGTCTAGAGAAAACCCATGCAGTCGCAGGGAGAACCCACAAAATCCATGTAGACAGCACCCATAGTCAGGATCAAACCCAGGTGTCTGCAACTCTGGGACCCATACAACTCACAATAAGGATAGACAACAAAACATCCTGCAGGATAATTCACTACACCAGGGAGATGTACACTCCCTATACATTCATACATTCAGAAGCCAAGTTCTGCTCTGCAGCAGACTTGTTCATTTACAAGTTTGCAACGGACTCCACAGTTATGGGCCGGATCTCAAACAATGACGAGATGGAGTACAGGAAGGATATCCAGAGCTTGGTAGCTTAGTGTTAAGACAACAACCCCTCGCTCAATGTCAGGAAAACAAAGGAGCCTTCCTTCAGGAAGCAGGGTGGAGCACACTACCCGGCCTGTATTAATATTGCTGAAGTGGAGATGGTCGAGAGCTCCAACCTTCTTGATGTGCAACAATTTGTCCTGGTCCAACCACATTTTCGCTGTGGCCAGGAAAACACACCAACGCCTCTACCTCTACGGAAGTCTAAAGAAATTCTTCATGTCCCCAACATCTCTCTGCATTTTTTTATCGATGCACATTGAAAGATGCTATCCAAATAGTTCACAGCTTTGTACAGAACTGGTCTGCTTCAGAGAGCAGAAAATTGCAGAGTTGTGCACACCGTCCAGTCCATCACTAATCCCATTTCATTTTCCCCCATCTCCCCTCAACCAGCAGGCACAGCCTCAGAATAAAAGAACGCACCTTTAGAAAGGAGAAGAGGAGGAATTTCTTTAGTCAGAGGGTGGTGAATCTGTGGAATTCATTGCCACATATGGCTGTGGAGGTCGTCAGTGGGTATTTCTCTGGTGGAGATTGACAGATACTTGATTCGTAAGTGTGTCAAGTGTGTCAGAGCGGCTGATAAACCCAGCAGCCCACACATCTTTGGGATGAGGAAGGAAACCGGATCGCGGGAGGAAACGGGGGGCTGTGAGAGCGTTCGCTCTCCTGGAGCCGCGGTTGCTCCAGCAGTGCCCCAGAATCCGCTGGCTGTGGACAGACCCACTGGGAGGGCCGGAGCGGAGGGAGAAATGGAGCGGTCGCCTTCAGACCCTGGACGTCGAGGTGACCCTTGCTTCTCGGAATATCATCCTCTGCAGAGCTTGGTTTTTCTGCCTTCATTCCGTATCATTATTGAAACTTTCATCCCAGCCCTGGGAACAAGGGCTACTCAGGGATGCCAGGCCTGACTCATGCTGCGTGACTCTGGGATAAACTTACCAACATAATAGGATGTTGCAGGTCCTCGAGGGTTCGAGCCATAAGGAGAGATTAAGCAGGCTAGGGTTGTGAACTTTACTGGAATAGAAACATACAAAAGGTGCAGGAGGAGGCCGTCCGGCCCTTCGAGCCAGCACCGCCATTCATTGTGATCATGGCTGATCGTCCCCTATCAATAACCCGTGCCTGCCTTCTCCCCATATCCCTTGACTCCACTAGCCCCTAGAGCTCTATCTAACTCTCTCTTAAACCCATCCAGTGACTTGGCCTCCACTGCCCTCCGTGGCAGGGAATTCCACAAATTCACAACTCTCTGGGTGAAAACGTTTTTTCTCACCTCAGTCTTAAATGGCCTCCCCTTTATTCTAAGACTGTGGCCCCTGGTTCTGGACTCGCCCAACATTAGGAACATTTTTCCTGCATCTAGCTTCTCCAGTCCTTTTATAATTGTATATGTTTCTATAAGATTCTCCCTCACACTTCTAAACTCCAGTGAATACAAGCCTAGTCTTTTCAACCTTTCCTCATATGACAGTCCCGCCATCCCAGGGATCAATCTCGTGAACCTGCGCTGCACTGCCTCAATCACAAGGAACTGCCCAGCGACGTATTTAAATGTAAGAAAGTCGTAAGCTAGTTGGAGTAACTCAGAGGGTCAAAAACAGCATCCTTAGAGAACATGGATAGGTGACCTTTCAGGTCAGGAGCCTTCTTCAGTGTCTGAGATACTTACATTTGGACGTAGAAACAAAAGGAACTGCAGATGCTAGTTTTCACAAAGAAAAAACACACTGAAGAAGTCACCCATCCACACAAAATGTCACCTATCCATGAGGTGCTGCTCCGGGATTTACTCCTGGGCTTATTTTTATGTATCTGGAAAAAACACAGTTCCATCAGCAGATGCGTTTCGCAACGTTTCGCTTCAGTTCCCCACCGCATTGACGTTGAACAGACGGCAGACACTCCACTCCACTCTGGGCCCGCCTGGAGACCCTCCCCGCCCCCTCTCCTAAAGTACGAAACTTCCTGCTAAACTTTGCTTCTAAACAGATAGCATCTCTGTCCTCTTAACATCAAACTCCCCTCGCACATAATCAGACATTCAGTACCAAGTCTTTCAATGTCATTTTGCGCATAATGTGCTCTTTCTCTTTGCTGGCTCTGAGATTGTCTCCCAAAATTCCAAAGTCCTTTTCAACGGCCGAGATCTACAAGAACGCATTGTCAGAGACAGTTGATGGAAACTAACGACTCTGTCCGCCTGCACGGATTCACGCGGACTGAACTCAACTCAAACTTTAAAGAATTCGGGGCAGGGAATGGGAGCTTGTAACGCTCAGTGTTTCAAAGTGTGTAGGAGAGAACTGCAGACCGAAGGCAGACACAAAATGCTGGAGTGACTCAGCGGGACATGTGGCATCTCTGCAGAGAAGGGATGGGTCGAGACCCTTCTTCAGACTGAGAGTCAGGGGAGAGGGAAACTAGAGATATGGAAGGGTCGAGAGAGGGGCACGCAATTGGGATGAGCGCACTGTGCACAGGGCATGAACTGGTTCCCAGGCCTGCAGGCTTGTTCGGGGTTCTTGTATGTCGTTATCTTTGTAGGCCAGCACCCAGATTTGATGTCTTTGGAAACTATCCATGAACCGCACCAGTTGTGGTTCATGTAAAAAAAAAACATGAATTGTTTTTCCCTTTGGATAACAGATCATGATAGTAAGGTCACTGTAGTTTCTTGACTGTAGTGTGACTGTGAGTGTGAGTGTGAGTGTCGTGGCGTCGCCAAACCTTGTGGAGTTTCCAGGAAGTGTCTAGGTGCGTGCTTACTTTGCAAGTTTCAGCAGATCAGTAATCAACATTGCTGGACACGACATGCCAGTGACATCAACCCGGACAAGTGCTGGCTGCCCGACACCCATCTACTGCAATCGCCTGTCGCCTGGGCTCCAAGTTTCACATAGAAACATAGAAAATAAGGGCAAGAGTAGGCCATTCGGCCCTTCGAGCCTGCACCGCCATTCAATATGATCATGGCTGATCATCCAACTCAGTATCCTGTACCTGCCTTCTCTCCATACCCCCTGATCCCTTTAGCCATAAGGGCCACATCTAACTCCCTCTTAAATATAGCCAATGAACTGGCCTCAACTACTTTCTGTGGCAGAGAATTCCACAGATTCACCACTCTCTGTGTGAAAAAAAATTCTAATCTCGGTCCTAAAAGACTTCCCCCTTATCCTTAAACTGTGACCCCTTGTTCTGGACTTCCCCAACATCAGGAACAATCTTCCTGCATCTAGCCTGTCCAACCCCTTAAGAATTTTGTAAGGGTCTATGAGATCACCCCTCAATCTTCTAAATTCCAGCGAGTACAAGCCAAGTCTATCCAGTCTTTCTTCATATGGAAGTCGTGCCATCCCAGGAATCAGTCTGGTAAACCTTCTCTGTACTCCCTCTATGGCAAGAATTTCTTTCCTCAGATTAAAGACCATTGCAATTTCAAACACCTCTTCTCTCAAGATATTGCAACCTATTGCCACCCCTTCTCCAAGCTCACTGCCTCCCTGGTCACCAGTTCTCGGTCCGCTTCCTCCATCACCACCACTGCTCCTCTCCTCCTTTTAGACGTTGTATCCCATTGCCTGGGCATCGCCTTAACCTGGCCCCACCATGGGCTGTTGGTGCTTTGCAACTTGGTCTCAATGTTCGCCGCAGCTGACATTTGCTGCCCTGGTTCCTCACAAACCGAGAAGGTCAGAACTCCATCGTTTTCCAGGAATGCCAATGGAAATATTAACTGATGCTTTCTGCGATATCATTGCCAAGATGTGCACTTGCTTCACTTAGACTACAAGCAACATTTATTCTATAGATTTAGTTTAGAGCTATAGAGTGGGGGCCAAGCCCTTTGACCCCATCGAATTCACGGCTACCTTCGATCACCGGTACACCAGTTCTACTTTATCCCCGTTTCCCATCCTAGGGGCAATTGGGATGTGGCAGGAAGCAACCGCAGTAAACCCACACGGCCACAGAGAGAACATGCAAACTCCCCACAGACAGCACCCGCGGTCGAGATCGAACCCGAGTCTCTGGCTCTGTTAGGGAGCAGCTCCACCGCCACTGTTTGTTTTGTTGCTCTGGCTTCTGGTTGGAAAAATAACATTGAGCGAATATTACATAAAGCAGTTGGCTGGCACTGACAAGGTTGAATGTGCCTTAATAGGTCTCCGCCGGTTTTATGACCCGCAGCGATAGGAAGAGTTCTCAGTTCACAATCCACAAAAACATCGAGGTTGCAGTCAACTGAAAATTTAAAAGCGAAGCTTTTAGTTCAAATTATTTCATCCAGCTGCCGGTTTTCAAAGTAGTGGTTACCTTGCTCTCCACTAACTCACACACACTCCCCCTGCTCCCTCCGCCTCTCCCCTTCATGCAACTTAAAGCGTCTGGGCTGCTCACTTCTCCAGTACAGTACAAATGTAAAGCACTTTGGTCAACGAGAGTTGTTTTTTAAATGTGCTATATAAATAAATGTGACTGGACTTGACTTGAGTGCTGGTTCATCGACCGCTTCTCTCTCAACGGGCGCTGCCTGGCTCATCGAGCACTTGCTCCCACCATTCCCTACATTTTGCCCTCATGGATGGACACAAAAATGCTGGAGTAACTCAGCGGGTCAGTCAGCCTCTCTGGAGAAAAACAATAGGTGATGTTTCGGGGAGAGGCCCTCCTTCAGACTGGGAATTGGGGGAGAGGGAAACAAGAGCTATCAAAAGGTGCAAAGAAACAAATTAATGAAAGTTATGCAAAAAGATATCCCGTATCTGCAGTTCCTTCCGACACGTGGATTTGTTTTAGGTTCGTGGATCCAATCAGGGAAATAGGGTTAAGGCTGGACAGGCTAGATGCAGGAAGATTGTTCCCGATGTTGGGGAAGTCCAGGACAAGGGGTCACAGTTTAAGGATGAGGGGGAAGTCTTTTAGGACCGAGATGAGAAAAACATTTTTCACACAGAGAGTGGTGAATCTGTGGAATTCTCTGCCACAGAAGGTAGTTGAGGCCAGTTCATTGGCTATATTTAAGAGGGAGTTAGATGTGGCCCTTGTGGCTAAAGGGATCAGGGGGTATGGAGATAAGGCAGGTACAGGATACTGAGTTGGATGATCAGCCATGATCATATTGAATGGCGGTGCAGGCTCGAAGGGCCGAATGGCCTGCTCCTGCTCCTATTTTTTATGTACAGACCCGCTGTGATTCAACTGAAGAGCGAAGCCGTTTGAAGGGCTGAATATCCTCCTGTCCTTCCTTTGTATTGTTGAGTGAGCAGTAAATCTGCACTGAAGGAAGTGGCTGAAGAAAATGTTGAAGGGATCCATTATCTAAATATTGAGGGTTACACAAAAGGCTGGAGAAACTCAGCGGGTGCAGCAGCATCCAAGGAGCGAAGGAGATAGGCGACGTTTCGGGTCGAGACCCAATATTGACATTTCTTTAACAAATAGATCAGACTTCTGATTGGAAGTGGAGGAAGGGTCTCGACCCGAAACGTCACCCATTCCTTCTCTCCAGAGATGCTGCCTGTCCCGCTGAGTTACTCCAGCACTTTGTGTCTATCTTCAGTGTAAACCAGCATCTGCAGTTCCTTCCTGCACACACTTTTTACAGTACAGATGCATTCCTTAGTGCTTCACTGCCAGTACCAGCCAAGAACAAGCCACTGGGTCAGACGGGACTGAGCGGTACCTTTTCCCATAGAGGCTTATTTGTTTTTTAACTTTGGTCTCACAAAAGAAATGTTTGAATTTTATATATCTGCGGCCGTTTGATTGAATAATTGAGTGTGGCCAGTCCTAATATTTCACCCAGTCCCGTCACACAGACTACAAGCGATTCTTAAACAAACATTGATCAAAGCGAACCTGCCTTGGCAAACGGTCAGCGAGCAGGAACATCAAGCAACCTACAAAAGCATTTGCCGTCTTCTTTAGTCAGAGTTCTAACAGCAAGGACAAGATGCAGCTGTTACAGACTGTGTGCGAGACTGCGTGGGGGTGGGGGCGGGGGGGGGGGGGGGCTGAGAAAAGAGGAGCGGGCAATTTCTCCAGATACAAGTGTGGAAACAGGACCCTTTGGCCCACCGAAACCCGAACACCATCCTACACACTTGGGACAAAGCAAATTAACCTACCGACCTGCAGGTCTTTGAAATGTGAGAGGAAACCGGGGTGCCCGGGGAAAACCCACGCGGTCACGGGGAGAATGCACACACTCCATACAGACAGCACAGGTTGTCAGGGTCGAAATCGCGCACCCGCTGACTTAATTTAGCACTTTGTGTCTATCCTCCATATCCCTCTAAACCTGTCCTATCCTTGTCCCTGTCTAAGAAGGAACTGCAGATGCTGGAAAATCGAAGGTAGACAAAAGTGCTGGAGAAACTCAGCGGGTGCGGCAGCATCTATGGAGCGAAGGAAATAGGCAACGTTTTGGGCCGAAACCCAATGATTTGGGCCCGAAACGTTGCCTATTTCCTTCAATTTTGTCCACCCATCCTTATACCTGTCTAAATGTTTCTTAAACGTCGCGGCACTTGTCAGTGAAGACCCTGCAAGCCACCCGGTCCAGGGGTATTTAGGGGTGGGTGATAAATGCTGATACCGAAAAAACAAACGCATTAAAAAGTTCAGGGTTTCTGCTACAGAGGGAGACTCGGCTACGCCTGTAGGTTTACTAAAGTTCACCAGATGTCTGGAAGCAAACCGTCAAAGACCCGTGTCCGTCGTAAGATCAACAGCTTCTACTCAAAAATAGTCCAATCTATCAATTGTTCAATTATTCCACACTAACTCGATGAACAGCTCGGCACAGAGGCCTGGCCGCACATCAACATGGGCAACAGGGCGAGATTGTTCTGTGGAAAACATGAGTTGAGCAACAAACTGGTTGCACGCTGGAGGGTTATGGATGGACCAAACGCAGTCAAGTGGGACTGGGGTAGCTGAGGCATTGTTTTCTTGTTTTTTTTAATCAAAATATTTATTCAAATATTAAAAAATAATATTTACACTACAATAAAACAGGGCAGAACCCACCACCATAATACAATACAAACATATATCCATAACAAACTGCTATACAACTATGATACAATCCTTATTGAGGATACATTCAACACCCTGGGGTGCCCAGCGGACCCGGAACTCCCCCAGGGTGCCCAGCTGGGACATGTTGGCCGGCGTGAGCGAGTTGGGCCGAAGGGCCTGTTTCCACACTGTGTTACTCTATGACACTATGACTCTAACTCACTCGACAGATATCCCGTTGATCGACAAAATGTAAAATCGCAGTCACGATTATTCAGCGCAGGTGGCCCACAAATACCTGCCCCAACATCTGGTAGGTCCCACAACTACCCGCCCCCATAGCTGTTGTTACCATAGCTGGCTGTCCATAGATCCAGCTCTCCCCCCCCCCCCCCCCCCCCCCCCCCCCCCCCCACAGCTCGCGACCCACCAGCTTGGCTGCCCCCTCACGGGTACCACATCTGGCTGGACACACAACGATCTAGTCCACAGCTGGATCTCTCCACAGCTGGATCTCTCCATCGCTGGCTATTCCCACAGCTATCTCTCACCACAGCTGGGTCCCCCCCACGCAGCTGGATCTCCCCAGCTGGCTATTCCTACAGCTGGATCTCTCCACTTCTAGCTCTCTTCACAGCAGGCTCTCCCCACAGCCTGGTTGGCCCTTCAGTCTGGCCGACCTCATAGCTGGTACTAGCCACAACTGATCACTGCACCGGCTAGCTGGCCCCACAGCTAACTGACCACACAGCTGGCGCTCCCCACTTCCCGACTGTGCCGACCACATCTGGCTGTCCCCAGAACTAGGCTGTTCCCACAGCTGGCCGCCCCCACATCTGTCTAGCCCCACATCTGACTATCTCCACAAATGATTACTCCACATCTGTCTGCCCCACAGCTGGCCGCCCCCACATCTGTCTGCCCCACATCTGTCTGCCCCACTGCTGACTACCTCCACAACTGGTTACCCCGCAGCTGGCAACCCAGACGGCGGGCTGTCCCAACAGTGAGGAATCTGCTGACGGTTTTTCGCAAACACGGTGCTTGCAGCATAGACCAGACCGCATGTCTCTCAGCGTTGGGGGCAGTCACTGCTGTAGCCCAGAGTCACGGCGGCAAGTAACGCACAGAAAGATCCCACAGCAAACATTCCTGCTGATATATTCAAATGACACGTTGTCTTGCTGGGTCTGGTGGGCATGGAGGAGGTTGGTCGAAAGACATGCCTTCCAATGTTCTGGAAGAGTTTAGCATACATCGTGTCAGAAGGAACTGCAGGTGATGGCTTGTACCGAAGATAGACACAAAGTGCTTGAGCAACTCAGCGGACCGGGCAGCATCTCTGGAGAAAAGGTGACGTTTCGGGTCGGGACACTTCTTCAGACTGAATGTAGAGGCGGGAGGCAGGAACTGGAGATAGGAAAAGGCCAGAACAAATCAGGGCCTTCAACAGATGTCCAAGGAAGGGTGGAACCTCCTCTCCCCTCTTCTCATCTCACCTAGTCCTACTAGTTCTTCCGTGTCCCTTCCCCATCACCTCTACCCCAGCCAACAATGGGCTATTATGGGCTCCGCTCTTCCTTGGTCATCTATTGCCTTCCCCAATATATTGATTTATTCTGGCCTTCTCCTAGCTTTCAGTCTAAAGACAGTGTGCTGCCTCACTGTAGCCGTGAGTAAACATCGACGCTGCCTACAGCAAACTCCGTGACACGGCCGACGGATTGGCTTGGACAACACTATCAATGTAAAGAGTGCATGAAATATTTTCCATTCCTCGTACGTGTTTTCCATTAATGAAGTTTATGTTTGAAGGAAAATTGCCTTGGGGAATGTGAGCATGTCCGCTGCCCACGGCTAGCGCTACTGGCTGCACCAGTGGCCCAGGCATCCAGTACCATGAGACCTCTGGTGGGAGAATGGGATGAGATGACCGGATGATCCCAGAATAGGGATGATTAAAATGATCCACGAGGAAAAATCTGGGAAATGAGTAAAACCAGGATTGGGGATGAGCAATAAATGTGGCCATGTTCCAGGTGCATGGCTTTCTTCAAACAGTCAATTAAATAAGGGACATTTTATTTCCCTTTCTGTTAATACCAGCCATCCAGATGTTATAAGCAACATTTCCAATTTTCACTATCTGAAATGTACTCTTTCTTACTTTCCCAATCAAGCCGGAAAATTCAGCTTTAGGAACTGCAGATGCTGGTTGATACACAAAGTGCTGGAGTAACTCATCAGGGCAGGCAGCATCTCTGGAGAACATGGATAGGTGACGTTTGGGTCGGGAAACATCCTTCTTCAGACTAAATGTTGGGGAGTGAGGGGGAGACAGTGAGAAGAGGGGAGAGGCAGATGTCTATCCAGTCCCTCCCCAGATGCTGCCTGACCCATTGGCTTCCTCCAGCACTTGTTAGGTCTTGCCCATCTCTCATCTCTTGGTCATTTGACTCCTTCACCTCACCTCTGGCCCTAGGCTGACTGAGCTGTCAGCTCTGGAGTTCCCTGCCCAACCCACCACCTCTTCTTCAACCCTCTTCACCCTGAGGCTTTGCCCAACATCCCAGTGCTCTCTCGTGTGGCTCAGTCTTGAGCGAGGCCTTGGAAAATGTCCCTGGTCTGAAGGTGCCCTTCCAATGCAGGTTGCTGTTGTTGCGGTTTGCTGACCCAGAACTAGACACAAGCAAGACCTTGTTTTCATATTTAGTGAAACTCTGGCATGGCGAGCAATGCTTTGAGAGTGGGAGAACAGCGCGCGGAGGCAGGTGTGGGGGGGGGGGGGGCATGGGCCATGGAATCAGCGCCTTGCTGGATTGCTTTAGTCTCCGAGGAGAAAGAGGGCTGTTTTTGGGAAGGACTCGAATACCAGAGTAAATCTTGTGAGACTCATTCTCAGATAAACTAACTAACAGATGTCACATGCAACTGGCATGGAATTATGTTGTAAAATCCATGAGACACACAGGAAAGTCATTTGTGATCACAACAGCAAACATCTGCCTGCAGCAGAACCACTGGCCGCTCCCTCCAAGGCTACGTCATGGAGTACGTTCTCAAGCTTACACGCACAGCACAATTCACGGAAGATCAGCACAATTCTTGATACATACGAAGACCTTGAGAGTATAAGATCATGAGAGGAATACATAGGGTAAATGCTTAGAGCCTTTTACCCAGAGTTGGGGAATCAGGAACCAGAGGACGTAGGTTTAAGATGAGGGGGGGGGAAATATTTAATTGGAATGTGAGGGGCAACATTTCTTTTACACACAAATAGTGGTAATTGTATGGAGGTAGTTGAGGAAGGTACTATCACAAGGTCTCTCCCTTAAGCTGATCTCTGCTGTTCCCTCAACCCCCAGCTGCGGGATCGAGTTCCTGATTTTCACTCCTCAAAGTTCACCCTCACCAACATGTTGTACAACAGTAATATAATGCCCCAACCTGGGAAAATCATTAAGGACCCCTCCCACCCTAACCATGGACTGTTTGCCCTCCTACCATCGGGGAGGCGGTACAGGAGCCTCAGGTCCCGCACCAGCAGGATGAGGCGTAGCTTCTACAATAACACCATCACACTGCTGAACTCGGAGTCCCGCCGATAGATTTCCACATCTGTATTTATTTATCTGTATTTATCTAAACATTGCTATCACTACGTACTGACACTAAACTGCATTTCGTTGTACCCATACTTGTATCTGTGCAATGACATTAAATTTGAATTGAATTGAATTGAATTGAATTGAACCTCTATACTTATTCCCTTGACTGATGAGGGCCAATGTACCATAAACCTTCTTTACCGCCCTATTTACCCGCGACGCCACTTTCTAGAAACTGTGCATCTATACGCTTAGATCCCTTTTCTCAACCACACTCTCCAGGGCCCTCCCATGCATTCTGAGGTTACTGCCCTGGCTTAAATTCCCAAAATGCAGTACCTCACACGTATCTGCCTTAAACTCCATAATGCATTCCTCGCCCACTTGCCCAGCTGATCAAGGTCATGCTGTCATTTCTAATAACCATCTTCACTGTCTAAGATTCCACCTATTTATTGCCATCTTCAAACTTACTGCTCGTGCCTTGTATATTTTCATCTAAAATCATTTTAAGAGATAGAAACATAGAAACATAGAAATTAGGTGCAGGAGCAGGCCATTCGGCCCTTCGAGCCTGCACCGCCATTCAATATGATCATGGCTGATCATCCAACTCAGTATCCTGTACCTGCCTTCTCTCCGTACCCCCTGATCCCTTCAGCCACAAGGGCCACATCCTAACTCCCTCTTAAATATGGCCAATGAACTGGCCTCAACTACCTTCTGTGGCAGAGAATTCCACAGATTCACCACTCTCTGTGTGAAAAACGATTTTCTAATCTCGGTCCTAAAAGATTTCCCCCTTATCCTTAGACTGTGACCCCTTGTCCAACCACTTAAGAATTTTGTAAGTTTCTATGAGATCACCCCTCAATCTTCTAAATTCCAGCGAGTACAAGCCGAGTCTATCCAGTCTTTCTTCATATGGAAGTCGTGCCATCCCAGGAATCAGTCTGGTGAACCTTCTCTGTACTCCCTCTATGGCAAGAATGTCTTTCCTCAGATTAGGAGACCAAAACTGTACGCAATACTCCAGGTACGCAACACTCCAGATGACAAACAGCAGTGGGCCCAGCCCCAATCACTGAAGCCCCACCACAAATCACAGGTATTGCACCACCACCCTTTGCTTCCTATTGTGAAGCTCGTTCCATATTTAACATGGAGGTCACGGTTCCATATTAAATATAGCAGGCACGGTGGCACAGCGGTAGAGTTGCTGCCTTCCAGCAAAATGCAGCGCCAGAGACCCGGGTTCGATCCCGACCGCGGGGGCTGCCTGTACGGAGTTTGCACGTTCTCCCCGTGATCTGCGCGGGTTTTCTCCGAGAACTTCGGTTTCCTCCCGCACTCCAAAGAGGTACAGGTTTGTAGGTTAATTGGCTTGGTGAAAATGTAAAATTGTCCAAGTTGGCGATTTGCAGAGTACTGCCCTGTCGACTATAACATTCAGAAGGTTCGGAAGGTAATAAGCTAGCTTTCCCTGGATCCCATGCAAACAGCTTACCATGCAGAACCATCAAAGGCCATGCTGAAGTCCATATAGACTCCATCCATAACCCTGCCCTCATCAACATTCTTGATTAGTCGTTCAAAGTCATGAGACATGATCTCTGAAGCAGGAACCATGCTGATTATCCCTAATTAACCCGTATTTCAAAATGCATGTATATCTTGTCTCTCAGAATCTTCTGCAGTACATTTCCTATCATACATATTTGGTTTACTGGACTAAACTGCCCAGGTTTTTCTTTGAAGCCCTTCTTAAATAGCACGACATTAGCCACCTTCCAGTTCATCTGTATCTAACGATGATTCATACCTCCTGCAGTTTCGTCTCATTCTTGGATATATCTGATCAGGCCTGGGAGATGTATCTACCTTCGTACAATGAGGACATTCAGCACCTCCTCCACTACAATATGAACTGTCCTCAAGACATCGCCATTAACCTTCCTACGTTCCCTTGCTTTCAGCTCTTTCTCTGCAGTGAAAAAAAACAGGAGAAATATTAATTGTGTGGAAAGGAACTGCAGATGCGGGTTTAATCCGAAGATAGATACAAAATGCAGGAGAAACGCAACGGGACAGGCAGCATCTCTGGAGAGAAGGAATGGGTGACGTTTTGCGTAGAGACAAGTCTGAAGAAGGGTCTTGACCCGAAACGTCATCCATTCCTTCTCTCCAGAGATGCTGCCGGTCCCGCTGAGTTACTCCAGTATTTTGTGTCTATCTTCATGAGAAATATTCATTGTGGTTCTTGCTCATCTCTTGCAGCTCCACACACCGATGGCCACTTTGCTTTCTGATGGGCCCTATTCTCTCTCTCGTCATCCCTTTTCCCTTAATACGCATAGAAT
Organism: Okamejei kenojei; assembly: GCA_035221665.1. Lineage (NCBI taxonomy): Eukaryota > Metazoa > Chordata > Chondrichthyes > Rajiformes > Rajidae > Okamejei > Okamejei kenojei. Next base: position 116,423,940 of record CM069136.1, read on the forward strand.
CTCTTTGTATTTTCCTTATTTGTATCTGCCACAACTATGTCATGCCCTCTTCTTGGCCGTATGCTTTTCCTTCTTAGGTATGCTCCTCAATTCCCTATCTTCCACCAGGGATATACTTGACCCCCTATACTCCTTTAAGGATACTCTTGATTGCAGCTGCCTGTATCTTACTTGTCCTGACTCGAGCCCCAATTTCTCTCATCATCCCGAGTTCCCTACTCCTACCTGCCTTGCCCTTGACTCTAACCACTCACGACATGCATACCATGAACTTCCACTATCACACATTTAAAACCATCCCACTTTTTGGACATCTCTATGCCTGCAGATAGCCTACTTCAATCAATGTTTGCAAGTCCCTGTCTAATAGTGTCAAAGATGACTTTGCCCCAATGTGGAACTTTAACTTATGGACCAGTCCTGTCCTTATCCAGAACCATTTTAAAGTTAATAGAACTCATGTTGCTGGTCGAAAACGGTTTGTCCATTGACACATTAGTCACTTGCCCTGCCCAATTTCCAAAGACTAGGTCAAGCTTTGCTCTCTCCCCTGTAGGTCCAGGATACAATGCCAGGGCTGTCCTGTGAGTTGGTTGATTTAAAATACTCGCTGACACAAAAGCTAAACATCAAGTGGCTGCACCATTAGTGGCGCAATCCTTTCATCTACCATGGGAGTTATGAAGCGAAACTCCTTATCTACCTTGCTGCATGCAATGTGCACCACAATCCTGAAGGCAGGCATTCTGTTACATTGGTACATTATCCATTAGTGATCTGAGTTGATCACTGGCCGCCTCTGTTCCGTTCATAGCACACCCGGGATATGTCAACAACAAAGGCTTTGGAAAAATAAATCACAAGCTGAATGTTTCAAAGCACTGCACCGCCAAACAGTAACATTACTGGAAAGCAAGCAAGATGTTCTTTGACATATTCAGGTGGTGATCTGCACTCCAAACCTGAAACTGTACAAAAGTCAACTTGTGTTCTATCTCACAGAGTTCATCAATTCCACTTTTCTCTCTTTCCCCTTCTCCTTCATTTCCTTCTCTCCCTTTCACCCCACAACTCCCTTATCCTGCTGACGAAATAGGTCTTCTTATTTATTCTATTAAGGTGCCTCATATCTAAGTTAACCAGCCCTCTTTCTTCTGAAGAAAGCAATCCAGTCTCTCCAATCCTCCCTTGTAGCATCAATTTTCCAGGCCAGCCAACATCCTCAAACATCTCTGTGGTGTGGTGACCAGGATTGTACATGGTACTCCAGCTGTGGCCTAAGTAAGTAAGTACGTTTATTGGCCAAGTATTCACAGACAAGGAATGTACATACTAAGTGCAATTGTCTAGAGTTCAAGAATAACTTCCCTGTTCCTATATCTTATCGATTTACCCAGCTAAAATTTAAGGAGTGTGGATGCATAAAAACAAGGTCCCTCTGTTCCTCTTGGTCATTTAATCATCTCCCGTTTGCTTTGTATTCCTTTGCCTTGTTGCACCTCGCAGCAGATCAGATTGGTGTATTGTCATATATATATAGAAACAAGCAACTGAAGATGTTGGTTTACACAAAAGGACACAAAGTTCTGGAGGAACTCAAGCAGCTTCTCTGGAGAACATGGATAGGTGACGTTTCAAAGGAAGTCTGAAGAAGGGTCCCAACACAAAACGTCACCTATCCATGTTCTTCAGACTCGCAAAGTTATTCCAGCTTTTTGTATCTTTTTATTGTCATATATAGAAACATAGAACATAGAAACATAGAAAATAGGTGGAGGAGTAGGCCATTCGGCCCTTCGGGCCTGGACTGCCATTCAATATGATCATGGCTGATCATCCAACTCAGTATCCTGCACCTGCCTTCTCTCCATACCCGCTGATCCCATACATCTGTCCACCATAGGATTGTCACTAATTTCCATTTTATTCATCTGAAGAAGGGTCTCATCCCGAAACGTCACCCATTCCTTCTATCAACAGATGCTACATGTCCCGCTGAATGACTCCAGCATTGTGTGACTATCACTATTTATCTTGATGATGCATTGCAACAGGAAGGCTGTAAATATCGTTAAGGATGCCCGCCACGCCATTCATTCCCTTTCCTCTCTTTTTCCGTATGATACAGAAGCTTGAATGCTCACAACCTCACAGTTTAAGGACAAGGGGGAAGTCTTTTAGGACCGAGATGAGAAAAACATTTTTCACACAGAGAGTGGCGAATCTGTGGAATTCTCGGCCACAGAAGGTAGTATTACGTGGCAGAGAATATACCAGGGTGCAGTGAACTTCTTTGGTCACCTGGAACTCAGAGTAAACCGTATACATGGTGATGATAAATACAGCAATAAGTGTAACAGTGCAAGACAGCAGAACGGTACTGGATTGCAGTGGAAAATCTGAGGAGAGCAAAAGAATATTAAGGTACAATAATGGAATAACTGAATGAGGTAGAGTTAAGATTCAAAGTTTCTGGCAGTACTTTGGGTGGTGAAGGAGATGATAGGTTCAGGAGTCGGATGACGGAGAAACTGTTCTCAAGTCAGGTTGTGTGAGCATTCAAGCTTCTGTTTCATACGGAAAAAGAGAGATAAGGGAATGAATGGCGTGGTGGGCATCCTTAACGATATTTACAGCCTTCCTGTTGCAATGCATCATCAAGATAAATAGTGATAGTCACACAATGCTGGAGTCAAGTAGCATCTGTTGATAGAAGGAATGGGTGACGTCTCGGGACGAGACCATTCTTCAGATTAATAGAATGGAAATAAGTGAAGATCCTATGGTGGACAGATTCAGGCAGTGAAGAGCAAAGCAGCTGCCATACCAGGCTGAGATGCATCCCGTCATCCTCTCTCTATACATCAACTCACACTTCTCTAGACAGAATTAGATTTGCCACTTTTCTTCCCAAATGACATCGTCCAACGGTCTGCATCTTTCCTCATCACAGGCACAAGGTAAAACGGTACTGACACAAAGCGTTGCCCATCCGCATTCCCCACAGATGCTGCCTGACCTGCTCAGTTACTCTAGCATTTTGTGACCATTTTTTAAAAACCACAAAGCAATATCGAATCAATTTTTCATGCCACCTGCATTTATATTTTCATGCACGTATGGAAATCAGCAGAGGATAGAGCATGTGCAGAACCTCACTTTCCCATCGCTCAAATGCATATCAACCATTCCTTCTTCTTTCCTGCCACTAAGTCAGTCAGATCCAATTTTCCACTCTCTGCTGAATGCCACGGGCTTTAATTGTTTGACTGGTACATGAGACTTTTGACAAAAGTCTTGTTACGATCTTCAGCGACTCTGTCAAACACACCATGCTCATCAACCTTACTCCTCACCTCATTAAACAGTTCAAACAATGGCCAAATGTGATCTTCCCTTAACAAATCAACTTAGCTGATTAATTTGTGCTTTTCCAAATTGTTTTAGCCTGCCCCTCAGAATGGAAACCAACAATTTGCCGACCCGTGAAATGAAAGCACAGCTCCTTGTAAAGAAGTGAAACCATATCTTCTTGTAAATTCAAGCACATTTGTAAATATTGTGTTATTTCTTTGCCCTTTCAAACAAACATTTCATGGGCCTTCAATGCCTGGCTGTCTGTGTGATCTTGCTGACCAAATGCTTTGCTTCCAACATTTCACACGTGTGGCAACACTTCAAAAGTTCTTAACTGGCTGTGAAGCACTTTTGGGCGTCCTCAAGAGAGATGCATGGATTTATGTCCCTTAAAGATTGGAATGCACGCTGTTAAAAATGTACAGTACAGCTGTGCATTTACAAGTTCACCTGGTCCGTTAACTTTAAAGACCGCATGGATGAACTCCAGAAATTGTTCATCCCTGTCTGGTGAAAAAATAAAACTGGGAAGGCGGCTCAAACCGTGGCGGACGAGAGAAGCGGGCAGAAGCATGGCAGATGCAGTATAATGTGGATCAATGTGAGGTTATCCACTTTGGTGGCAAGAACAGGAAGGCAGATTATTATCTGAATGTTGTCAGATTAGGAAAAGGGGAGATGCAATGAGTCCTGGGTGTCCTTGTACATCAGTCACTGAAAGTAAGCATGCAGGTACGGCAGGCAGTGAAGAAAGCCTTCATTGTGAGAGGATTTGAGTTTAGGAACAAGGAGATCCTACTGCAGTTGCACAGGGCTCTGGTGAGACCACACCTGGAGTATCGTGTGCTATTTTGCACTCCTAATTTGGGGAAGGACATCATTGCTATTGAGGGAGATGCAGCGAAGGTTCACCAGGTTAATCCCCGGGCTGGTGGGACTGGCATATGATGAAAGAATGGGTCAACTGGGCTTATATTCGCTGGAATTTAGAAGGATGGGAGGGGATCTTGTAGAAACATGTAAAATTCATAGAGCATTGGATGCAAGGAAAATGTTCCCGATGTTGGGGGAGTCCAGAACCAGGGGTCACAGTTTAAGAATAAGGGGTAGGCCATTTAAGACTGAGATGAGGAAAAACCTTTTCACCCAGAGAGTTGTGAATCTGTGGAATTCTCTGCCACAGAAAGCAGTGGAGGCCAAGTCACTGGATGTGTTTGAGAGAGTTAGACTTGGCTCTTAGGGCTAAGGGATCAAAGGACAAGGGAAAAAAACCGGAAGGGGGTACTGATTTTAGATGATCAGCCATGATCATTTTGAATGGCGGTGCTGGCTCGAAGGGTTGAATGGCCTACTCCTCCACCTATTTCTTATGTTTCTATATTTCTATGTTACTGCTGAAGAGCTTCACGGGATGATTAGTGACAGTGGAGAGTGGTACATCTGGCAGTGAATGGCATACAGCTGTTAAGGAGTTACTCTGAGATGGTAACAGCTTAAGTTGCTTGCCAGCTCTACAGGGTATGCTATTAAAACATTAAACCCAGCAACTCTCTCACTACTGAAATATTTGCTCAGTTATTATACAGCTCTGGGGAATGTTCAAAGCCAAACGTCAACCCTAAATCAAACTGTGTTTTAGCCTTTACCAGTTGCTCAGTCACTTTGTGCCACTTTAACCATTACTCACCAGCCCTGATGCTTGATATTACTGCTAGTTAAATAAACTTTGTGATCTGGTTTCCTCGCCTTATATGGAGCTTGGGAATTCTAATTTGCACCGTCTCTAAAAGGGAGAGCTCACTCAGGGAACACGGATAAACAAAGGTCCCATCTTAGGCTGTTGGTGATAACCTCACACTGAATGAACATTTCAGCAGATCAGTGTGAGTTTCTGGTGCCATACTTGTAACGGCAGCAAGAGACAGTCTGAACGTTACAGGGTGCAGAGGGTCACAAACATGTTCATATGCTTTGGTTGGATCGCCCCACCATGGACATGCAGCTAAATCCAGACTCATGGCCCATGGAAAGATACAAGCACCTCTTTGAGGAACATTCGACCACTTAAAACATCTCCAACTATCTTACCACACATACAGAAGGCACAAAGTCCTCTGGAGAACATGGATAGGCGACGTTTCAGGTCAGAACTCTTCTTAAGTCCGAAGAATGGTCCCGACCCAAAACACCACCTATCCATGTTCTCCACAGATACTGCCTGACTTGCTGAGTTATTCCAGCACGTTTGTAAACCAGCAGTTCCTTGCTTCCACTTACCACACATATACCTGAGTTAGATGTCAACTCCATACATCAGGAGAAACCATATATTTAATCTCCATTCCACAAAAAAAATCTCTGAGGTAGTGGTTGCCAGATCTACAGCCTTTTAACTGAGGAAAAGCTGCCTTACATCACATCTGAACAGGCAGAAACAAATTTCTGGAACGTCTGTCAATAGTCAATAGACAATAGACAATAGGTGCAGGAGTAGGCCATTTGGCCCTTCGAGCCAGCACTACCATTCAATGTGACCATGGCTGATCATCCATAATCACTACCCCGTTCCTGCCTTCTCCCCATATCCCCTGACTCCGCTATTTTTAAGAGCCCTATCTAGTTCGCTCTTGAAAGCATCCAGAGAACCTGCCTCCACCGCCCTCTGAGGCAGAGAATTCCACAGACTCACCACTCTCTGTGAGAAAAAGTGTTTCCTCGTCTCCGTTCTAAATGGCTTACCCCTTATTCTTAAACTATGGCCCCTGGTTCTGGACTCCCCCAACATCGGGAACATGTTTCCTGCCTCTAGCGTGTCCAAGCCCTTCACAATCTTATATGTTTCAATGAGATCCTTCCAGCCTTATGGGGTAAACTTAGGCTGAAAATGCAGGCTGACGATGAGGGACCACTGGGCTGTGGGAACGCCAGTGAGGGAGTGTCGGACCGCCGGAGGGTCAATGAGGGAGTATCGCGCTGTGGGGAAGGATATTCTGAGAGAGCGTCGCACTGCGAGAGGGCTCGTACGCTAGGAGTGTCGCGCTGTGGGAGGGGCAGTGCTGAGGGAGTGCCGCACTGCTTTTTTAAATCAAAAATACTTTATTTAATTACCGTACAAAATAATACTCACAAAATAAAACCGTGGTAACACACCCACCACCATAGTACAACATCACAAAATTATTTAAGACATTAAATTTTCAAATAACTATAATACAATCCTGATTTAGGTTACATTCCAAAGCCCAACAGTCCTGAAAATCCCCCATGGCACCCGTGGATAGTGCCTAGTGTCTTTCTATTCCCAACCGGTGTGGATTTCGTAACTGTCGCTGTATGCCATGTCGTTACTTGTGGGCGGAGCACCAAGGCAAATTCCTTGTATGTGAATACTTGGCCAACAGACGTACTTACTTACTTAAACCACGGAAAAGGGGCAGGCAGTCTGCTCGGTCCGAGCCCTCTGCCGCCTGGCGCTGTGACTGGCAGATGGCCAGCATGGCCAGACCTCGGACATGTTTGGCCCTACCCTCTCTCCTACACACAGGGGTGTCCAAAGATGAGGATGGTGGGTGTGAAGTGCAGCCAGAGGGCAAGGAGCAGCCCCTTTAGATATTGAAACAGGGACTGCAGCCCCACACACTCCATGTACGCGCGGAACATCGATTCTTCCAGCCCGCAGTAGTGGCAGGCGGCTGGCGAGTCTGTGAACTGCGAGAGAAACAGGTTGCAGGGAACACCTCGGTGTAGTACCCTCCACCCCAGGTCCCCAATGCAGAGGGGGAGAATCTCACGACCAAAAGGCAACACTGACCGCCACTTTGTGTCTGGACAATGGACCAGGGTGAGGACGTGCAGGGTGTGGAGGAGGAGCCCGTACAGGACACGCCTCCCTGCGTCTCGGAGGGAGATGAAGGGTGTCGAGGGAAGGTGGCTCAGGTCGTACTGGATTTTGGCGCCTGGGCTGGGTCCGACGAGTACTTCTGGCTGAGCAGAGGTTTGCTCGGCCGGGAGTACTCCACACATCGAGCCTCCCCGACATCTGGTGGGGCAAGACAAGGGCCGGCTGCTCTCGTAACAGGGCCGTCACCCTCCGCAGGAGGAAGGGGGTCCCCGGTCATCAGCAACCAAGTTCCAGACTCTCAGCAGGTCCCAGTAGAAGCCGGGCATCGTCTGCAGAACAGCACGGCTGATGCCCACCACCGGTGTCCGCACTGTGGGAGGAGGGGCAGTACTCGGGGAACCTTTGACCTCTCTGGTGAGTGTGAATGGCCCCATCACACGTGTAGGTCAACAAGCTTCACTACTTGAAGTCCAGAACAAGGGGTCACAGTTTAAGGATAAAGGGGAAGTCTTTTAGGACCAAGATGGGAAAATCATTTTTCACACAGAGAGTGGTGAGTCTGTGGAATTCTCTGCCACAGAAGGTAGTTGAGGCCAGTTCATTGGCTATATTTAAGAGGGAGTTAGATGTGGCCCTTGTGGATAAAGGGATCAGGGGGTATGGAGAGAAGGCAGGTACGGGATACTGAGTTGGATGATCAGCCATGATCATATTGAATGGCGGTGCAGGCTCGAAGGGCCGAATGGCCTACTCCTGCACCCATTTTCTATGTTTCTATGTTACTCAGAGTGTTATTGTGTTTACTTGAGGATGAAATCAATGGAAGATGGTCTGGATCCTTGACAAACCTTGTTTTTTTCTGGTGACGTAGCGTCAAGCTTCTTTGTAGGTCACCGGCTGTCAGCAGTGACCTACTGCTCAATGCTGTGTCTGTGTTATAGATCATGGGGCACACAGCGGCTGAATTCATACAGCTGTGCGCACATCGTAGCATGATATTCAGTGGAAATATATCATACATCCTTCATCATTGCTGTGTCTAAACTTAGGAACTGCCTTTCCAACAGTAATGTGGATGCACAACCCCCAGAGGGAACTGACCACCAGCTAGTGCTGGGCAATGAATGAAACATAGAAAATAGGTGCAGGAGGAGTTCATTCAGCCCTTCGATCCCGCACCGCTATTCAATATGATCATGGCTGATCGTCCCCCATCAATAACCCGTGCCTGCCTTCTCCCCATATCCCTTGACTCCACTAGCCCCGAGAGCTCTATCCAACTCTCTCTTAAATCCATCCAGTGACTTGGCCTCCACTGCCCTCTGTGGCAGGGAATTCCACAAATTCACAACTCTCTGGGTGAAAACGTTTTTTTCTCACCTCAGTCTTAAATGGCCTCCCCTTTATTCTAAGACTGTGGCCCCTGGTTCTGGACTCACCCAACATTGGGAACATTTTTCCTGCATCTAGCTTGTCCAGTCCTTTTATAATTTTATATGTTTCTATAAGATCCCCCCTCATCCTTCTAAACTCCAGTGAATACAAGCCTAGTCTTTTCAATCTTTCCTCATATGACAGTCCCGCCATCCCAGGGATCAATCTCGTGAACCTACGCTGCACTGCCTCAATCACAAGGATGTCCTTCATCAAATTAGGAGACCTTATGCTGGCCTTGCCTGTGTGATGATCAATACAACATCCTTAGTGAAGGAGATATAATCTGACCTTAATGGAGATTAAGGAGATTAATGCTAGATGCAGATTGTGGGAGTTATGGGATGATTATGGAATAATGGAGATTATTGCTAGATGCAGGAAGATTGTTCCCGATGTTGGGGAGGTACAGAACAAGGGGTCACGGTTTAAGGACAAGGGGGAAGTCTTTTAGGACCGAGATGGGAAAAATATTTTTCACACAGAGAGTGGTGAATCTGTGGAATTCTCTGCCACAGAAGGTAGTTGAGGCCAGTTCATTGGCTATATTTAAGAGGGAGTTAGATGTGGCCCTTGTGGCTAAAGGGATCAGGGGGTATGGAGAGAAGGCAGGTAGAGGATACTGAGTTGGATGATCAGCCATGATAGAAACATAGAAACATAGAAATTAGGTGCAGGAGTAGGCCATTCGGCCCTTCGAGCCTGCACAGCCATTCAATATGATCATGGCTGATCATCCAACTCAGTATCCTGTACCTGCCTTCTCTCCATACCCCCTGATCCATTTAGCCACAAGGGCCACATCTAACTCCTGGACTTCCCCAACATCGGGAACAATCTTCCTGCATCTAGCCTGTCCAACTCCTTAAGAATTTTGTACGTTTCTATAAGATCCCCTCTCAATCTCCTAAATTCTAGAGAGTATAAACCGAGTCTATCCAGTCTTTCTTCATAAAACAGTCCTGACATCCCAGGAATCAGTCTGGTGAACCTTCTCTGCACTCCCTCTATGGCAATAATGTCCTTCCTCAGATTTGGAGACCAAAACTGTACGCAATACTCCAGGTGTGGCCTCACCAAGACCCTGTACAACTGAAGTAGAACCTCCCTGCTCCTGTACTCAAATCCTTTTGCTATGAATGCTAACATACCATTTGCTTTCTTCACTGCCTGCTGCACCTGCATGCCTACTATCAATGTCTGCTGTACCATGATACCCAGGTCTCGCTGCATATCCCCTTTTCCTAATCGGCCACCATTTAGATAATAGTTGCTTTCCTGTTTTTGCCACCAAAGTGGATAACCTCACATTTATCCACATTATACTGCATCTGCCAAACATTTGCCCACTCACCCAGCCTATCCAAGTCACCTTGCAGCCTCCTAGCGTCCTCCTCACAGCTAACACTGCCCCCCAGCTTAGTGTCATCCACAAACTTGGAGATATTGCCTTCAATCCCCTCGTCCAGATCATTAATATATATTGTAAAAATTGATCATATTGAATGGCGGTGCTGGCTCGAAGGGCCAAATGGCCTACTCCTGCAGCTATTTTCTATGTTTCTATGTTTCTATGAGATCTCTCTCATCTTGTCCAAGTTGCACTAGCTTCCCGTCATCACGCTACAAACAGCTAACAATGGCCTGTTTCCTTTTTCATCGTTACTTTTTTGCGTTCATTGTTCTTTATCTCTCCACATCACCATCCATATATCTCATTTCCCTTATCCCTAACCAGCCTGAAGAAGGGTCTCGACCCGAAACATCACCCATTCCTTCTATACAGAGATGCTGCCTGTCCCGCTGAGTTACTCCAGGTTTTTGTGTCTCTCTCATCAAAACTAGATTCTACCACTACTCACCATCTTGGTCCTCCTTGCAATGAAGCCAGTAGAGATGTGTAGTTGGTCAGGGATTGCTGGTGCTAAGTTTATTACAACTATGCACCTGTGTCGAGCAGAGCACCCGTAGTTATAAAACAGAGGTGAACAAATTAGGGCATCACTTTCTCCCAGGGTTTACAATGCAAACTGCTCTGCGAGACTGACTGGAATAGATAATTCCATGAGAATCGCAGCTGAAGGCCATTCACCCACTGTGTCCCTTCTGGCTCATTGAAAGACCCCACGCCATCTTACAGCCGAGTATTTGACTTTTTTTCTGTGAGATCCACAGTCTCCAGTCAAACTCCATTACACAAATTATAGATGGACATAAAATAGGATGAGTGTGCCAGGAAGCGAGCGGGCAAGATCATCTCTGACCCCTCTCACCCTGGCCACAAACTCTTTGAATCACTTCCCTCTGGAAGGCGACTCCGGACTGTCAAAGCTGCCACAGCCAGACATAAAAACAGTTTTTATCCACGAGTAGTTGCTCTACTCAACAGCCAAAAATCTGTAGCCTCCCTTTGCTCTGGTATTTTGTTGGTTCACATGCTTGATCAATGGTGTTTTATCATTAATGTTTTATTATTATTAATGTTTAGTGTTTTCTGAGTCATTCGTAACTGTCACTGTATGTCATGTTGTTACTTGTGGGCGGAGCACCAAGGCAAATTCCTTGTATGTGAATACTTGGCCAATAAACTTACTTACTTAAGATCATTGAACCTGCTTTCTCATTCAGAATGATCAAATCCACTCCCCAGTTCCATTTTTCCAAAGGATTCCAATCTAATTCTTGGGAAAAATCTCACTTACTCCAGAATATACTCCAGGATTTGGTTTCAACAGCTCTCTGGGGTGGGGAATTGCACATTCACCATGTTCTGGGTGATAATCTTCATCTCAGTCTCAAATCCTGCCCCTCATTCTCACACTGTGACCCCTGGCCATCACAAACATCTGTGCTCAATCCTCCTATCAATGGAATAATCCTGCAGCACCTTTTCTAAGACAGCATTACAAAATCTGGTCACTGAGGGGTGAGACAGTGACGCAGTGATAGACTTGCTGCCTTACAGCACCAGAGACAGATTTGATTCTATGGGTGCAGCCTGTACGGAGTACGTACATTTTCCCTGTGGCCGCATGGGTTTTCTGCTCCGGTTTTCTCCCATAATTGGTTTCTGTAAATTGTCCCTAGTGTGTATTTCGATCATAAGTGATAGGAGCAGAATTAGGCCATTTGGTTCATCAAGTCTACTCCGCCATTAAATCATGGCTGATCTATCTCTCCCTCCTAACCCCATTCTCCTGCCTTCTCCCCATAACCCCTGACACCCTTACAAATCAAGAATATAACACGGCCGACCAGAAAAATGATGGACAGTAACAGACTCCAGTTAATGTTGGTCTTCTTTCAGCTAAACAGAGGTAGGACATGCTAAAAGGCCACGTGGAAAACTCTCTGTACGATTAGAAACAATTGGTGAAGGGGAGGTAGACAAAGGTGCTGGAGAAACTCAGCGGGTGCAGCAGCATCTATGGAGCGAAGGAAATAGGCAACTTTTGGGCCGAAACTCTTGTTTTTGATAACTATATTAGACTTCAGAATAAATCCTATATCCACCTATCACTTGTCCTATCCCAACGAGCTTACCCCCCCCCGCTACTAAATCAGTCCAAAGAAGGGTCCCAACCTGAAACGTCACCTGTCCATGTTCTCCAGGGGTGCTGCCTGACCTGCTGAGTTACTCCAGCATTTTGTGTCTTTTTCTCCAGAATTGTTATGCACTGCAGGCCTTTCTACAACTATGAACCTTGGACCCGATGGTTTATTTTGCTGCACTAAGTTAGCACTGTGTTAGTTTTCCCACAGTAGCTAAAAGTGGCGATATTCGGGGAATTATGATTGAACCAAAGGAAATGCTAGGTTTGTACAAACTAATGGCATTTTATACCTTGCTCTGCTCACAAGCGAACATTTGATTTGAAACATTTGTAAAATGATTGGTTATATCAGAGAAAATAAGAGCGTAAGAGAGAAAGGCTCATTGTCAGAATGACACAGCGCAAGAGAGAGACCAGAAGGTCATTTCTCCACTTTGGAGAGTTGACGCTACTTAGTAAGATGGATGCTGCTTGCACTTTAAGCAGAGTGCAACACACACATTTCTGGTTACACAGTGAGAGAGGACAGGCAAACAAAAAATACTGCCAGGATGCTCTAGATCACAGGACATAGAGACTGGGAACAGGGAGTTGAAGAAGTGGATGCAATTACTTGGCTTTTTTCAAATGCTCTGGATATCCATGTTAGGTCAGGGTGGCCTTGTACAATCTTTTACTGGAAAACCTGGATCCGATGTCTATGTTCGTCCTATTGTAGCCAATTTCACCATGATTTGTTCCGATTCTACTCTCTCCCTGGGGTTGGTGCAGTTACACCGAGAGCTGTAAATGCATGAGGTTGCTGCTGGCTTGCTGGGCATTGCCACCATTTGTGCCAACTTTGCCTCTGATGATTCCCAACAGAATGAACTTCGTCACAGACGATATGTGTAGGAAGGAACCGCAGGCGCTGGTTTAAACCCAAGATAAACGCAAAAAGCTGGAGTAACTCAGCGGGACAGGCAGCATCACTGGTGAGAAGGAATGGGTGACATTTCGGGTCGAGACCCGTCGTCAGACTGGTTAGGGATTAGGGAAAGGAGAGATATAGATGATGTAGAGAGACAAAGAACAATGAATTAAAGATGTGCAAAAAAGTAACGATGATAAAGGAAACAGGCCATTGTCGGGTGAAAACGATAAGCTAGTGCGACTTGGGTGGGGGAGGGATAGAGAGAGAGGGAATGCCAGGGCTACCTGAAGTAAGAGAAATCAATATTCACACCACTGGGCATTAAGTTGGCCAAGCAAAATATGAGATGCTATTCCTCCAATTTGCTTTCAGCCTCACCCTGGAATAGACCTGGGACAGAAAGGTCTGTGTGGGAATGGGAAGCAGAATTAAAGTGTTTAGCAACCAGGAGGTCAGGTTGGTTCAGGCGGACTGAGCAAATTTTGGATAATGTATTGTGTTAGATAGAACTAATGTACGGGTGTTCATTGTTCAGCCTGTTTCTATGCTGTACCCATAAAAAAATAAATTCTCCTGGTCTCGAGAGCATTTGCCAGTGATGTTGCAGCCCCAATATCTAATTACAGACTCGTCATCCAGAAGGAAGTGATCTCTGCCCTAGTCTTCCACCTTTGAAACATCAGTTAAGGTACTTCTCATAGAAACATAGAAAATGGGTGCAGGAGGCCATTCGGCCCTTAGAGCCAGCACCGCCATTCATTGTGATCATGGCTGATCGTCCCCTATCAATAACCCGTGCCTGCCTTCTCCCCATATCCCTTGATTCCACTAGCCCCTACAGCTCTATCTAACTCTCTCTTAAATCCATCCAGTTATTTGGCCTCCACTGCCCTCTGTGGCAGGGAATTCCATAAATTAACAACTCTCTGGGTGAAAAAGTTTTTTCTCACCTCAGTCTTAAATGACCTCCCCTTTATTCTAAGACTGTGGCCCCTGGTTCTGGACTCGCCCAACATTGGGAAAATTTTTCCTGCATCTAGCTTGTCCAGTCCTATTATAATTTTATATGTTTCTATAAGATCCCCCCTCATCCGTCTAAACTCCAGTGAATACAAGCCTAGTCTTTTCAATCTTTCCTCATATGACAGACCCGCCATCCCAGGGATCAATCTCGTGAACCTACGCTGCACTGCCTCAATCACAAGGATGTCCTTCCTCAAATTAGGAGACCAAAACTGTATACAATACTCCAGATGTGGTCTCACCAGAGCCCTATACAACTGCAGAAGAACCTCTTTACTCCTGTACTGAAATCCTCTTCTCAGTCCCCTCAATTGGAGTGAGAAGAGTCTGACATCTAACAAATGTTTTTTAATACACGTGCTTTCCCCTCTTGGAGCTCAGAGTGAGTACAAAACCACAGTGAGTAGGGAGAGTCTATGGATATTCCTGGGAATGCCCTACTCAAATTATTAGTGCTGCAATATGAATGTGAGGGTGGTAATAATGGGGATGGGATCAGCTGGCCAAAGTGGTCCCAGGACCAAGTGATGAGCCCATCAGTGTAACCCAGAGACCAATGGGCAGCTGGCCAGAGGGGTCTGATGCCCCTGTCCCACTTGGGAAACCTGAACGGAAACCTCTGGAGACTTTGCGCCCCACCCAAGGTTTCCGTGAGGTTCCCGGAGGTTTTTGTCAGTCACCCTAATGGTCGCTAGCGGAAACCACTTTCGACCATTAGGGAGACTGACAAAAACCTCCGGGAACCTCGGGGAGCCGCACGGAAACCTTGGGTGGGGCGCAAAGTCTCCAGAGGTTTCCGTTCAGGTTTCCTAAGTGGGACAGGGGCTTAAGATGCCATTACAATCTGCAAAGGGTGCATATCATTGATGTAGATGGCCACAAGGCCGTCTGCATATCCAGGGCAGCGACCGGTTGCGATCTGCACTGCAAGGGTGTGGTTACACAAAACTGTTCCCTGGGGCCGCTGATTCACAATCCCGAGGTTGGGATTGTTTTACCACCAGCTTTCTCTAGCCTCTGAAATTATTCCAAACAGCAGAAGCCTCCATGTATCAAAATTACCACAGAATCTCTTCAGACCACATATCACTAAATCACACCTCGCTCCATCAGCCCACAGAGTGCTGAGAAGGGATCTTTCACATCGATTCAGAGCCTGGGAGAAGTCCCTGAGCAACATTGAAGGATGGCACTCCCATGTTGGGGTGCTCCCCCCGTGCTGCTCCTCCCACAGCGTTGCACTCCCTCTCCACTGGCCCTCCCATTGCACGCCACCCCTTCAGGACTAATCCTACAACAGTGGCGCGTCCTCTCATCACTGCCCCTCCTATAAGTAAGTACGTTTATTGGCCAAGTATTCACATACAAGGAATTTGCCTTGGTGCTCCGCCCACAAGTAACAACATGACATACAGTGACAGTTACGAATGACTCAGAAAACATTAAACATTAATAATAATAAAACATTAATGATAAAACACCATTGATCAAGCATGTGAACCAACAAAATACCAGATCAAAGGGAGGCTACAGATTTTTGGCTGTTGAGTAGAGCAACTACTCGTGGATAAAAAACTGTTTTTATGTCTGGCTGTGGCAGCTTTGACAGTCCGGAGTCGCCTTCCAGAGGGAAGTGATTCAAAGAGTTTGTGGCCAGGGTGAGAGGGGTCAGGGATGATCTTGCCCGCTCGCTTCCTGGCCCTTGCAGTGTACAGTTCATCAATGGAGGGAAGGTTGCAGCCAATAACCTTCTCTGTTGATCGGAGGATTCGCTGCAGCCTCCGGGTGTCGTGCTTGGTGGCTGAGCCAAACCAGACCGTGATGGAGAAGGTGAGAACAGACTCTACGATGGCCGTGTAGAATTGGACCATCATTGGCACTGCGCTCCCTCACCACCGCCTCACCTACACCGTGGGGCATCCATATATCCATCCCTCCCACAGTACAGCATTCCCTCAGTCCTGCCCTCCACCACCTGGGTGCTCTCTCCGTAGTTCCTCCCACGGAGCGGCGTTCCCTCAGTACTGTCGCTGCCACGGTGTAGGACTCCCCGATGCGGGCCGGCATGGATGGCATGGGAACAGTTAGCCTGGTTGCCATTGTGTGTGTGTGTGTGTGTGTGTGTGTGTGTGTGAGCCTGTGCCCCAGCGGCTGTGCTCTCTGGCACCACGTGCAGCAGTTTGAAGGTGGGGCAGATTTGTTCCGCTGGGACATTCTCCACAACCCATTCACAGAAATACCATGAGTCACTTCCTTTGGGAAGCTTGGATTTCCTCTCTCTGTCTTGGTCTGCCAGGGGCCCATCAACTCCTAACACACCCTCGGCATGGACAATGTCAGCTCGGCACATCCCACGCTCTTGGACACTTGCATTTACAGTCTATTGCAAAAACATCTGGCAATTAGGACAAAGGAAATACATTCTCTCCAGAATCAATTAATCAGGTTTCAAGGTTTCTCCTCGCTTTCCGATACGCTGGGGAAAGATTTGGGAGATGGGTCCAACAGCAGGTATGTGCAAAAGATAGACACAAATTGCTGGAGTGACTCAGCGGGCCAGGCAGCATCTCTGGAGAACACGGGGATGGGTGATGTTTGGGTCGGGACCCTTCTTCATTGTTCTGGAGAATGTTCCCCATCCTTTTTCTCCAGGGATGCTGACTGACCCGTGGAGTTACTCCACCACATTGTGTCTATCTTTGTATCTACAAACCAGAAGGGTCTTGACCCAAAATATCCCCTATTCCTTTCCTCCAGAGATGCTGCTTGACCCATTGAATTATTCCAACATTTTGTGTCTGTCTTTAGCAGGAATGTGCAGCCTGGAGTAGTTTGGAATGAGGGATCCTCTAATTAAACTTCCAGGCATGCTTGCAACGAGAGGTGGCAGACCCACCGCTCCTGGGCAAGGAGGTGAATGAATGCCTCTTGCTGCACGCTAGCCTGAAGCACACTTACATAGAAACATGGAAAATAGGTGCAGGAGTAGGCCATTCGGCCCCTCGAGCCTGCACCGCCATTCAATATGATCATGGCTGATCATCCAACTCAGTATCCTGTACCTGCCTTCTCTCCATACCCCCTGATCCCTTCAGCCACAAGGGCCACATCTAACTCCCTCTTAAATATAGCCAATGAACTGGCCTCAACTACCTTCTGTGGCAGAGAATTCCAACAATTCACCACTCTCTGTGTGAAAAATGTTTTTCTCATCTCGGTCCTAAAAGACTTCCCCCTTATCCTCAAACTGTGACCCCGTGCTCTGGACTTCCCCAACATCGGGAACAATCTTCCTGCATCTAGCCTGTCCAACCCCTTAAGAATTTTGTATGTCTCTATAAGATCCCCCCTCAATCTTCTAAATTCCAGCGAGTACAAGCCGAGTCTATCCAGTCTTTCTTCATATGGAAGTCCTGCCATCCCAGGAATCAGTCTGGTGAACCTTCTCTGTACTCCCTCTATGGCAAGAATGTCTTTCCTCAAACTTGCCAGGACTATAGGCAGTTGAGCAGTGGGCCCACTCACAGCTCCTCACCAACTGCGAGCCTTGGATGCAAACTGTGTCGGGCCATTGCTAGCTGATCTGATCTTCAAAGATCTGATCCCACTGCCTTTCAGTCTGACTCAGATCAAAGCCCCTAACCTGAGGGACTATGGTAAGGTCTCCCAGAAATAGGGACGTCAAGATCATTTGGATAAACCAGAGAGAGCAGATAAGGTCTATCTTAAGGGACATCCCTCCCACAGTGCGGCAGTCCCTCAGTACTGCCTCTCCAACTGTGCTGCGCTCTCTCAACACTCCCCCAGATCCTCACTGTCCTGATGCTGTTATATTTGGAATCTGGTGCAGGTCACACGGCCAAGCTGACACGGACCATTAACAGTCCTGATGAATTATATCATACTCTGGCTGAGACGAGCAGGAAGCGAATCCCGTGCCTGGGAACTCTGTGCGCTGGCCCGTGGGGTGTACTCCAGTGTGTTTACACCAACAGCTGGGATGCTTCTATGCTGCTACACAAACTGGCAGCAGCTTCAGCTGCTCCAGGCGGTCATGTCACTGGGCGGTCAGTGAAACGAGAGGGCATAAACCGCATTAAAGAGTCAGATGAAATACGGCCACAAGAGTTGGGCGAGTGACTCTGTTCTCCAGCTCATATCCCGTTGCCTCAACAGGCATGGAAAGTCTGGACTCTGACTCATCTTATCAACTTCAGACTGAATCTTCCCCAAAGTCTCCTCTCCTCCCCACCGCCAACCAGCTTGGTCTACTTTACATGTTAGTGGGATGAGGTTAGAGGGAGCATTAAGTTGACCAATCCTTCAAGATTATTCTGAATTCTCCCAGAATTTAAGGTGAATCTTCCAGTATGCATGCCAAACTCACAGGGATATTGAAGATAACTGGCTGGCTCGGGATAAAATGTTGACATATCAAGGCTTTTAGCATTTGGAAGCAACATTGGGATTCCACCTTGTCATATATCCCGCCTCCTCCCATTGTCTGTTGGATACAATAACGCTGGAGAGGATGTGTGCCTGGAGAAGGGTGTAGAGGGAGGGCTGACGTGCAAGGCTGCTGGACCAAGAGAACTGAAGAGCTTCCCAATCTTCTCCCTATTTGTCAACACATCTAAAAAATGCTGATGTGAGAGATGGGGATTGATTCAAGGCAAAAGCACACACATGCACAGCTGTACACACCAGAGGCAGGTCAATTTGTGTACACAGCCATATGTACCATGTACAGACGAGCGTGCCCACAGCTGAACACACCTGGTGTAAGCCAATGTGCACACCAAATCCCTTGCAATAAAAGCCAAAATATGATTTGCCTTTCTTATCAATGTTGTTGTTTTGGTATTCTGGTCTAAGGTATCTGAGGTATTCTGTTGGTTCACATGCTTGGTCAATGGTGTTTTATCATTAATGTTTTATTAATATTAATGCTTAGTGTTTTCTGAGTCATTTGTAACTGTCACTGTATGTCATGTTGTTACTTGTGGGTGGAGCACCAAGGCAAATTCCTTGTATGTGAATATTTGGCCAATAAACTTACTTACTGACCCACTTGCGGCACCTGCTAACATCTTGTCATGTGTGCACAACTCATCCCTCTGCACGTCACTCATCTACAATCTGTTCCTGTTTAGATAACAGTCTGCCTATAGATTCCTTTTCCTCACACTTCCCCACATTAAAGTCCCTTTGCTAAGTTTTCATCCACTCACTCAGCCATATCCAGTTGCAGAGTTCAAATGTCCTCACTATAACGTGCCCTCCCATCTATTTTCATCTCATCAGCAAACCCAAACCTAAACCAGATTCTTTAAAATCTGCTCTCATAGAAACATAGAAACATGGAAAGTAGGCGCAGGAGGAGGCCATTCGGCCCTTCGAGCCAGCACCGCCATTCATTATGATCATGGCTGATCGTCCCCTATCAATAACCCGTGCCTGCCTGCTCCCCATATCCCTTGACTCCACTAGCCCCTAGAGCTCTATCTAACGCTCTCTTAAATCCATCCAGTGACTTGGCCTCCACTGCCCTCTGTGGCAGGGAATTCCACAAGTCTCTGGGTGAAAAAGTTTTTTCTCACCTCAGTCCTAAATGGCCTCCCCTTTATTCTAAGATTCTCTCCTCCATTAATATAGATGGTAGATAATGGATGATCAACCAAGGCTCTCCACTACTTGCGTTTGTCCAGACTGAAGGAGGACCTTTCTGCCTAGGCCTGTTCCAGCCCACACACAAACTGGAAGAGTAGCACCTCATATGGCACTTCAGTGCTTGAAACTTAATGGTATGAACATTGAATTCTCCAATTTTAGTTAACTAATCAACAAACAACTCCCCCTTTCTTCTCCCTAATTTGTCACTATGCCCCACCCTGATGCTCAACCTCTTTTCTCCAGCAATTTTGCCCCCTTGCCCCTTCTTTCTATCCCCTTCCACATGGCTTCACATGTCATGCTTCTGCTCCTCATCCCATCACCTCAGCCTCTTGTCTTTTCGTCTCCAGTCTTTATCCAGCCATCACTTGCCAGGTTTTGAGACCCCCCGCCCCCCCCAACCTCTCTGCCAGCTTTCTCCCCCTCCCCCACCCCACAACTACAATGTCAGAAGAAGAATCCCGGCCTTGAACGTTGCTAATCCATGTTGCCCAGAGATGCTGCCCGACCCACTGAGTTATCCCTGCACAGCACTACATGTCTGTGTTTGTAAACCAGTTCTTGAATCTGAATTCCAATTCTCTGCCTTCTATACAGTAACTAGTCTTCAATCCATGTTAACTAACGCGGTCGCCCGATACCATGAGCTTTTTATGTGGTACCATGTCAAATGCTTTGTGGAAATATAGATACCCTGTCTCCATCCATTGATTACTTAAAGGGGTAGCTGAGCTCAGCACCGTAACTCAGTAAGTACCCTGCTGTAGGATTAGATGAAAAAAGTATTGGGATCTGTATACATGTCTCAAGAGATATTGTTATATGAAACTGTTCCATTCAATGTAAAGATTCTTTTATTTAATTTTTAATTATATAATAATTTTTTTTTTCTTGTTTATCTTTTCTTTTTTACTTTTTATGTTTTTAATTATATAATCATTATTATTTAATCACAACGTCCTGATTATTGATTTATACTTTTACTTCTTTTTCTCACTCCCTTACCTTCCCAAAAAAAAAAATCAAAAACAGTAGCATATAAAAATTATCCCGTAATATCTGTACAACGTTTGTGATAAGTCTGATTTGCATTTGAAATGCTGTTGTACATTAGATAATATGCAATGCTTCTAATAAAAATATTAAACAAAAAAAAAAGAAAATATAGATACCCTACGTCTACTCTTCCCCCATTCCCCACCTGTTAGTTCCATCCTGAAAGAGTTTTAGTCGGTGTCAAGCGGGATATATCTTCCATAAAAGCCTATTAATTTGGTTTAATTATCTTAAGCTTCGTTAAATGACAAACTGTTTGTTCCTTGATCCATACTCCATCCTGCCAGCAACAGATGTTAAACTAATTGGCCTACAGATTTCCTCTTCTTGCCTTCCTCACTTCTCGAACAATGTAGTGCATAGATGCTCTCGTTCTTTGATTTGATACGTGGTGCCAATTTTTCTCTCAGACTGAATTCTCACCCTTCTTATTAACAATGTAGCCAATAAATTATAGCCCTTTTGTAAGATTTCCAGCCCAGACTTAGCACTATCACTTGCCGTTCCTAACACTCATTCCTGAGTCAGTGGGTTGTCCAAAGTAACATTCCCATTGTTCCAGTGTAGTAATGGACATGGACATTATTGGAGACACATGTACTGCCCAGAACTCTCTGCCTTTCTCCCACCCCTCCCGTCCTGCAACAGGTTTCAAAAATCCTGCTTAAGAAGGAACTGCAGATGCTGGAAAATGGAAGGTAGACAAAAATGCTGGAGAAACTCAGTGGGTGAGGCAGCATCTATGGAGCGAAGGAGATAGGCAGCGAATAAAATCCTGCGAGCAATTCTGGCAAACCCTGCCACCTCCCTAAGGCCAACAAGCAGATGGAGTGTGAATGACCAGTACTCTCTCCTCCTATGTAAGCATAGAAACATAGAAAATAGGTGCAGGAGCAGGCCATTCGGCCCTTCGAGCCTGCACCACCATTCAATATGATCATGGCTGATCATCCAACTCAGTATCCTGTATCTGCCTTCTCTCCATACCCCCTGATCCCTTTAGCCACTTTATGGACCATGATCCTCTGTACATTTTGTCAGTTTGCTTCAGAGAATAGTGACCAATTCATAAAAGCTTCTATCCTAAGATCTAAATTAACTCACTTCAGTTCACTTTTTGTCTGAAGAGAAGTACCAGCTCTTAATTTAGAAGATTGAGGGGTGATCTCATAGAGACTTACAAAATTCTTAAGGGGTCGGACGTGCTAGATGCAGCAAGATTGTTCCCGGTGTTGGGGAACTCCAGGACAAGGGGTCACAGTTTAAGGATAAGGGGGAAGTCTTTTAGGACCGAGATGAGAAAATAATTTTTCACACAGAGAGTGGTGAATCTGTGGAATTCTCTGCCAGTTGAGGCCAGTTCATTGGCTATATTTAAGAGGGAGTTAGATGTGGCCCTTGTGGCTAAAGGGATCAGGGGGTATGGAGAGAAGGCAGGTACGGGATACTGAGTTGGATGATCAGCCATGATCATATTGAATGGCGGTGCAGGCTCGAAGGCCTACACCTGCACCTATTTTCTATGTTTCTATCTCATTCACCAGGATCCCTTAGCAAGGCATCTCTGTAATCCGTACTCACTGCCAGTGGCTCAGTGAAGCAGGGGTAGAGTTGCTGCCTTACAGCGCCAGACACCCGGGTTCGACCCCGACTATGGGTGCTGTCTGTACGGAGTTTGTATGTTCTCCCTGTGACCAAGTGCATTTTCACCGGGTGCTCTGGCTTCCTCCCACATTCTAGAGACGTGCAGCGTTTGTACATTAATCGGCTTCAGTAAATGGTCCCTAGTACGTAGGATAGAATTAGTGTATAGGTGGTTGGCTGGAGGACCTGTTGCCACGCTGTATCTCTAAAACCTAAAGAAAACCTTTTTTTTTAATATCAGCCTTCAGGAAGTTCCATCGAGATGCAGCAACGAGACTACAGATCAACTTCCCCTTGAAGTAGCCTGAAAATATGGGTAAGAAATGTTATCATAGTTTCTCTCCTCCCAGACTCTATTAGACCTGCTTTAATTCCACGAGGCATTCCATACCTTTCTCAGGGAAGAGGGATCAATACTGCTTCTGAACAAGGATACTGAGGGATCACCTCTGAGCATTCATCGCTCACTACTGTTGGAGCGAAGGACCAAGGTTGGATTGGTGTAGCAGCACCCTCTTCAGAGGCCAGAAGATTACAATACTACATTGAGGCGCGCAGCTCCACCCTGCCTCTCTGCAGCCTGTCTGCTCCCTGGCTTCTGATGGTCCAGCACTATGCCATCAAACACCATTTATCTCATGCACCTTCACGTAACTTGGGCATCTTTCACCCTCATCCGTGGCTCTACAGCAGATAGACACACCAGGAGATGGAGCTCTATCATTTGGCCCCTGCTTCAATGGAGCTAGAGAAACCAGGGAAACAAAGTGCTGGATTAAACTCAGCGGGTCAGGCAGCATCTCTGGGGGGCATGGAGAGGAGAATTTTCAAGTCGGGACCCTTCTTCAGGCTCTGACACAAAACATCAGTAATGAATGTTCCCACTGGCTCAGCCACACAGCTTTGACTACTCCTATCAATCAGCCAACCACAGAGCCTCCCACCACCCAGGCCCACGAGAGGAAGCCACAAGGGGAAGGCTTGGTGGCCTGAACTCCATGCATTGCATACATAGTGAAAGAACCAACTTGGATCTACATCCGTGTGCCCTAATGCCTACTGCCTCCTTACATTCCCTGGAGTCCCTCTGCCCTGAAATATTGTTCCCACAGATTAGTTTTGAACTTGCACTGAAAGGCCAGTCTGTGCTTGTGCCTGGAGCAATAGGATACAAGTATCCCTTTGGCATGGTTGGGGTCAGCGGGTGCAATGGGTCAGGGCTTCTCATAATGTTAACTGTAACTGCTCACTGACACCTACCTCACTGACGTCCGGTGTGGTGGTAAATACAGAACTACTGGTGGGACATAAATCCCAGGGGAAAATATTCCTCCTCCCTTGGAATGCTCCGAGTTCCCAACATATGGTTTAGTGGATTTTCCAACATTTTGGGTACATTGTCTAACTCAGTGGAAATGGTCAGAGTCTGCTTTAGTAGTTAATTTGTAATGCAGATCCAATCCCATTCTCTTGGCAGCTGTTCCAGACTGTAACAAGCAAATCATTGCAAACTCTCCAATCCTTATCTCGTTTCAGAAAAAAACATCCTGGAAGGAATGTGTTCCTGACACAGGGCAACAGCTGGAGCTGACCCTGAAGCGTTTCCACAGGCAGGGAAATCATTGTGAAAACATTGGATTCAGGCTGCTCCAGTCAGCGTTGCAGCGGGAAAGGCCTATTAGCTCCATGCAGCCGGTTCCCAGGGCTTTACAGCTCTCCACATCCATTTACAACTATTTATCCAAATCCCCTTATTTATAAACTATACTTTCCTCAAGGACAAACAGTAAACAGTGGTCAGACTCCCAGGGACTGACAACTCATTCCTGTCTGGCCGCAGTTACTTGTGGGAGGTGGTTTTGGGCTTGGTTTCAACCACCTTCAAGCCCATTGTCTGACGGTTGGGTGGTTATATGGGATAGCTCCTCGCCTCCATGTTGGGCCCAGCCACCCGAGTGGCATGTGTTGGCTCTCATGCCCTCCGCTTGTCTGATGTGGGTCACTGCACATTCCAATGTCACCCCCAGGAACATGCACCCTGAATTCATAGAAACACAGAAAATAGGAGCAGGAGTAGGCCATTTGGCCCTTCGAGCCAGCACCACCATTCATTGTGATCATGGCTGATCATCCCCAATCAGTAACCCGTTCCTGCCTTCTCCCCATATCCCTTGATTCCGTTAGCCCCAAGAGAGAACTCTCCCAAACACGTTCAATATTCAGACTTATTGTAGCCGCGAGAATGGGGGAGGGGGTGACTGGGATGCGAAGAAAAGCAAGGCAATGTGTGGGAAGGAACTACATGCTGGTTACACCGAAGATAGACATAAAATGCTGGAGTGACTCAGGGGGACGGGCAACATCTCCGGCGAGAAGGAATGGGTGACCCTTCTTCAAACTGAGAATCGGGGAGAGGGAAGCTAGAGATACGGAAGGAACTAAAAGATGAAAGATACGAAAACAGGACCAATTTGGGGCCAGCAACTGTTGACCTCAGGCTAGGAGTGTTCCTGTAGTGTATAACTCCATGCCTCAAAGGGCAACCAACCGAGTGGAACTTTCCAGTAATGGTTTTTAAATACAGTGCAGGCTCCCTGCGATCGCGGTGAAAGAATGTCCCACCTAGCTCGGCCCGGGACTCCAGAGTTTGCTCGGGAGCTTTCACCCGAGCGCGACTTCATTTAACACCTCGCTGTCAAACACATCCTCAAAGATAACAGAGTGGCTGCTTGCAGAAGCGCAAACATTGGGGAGGGAACCATGAAGTAATGAGCGCCACGCTGCCCTCTGCCCTGCGCTCCACACGCCCCGACCCAACGTTAAACATTCCTGGCGCACAGGGAACTGCAGGTGCTGGTTTACAAAACAAAAAGACACAAAGTGCTGGAGCAACATTCCTGCACTCTACCTCCTACCAGAATCCAACCCCAGCCACGAGACGGTGTGTCAGAAGGAACTGTAGATAGAAACATAGAAACATGGAAAATAGGTTCAGGAGTTCAAGAAAATAGGTGAGGCCATTCGGCCCTTCGAGCCAGCACCGCCATTCATTGTGATCATGGCTGATCGTCCCCTATCAATAACCCGTGCCTGCCTTCTCCCCATATCCCTTGACTCCACTAGCCCCTAGAGCTCTATCCAACTCTCTCTTAAATCCATCCAGTGATTTGGCCTCCACTGCCCTCTGTGGCAGGGAATTCCATAAATTCACAACTCTCTGGGTGAAAAAGTTTTTTTCTCACCTCAGTCTTAAATGACCTCCCCTTTATTCTAAGACTGTGGCCCCTGGTTCCTGAACTCGCCCAACATTGAGAACACTTTTCCTGCATCTAGCTTGTTCAGTCCTTTTATAATTTTATAGAACGCAGGGGGTTCAGGCAGCATCTCTGGAGAAAAGGAATAGGTGACATTTTGGGTCGAGCCCCTTCATCAGGAGAACATGGGCCAAACGCACGTGGATGGGTCTAATGTACACGGGGCATCTTGGTCAGACAGATGAAGAGTCTCGACCCGAAACGTCACCTATTCCTTCTCTCCAGAGATGCTGCGTGACCCGTTGTGTGACACAATTGCTCCAGCATTTAGTGTCTATCTACCAGACGCAGAACAGGCGAGGACTATGGAAACTGGTGATTTGGTGGCCTGTAGCCAATGGCCACAGACTCTCTGCGCAACACGGATGGGTTTAGAGGGGCTATGCAGGTGACCAGGAGCTTTCAAAGACATGAACGGAAACTGGCCGTTCATCTTGGGGGGCTCTGATCTGGGGTGCACCCTCCACCCCCCCCCCGCCCTCATCTGTTTGTGCAAACTCGCATCCCAAAACCCCACAAAGGCAGTCTCCCATTCTCTCCCGCGCACACCTTTCCTTCCACCCCCCACATGCTCCCGTCATCTACATAATTGCCCCCTTCTCACCCTAACCATCCGCTCTTCTACCCCCCCCTCCCTAGCCAGGACCCCCTAACCCCCCCTTCAACGCACCATCCTTCCATCTGGGTAACATTTCAGTTCACACCTTCATTACATCAGAATCCATCATTTGCACCTGGTCAGAGTCTGAAGAAGGGTCTCAATCCGAAATATCGCCCTTTCCTTCCCTCCAGAGATGCTGCCTGTCCCGCTGAGCTACTCCAGCTTTAATAGAGTCTATCTTGGAGAATGATACATCGATTGCAAAAGTTTAGAAACCTATGGGCCAAACACACGTGGATGGGACTAGCATCGATGGGGCATCTTGGCCGGCATGGGCAAGTTGGGCCGAAGGGTCTGTTTCCATACTATACGACTCCCTGACTCAAATTGCCAGGAATTCTGCCCTCCTGATAGCTTCGAGATACGGCGATGGAGGGGGTCAAGGAGCTGCCCGAGGTTGGCGAAACTTGTGAACGTTTCAGAAGCTGCCGGGGTGAGTGTATCCGGATGGGGCACTGGGTACTGGGACATGGGAGGTGGGGAAGGATGTGTGGGATTGGCAGCGGTTTTCATTGAATGAAAGTTAGATGCACTTGAGACGGGCCGAATGGCTTAGCCCCTGTTCCTAGTCCCTGTTGCCACTTGAAGCACTAACACGCGTTGGGTGAGGACCAGCGGAAACGTTGCTGGCCCCCGCAGTATATTGGCATCTCAATATGAACAAGCTCTGAGGAATGTTTTGGAATAGGCAGCCGGTCACCCAGGTCTACTTTGCTCCTTATTTGGGCAGCAGCAGGGTTTGCAAGCGGGTGGCAGGCAGGGGGGGCCGTCCAGTGCCCGGTTCACTTTCCCCAAGCGCTGCTTTAAAGACTGGGTCGGACATTGACCGGAGAGAGCCTCAGCTGCTGCTGCTGAGACAAACTCTTCTTTGCGCCTCAGCGGGAGTTCAGTTGGAATCTGCTTCTGGAATGTTCTTTTGCTGTCAGCTTGAGGTTATTACACTTAAGGATGCAAGCTGCAGCTTTCGGAATGGTGACACCAGGAACTGCAGGTGCTGGTTTACAAAAAAAGACACAAAGTGCTGGAGTGACCCAGCCGGACAATTAGCATGTCTGGAGAACTGATTGGACATGGAAAAGTACAGCACAGGGATGGGCCCTTCTGTAGTGCCTAAACATAATGGCAAGTTAAGCAG
Organism: Okamejei kenojei; assembly: GCA_035221665.1. Classification (NCBI taxonomy): domain Eukaryota; kingdom Metazoa; phylum Chordata; class Chondrichthyes; order Rajiformes; family Rajidae; genus Okamejei; species Okamejei kenojei. The sequence continues at coordinate 116,451,545 of CM069136.1, forward strand.
ATCTAATCTGCCTGTATACAGTCCAGCCTTCTATTCCCTGCCACGTGCCTATCTAAAAGCCTTCCACACACCACTATCCTATCTACCTCCCCCAGCGCCCCTGCAACGCCTCTCCACTACTCCCTATGTAAAATATGTTTTCCCCACATCTCCATTAAACATTTCCCCTCTCACCTTATAGCTATGCCCGCAAGTGTAGGACATTCCCACCCTAGGCCAAAGCTCCAGATTGTCTACCCTATCTATCTATGCATCTCATAATTTTATATATCAGCCAATCTTCCGTGTCCCGCCTGCAACTGGTCCAAAACGCCGCAGCGAGACTCCTGACGGGCACCCGAAAAAGGGACCACATCACCCCGATCCTGGCCTCTCTCCACTAGCTCCCTGTGCGGTTCCGAATGAATGTCAAGATCCTCCTTTATGTCTACAAAGCCCTCAATGGGCTTGCCCCCACCCACATTAAAAGTCTGCTCACCCACCACACCACCTCCAGGTCCCTCAGATCGGCCGGCTTAGGGTTGCTGAACATCCCGTGGTCTAGGCATAAGCTCAGGGGCGACCGCTCCTTTGCGGTTGCAGCTCCTAGACTGTGGAACAGCATCCCTCTTCCCATCAGAACTGCCCCCTCAATCGACTCCTTTAAGTCGAGACTAAAAACTCATCTCTACTCCAAAGCCTTTCTTGACGTCCTCTGAGCGAGGGCTATATGTATGTAGTGATGTTTGTATTTAATCTATGAACCACTGTTGTTTGTTACACTATTCTAATACCAATGTAAAGCACTTTGGCCAACGAGAGTTGTTTTTTAAATGTGCTATATAAATGAAAGTGACTTGACTTGACGATATACTTATCAACTCTTCCCTCAACCTCCGACGTTCCTGAGAACACAATCCGAGTGTATCCGATCTCTCTATGCAGCTGAAACCCTCTAATCCAGGCAGCATCTGGTAAACCTCCTCTGCACCGTCTACATCTTTCCTGTATTTGGGCATCCAGGACTGCACGTAATAATCCAAAATCCTATAGAGCTGCAACTTCCTGACACTTATATTAAACGCAGTAGCAATGAAGGCAAGCGTACCGTCCAGTTGTGTTTGTTACTCTGGCGTTCAGTGTGAACGCAATGACCAGAGGATGTGGGATGCCAGCACATGTCTGGCCTGTCCTGGCACCGCTGAAAGTTTAGTTTTTCAAATTACCGAGCTGGTCTTGGTAACTGTGATGGAAAATGGTTCATTTCACCCCTCTCTTTAAGATTGGACCCGACCAGCGGATCTGTGGTCCGACATCCCATAGTCCTAAAATAGACACTAAGTGCTGGAGTAACTCAGCCGGACAGGCAGCATCTCTGCAGAGAAGGGATGGGTGACGTTTCGGCTCGAGACATCTCGACCCAAAACGTCACCCATCCCTTCTATCCAGAGATGCTGTCTGCCCCGCTGAGTTACTCCAGCATTTAGTGTCGATCTTCGGTTTGAGCCAGCATCTGCTGTTCCTTCAGAAGACATCCCATTGTCCTGTTGTTTCCAACACCTCTCAGGAAGCTGCCATTTGTTTTACATTCCCTCGGCCTGTTGTCGCTCCCTCACACCTCTCTGGGATAACCTCCAGCTGTCACTTTCCATCTCTCTGACCATCTGTATCCTCTGGCAATCTAGTGTTTTTCTTGTTGCTATCATCTACATGGCTAAGCGTTGTCCCATCTGCAACCACTTTTTGATTCTGCTCCATTGTCTTGGCTTAAATCATTACTAGTTATGACAAGAAGCTATGTACAGAGCCCAGAGGAACCCTACTGGTAACAACTGCAATTGAAAACACACATCTCTTAACCATTACCGGGGGTTACACAAAAGGCTGGAGAAACTCAGCGGGTGCAGCAGCATCTAAGGAGCGAAGGAGATAGGCGACGTTTCGAGTCGAGACCCTTCTTCAGACTGGTCAGGGATCAGGGAAACGAGAGATATAGACGGTGATGTGGAGAGATAAAGAACAATGAATGAAAGATATACAAAAAAGTATCGATGATAAAGGGAACAAGCCATTGTAAGCTGTTTGTGGTGTGAAAATGAGAAGCTAGTGCGACTAGGGTGGGGGAGGGAGATAAAGATAGAGGGAATGCCAGGGCCCGAGGGCTGAGGGAGAGGTGGAAGGGGAGGAGAAGCAAGGGTTAACAGAATTGAGAAAATTCAATGTTCAAGCCCAAGGATGCAGACTCCCCAAGCGGAATATGAGGTGCTGTTCCTCCAACTTGCGGTGTTTGCTCACTCTGGCCGTGGAGGAGGCCCAAGACCGAGAGGTCGGATACGGAATGGGAGGGGGAGTTGAAGTGCTGAGCCACCGGGAGGTCGGGTTGGTTATTGCGGACCGAGCGGAGGTGTTCGGCGAAACGATCGCCAAGCCTCCGCTTGGTCTCACCGATATAGATCATCTGGCATCTGGAGCAGCGGATGCAGTAGATGAGGTTGGAGGAGGTGCAGGTGAACCCTGTCGGACCTGGAAGGACTGCTTGGGTCCCTGAAAGGAGTGGAGGGGGGAGGTGAAGGGACAAGTGTTGCATTTCTTGCGGTTGCAAGGGAAAGTGCCCGGGGAAGGGGTAGAGTGGGAGGGGGAGGGAAGAATTGACAAGGGAGTTGCAGAGGGAGCGGTCTTTGCGGAAGGCAGACAGGGGGGGAGATGGGAAGATGTGGCGGGTGGAGGGGTCACGTTGTGGTCAGGTGGCGAAACTGGCGGAGGACTATGTGTTGTATTTGCTGGCTGGTGGGGTGAAAGGTGAGGACCAGGGGGACTCTGCCCTGTTTGCGAGTGGGGGAATGGGGAGAGAGGGCAGTGTTGCGGGGTATGGAGGAGACCCTGGTGCGAGCCTCATCAATAGTGGGGGAGGGGAATCCCCGTTCTCTGAAGAATGAGGCCATTTGTGATGACCTGGTGTGGAACACCTCATCCTGGGAGCAGATGCGGGTAGACGGAGGAATTGGGAATAGGGGATGGAGTCCTTACAGGAAGCAGGGTTGGAGGAAGAGTAGTCCAGGTAGCTGTGGGAGTCAGTAGGTTTGTAGTGGATGTCGGTCAGGAGTGTATCACCTGCAATAGAGATGGTGAGGTCAAGGAATGGTAGGGAAATGTCGGAAATGGTCCAAGTGTATTTGAGTCTGAAGAAGGGTCTCGACCCGAAACGTCGCCTATCTCCTTCACTCCTTAGATGCTGCTGCACCCGCCTTTTGTGTAACCCTCGATTCTCCAGCATCTGCAGTTCCTTCTTTAACTCTTAACCATTACCCTCTGCTTCCTGCCTCTGAATCAATTTTCAGGTCCATTCTCCATTGAAAGCTATGGACCATTACCATTTTGACCAGCCGACCATGTGCAAAGTTGCCAAAAGCCTGACAAAATTCCACCTAGACTGTAGCAAACACACTGCCCTCACCCACCTTCCTTGTTACCCCCTCAAACATTTCAAACTTGAGTCCTCTCTACCTCTATCAGGTGAATATTAATCGATCCACAGGGATTTTTCAATGAAGATGAGATGATTCCTCCTGATATTCTGCCCAAGATTTCCCCTCAATCAACATCATTAAAGCAAACTATGTATTGCTTTGTTGGTTGGAATTATGTCTGTATAATCGGTCACTGCAGCCCTTGCATTACGAACTGTGTGCAACCAAAAAATGCCTCTGATATTCTGAGCATGTTGAATGTGGTGTGTGGTATGGGATTTCAAGTTCATTGTTTTTACAAGAGATGATCCCAGTTTCTCCTGCCCTTTGTATCTCCTGTTTCATCGTGTTCCTACCCTTATATTCACTGCACTGGAGGCTGCACATGAGCACAGAACCCAGGCCACACCATTAATACTGCAAGTACTAACACAAGTTGTGGTGTGAAGCTCACACTCTTCTTGCTGTCTCTGGCGTTGCTGCAAAGAGGCACCTTTGGCGTCTCAGCCGCGGGGTCATACTGTGTGCTGTCCTTGCCTTTGTAAGTGGAGCCAGAACCACAACAGGACATGGCACTTGAAGCCAAGAGATATCCTGTGAGCAGGAGCTCTGTGCATCCTGTCTGTGCACACTCTGGGTTTTGCTTGTAGCAGAGAATGGGAAATGATCAGTTATGGAGCGCATTTTCCACTTCCTGCTTTTAAAGTGCAGCTGTATAAAATCATTTCCTCAAATTCCCCATTCATGGTACGGAGAAAACTTTGCCTTTCTTCTGAGGAGATCTACAGATGCAAAAGGAATGATCTAAGAAACCCACCCAAGACCCAGCCAGTAAACCCCAATGACAGCATGAATCCTCTCGACCCGAAATGTCACCCATTCCTTCTCTCCAGATACAGATACTGCTACACATGCTGGTTTACACCGAAGATACACACAAAATGCTGGAGTAAATGCTGGAGTAATGCTGGACAGGCGTCCCGCTGAGTTACTCCAGCATTTTGTGTGTATCTTCGGTGAAAACCAGCATCTGCAGTTCCTTCCTCCACATTAAATCCCAATTATCCGCATTGCAGATCAATCGTGCTCCAGATTTTACCCAAGCCTCTTCCCTCCTGGATGTGAAGCGAAGAGAGGGATGTGGGCAGGGAACTCGCTGAGTGGGAGTATCCTCCTTCATCCCACACGAACTTTGATTTACGCAATCTCCTGCACAGACAGAACGGTGGGCCTCACCCAGACACTGTCACCACGCCAAGAGGATGGTCCAGTGCACTTACCTGATAATTTATTACAGTTAGCAAAGAAAGTACATTTAATAAATCCTGAAGATTACGAGTTAATGGACCAAACTGGATTTTTGTGTAAAAAAAAACTGAACAGGTTCATCAATACTGGTGAGCTGAAGGAACACTTTTTAAAATTCATTTACAGCAAATGGGTGATGCTGGCAAGGCCACATTTTATTGCCACCTCTGATCGCCCCTGTGTTTGCTCGGTGTGTGGTCAAGGACTCCCACCGCACTCCAAGGGAGGGAGTTAAAGGAATGGAACTCAGTCGCGTGGAATGCTTGTGAAGGCACCCTGTGGGGTGGATGAGGATAATATATATATATATATATATATTCATGAGCCCAAACATAGAATATAAAACATAGGACATTACAGCACAGGTACAGCTCTTTCAGCCCTCAATATCAGTGCTTAATGTGATGCCAAATTAAACTTTCCCTCAAAGATAGATGCAAAATGCTGGAGTAACTCAGCAGGACAGGCAGCATCCCTGGAGAGAAGGAACGGGTGATGTTTCGGATAGAGATCCTTCTTCTTGAGATTCAGGGGAGAAGGAGTCTAGAGATATGGACGAGACTCCCACAACGTTCCCTCTTTTCCCTGCATAATCATGGGCCTATTTCGCTTCTTGAAAGCCACGATCATATAGGTTTTCACCAGCAGCCCTGGTCGTGTGTTTCAGGCATCTAGCACTCTCCATGTAAATAAAACATTGTCCGCACATCTTCTTTAAACTCACCTTAGAAACATAGAAAATGGGTGCAGGAGGAGGCCATTCGGCCCTTCGAGCCAGCACCGCCATTCATTGTGATCATGGCTGATCGTCCCCTATCAATAACCCGTGCCTGCCTTCTCCCCATATCCCTTGACTCCACTAGCCCCTAGAGCTCTATCCAACTCTCTTTTAAATCCATCCAGTGATTTGGCCTTCACTGCCCTCTGTGGCAGGGAATTCCATAAATTCACAACTCTCTGGGTGAAAACGTTTTTTTCTCACCTCAGTCTTAAATGACCTCCCCTTTATTCTAAGACTGTGGCCCCTGGTTCTAGACTCGTCCAACATTGGGAACATTTTTCCTGCATCTAGCTTGTCCAGTCCTTTTATAATTTTATATGTTTCTATAAGATCCAACCTTCTAAACTCCAGTGAATACAAGCCTAGTCTTTTCAATCTTTCCTCATATGACAGTCCCGCCATCCCAGGGATCAATCTCGTAAACCTACGCTGCACTGCCTCAATCACAAGGATGTCCTTCCTCAAATTAGGAGACAAAAACTGTACACAATACTCCAGATGTGGTCTCACCAGAGCCCTATACAACTGCAGAAGTACCTTGTTCCTCCTGTACTGAAATCCTCTTGTTATGAAGGCCAAGAGTACTTCAGTATAGGAGTAAAGAGGTTCTTCTGCAGTTGTCTAGGGCTCTGGCCTTGAAGTTATACCCTCTAATATTTGACATTTCCACCCTGGGAAAAGGGTTTTGACTGTCATAAGGAATAAGAGTAGAATTATGACATTTGGCCCATCAAGTCTACTCTGCCATTCAATCATGGCTGATCTATCTCTCCCCCCTAACCGCATTCACCTGCCTTCTCCCCATAACCTCTGACACCTGTCTATCAATTAGTCCAAATGTGTCCAGCCTTTCCTTGTAGCTAATGTTCTCTAATTCAGGCAGCTTCGTGATAAACCTATTCTGCAGCCTCTCCAAAGCCTCCTCATCGTTCCTGTAATGAGGTGCCCAGATCTGCACACAATACTCTAAATGCGGCCTAACCAAGATTTGAAGAAGAGGCAGCATGAGTTTATTAATTCTACAAAACCCTCAACCTGTGGAAGCCAAGCATACCAACGCTATATTTACCACTCTATCAACGTGTTTATACTTTCAGGGAGCTGTGGACTTGTGGACTGGGATCCCAATATCTTTCAGTACTTAAATGTTCTTAAGGAGTCCTGTAATTAATTGTGTATTTCTTTTACATTTGACCTCCCAAATGCAGCCCCTCACACTTTCTCGGAATAGTTCTCCATGCATATCTGCAAATGATTTATATCCTTAAACTGCCTTCTGCACTGTCATCAACTCCATCAGTAATTGCCGTGTAGAAACTCACCCTCATCAATCACTTTCATTACCTCCTCCAAAAACCTCCTCAGACATGACCTGCCCCACACAAAGCCATGTTGACTGGCCCTAATAACCCATACTCTTCCAAGTACGAGTAAACCCTGTCCCTAACAATCCTCTCCAAAACCTTCCCAACACCAATGTGAGGCTCACCAGCCTTCCGGAATTATCCTTATTTCCCTTCTTCAACCAAGGAATAGCAATGGATACTCTCCAGTCCTCTAGGTCTGTATCTGTGGCTAGAGAGGATACAAAGATCTTCATTAAGGTCCCAGCAATCTCTTCTCTTGCCTTTCTCAATAACCTGGGATAGATCCCACCGGATGCTGGGAACTGAGGAATTTTGCGCCTTAATGCTCTTCAAGGGACCTAACGCCACCTCCTTCGTGATCTCAACATGCCCTTGCATTTTAGTACAACAGGTCAGGTGAAACCTTCCTTCAGGATCACTGATTTTCTTTAAAGCAATATCTTAACAATATCAAGACTGGCTTGGATTTCACAGGGGAATAGTTTGGAAGTGGTTTCAGTCAAAGCTCTTTCAAAGTGAAATCTTAAACCTGAAAGCTTGTATTCAGAGATCAAAGATTACAAAGAGTTCTTAAAGGCAGAGCTCACAAAACACCAGCTAATCGCCACGACTGACTGAATGAAAATGATGGCGGGGGAAGAAGCATTCATTGTTAAACATGCATGTTACATGATGAAAACCATGACATTTCAAGCATGCGGAACAGCCTTGGAATTCCCAGTCCATAAAACAAACCCACTGTTAGCATCAGATCCGGTCACGGTGGCCAATCAATCTCCTGCTACCACGCACTTGAACCCACCCGAGCTTGCAAAGCTGTGGCCATAATGTGGGTAAATGGGATAGTATGGATGAGTGCATGATCAGCATGGATGTGCTCGTTCCATACACCCTCCACCCTTTGTATAACAAGGTTACCCCCACAGATTCCCATTAAATCTTTGCCCCCTCACCTCACACCTACGTCCTCTGGTTCTCGATTCCCCTACTCTGGGCAAGAGTGTCTGTGCGTTTTACCCGATTTATTCCTCTCATGATGTTATACACAACTATAAGAATCAGCCCTCATTCTCCTGCATTCCAAATAACTCCCTCGCCTGCTCAACATCTCCCTTGGGCCCTCGAGTCCTGGCACTATCCTATGAAAATCCTCTCTGAACCCTTTCTAGCTTAGGAACATCACCGTGACCAAAATGTGGCCTCACCACCAATGTATTTTACAACTGTAACATGACCTCCCAACCTCTATATCAATACTCTGACTGGCGAAGGCCAATGTGCCTAAAGCTTTTTTGACCACCTATCTACCAGTGATGCCATTTTCAAGGAACTATGTACCTGCACTGCTAAATCCCTAGTACAGACGCTCCAAGGAATAGAATCCAGGCTTGCTCAACCACTCCATATAGCTTAGGCCCTTGAGCCCTGGCAACATCCTCATCAAATCTTGTATGCACCCTTTCCAGTTTGAGCATCTGGTATTCATTGATCTGGCTGTGAGCATTCATTGATCTGGCTATGGCTCCACTCTTCAGGCTGTTAGGATTCAGGAACCTTTAATTTCTGACTGGATCGTACTCATTTCCTTTTGGGTGCAGTTTGGGATCGGAATATCTCGGGCTGAGGCTTGGCACAGTCTGATTAGAGAGTTCACTGACTGTGTCCCAAACTCTCGTTGGCAGAGCCGAGTTCTGAGTGAGGCCACAGAAGGGGTGTATTTGGCACAACCGACCTCCTGCTATCCAATGGCCAACGGGATGTGTCAGCTGCCTTGTTTAAAGTCTCTGCCAGATGTGTAGATCAGTGCAGCTGCAAGTCAAACAAAGAGCCTTGCTAAATGCAGGAAGGAGGGGCAGTGTTACGCTCACAGATTGGTAATCCACACAGCCAGATTTACATGGGTGGGATTAACCATCCACCCACCAACTTCCCAGGGCATGGAGCAAATATTAAGAGATTCAGGAACCACCAGATCCAGGCACAGCTTCTCTCTGCTGTCATCACGCTACTGAACTGACCTCTCATAAGCCGATATCCCAACCTACCCCTTTGCAGACCTTGCACTTTTTGTACCTGCTGCATTTTCTCTGTAACTTTAACACAGTTGTGCACAGTCTGTTCCACACTCTGGTATTTTTCCCATTGCTGTACATGTGTAGAGCTGGATAGCGCGCAAACAAAGTATTTGGTTATACCTCAGTACCTGTGGCAATAATAAGGAACCATCATATGCTGAATGAGCCCTCACCAAGTACCTCTCTCAGAGTACCGGTAAGTACCAGTACTGCGCTGCCTCTGCCCCGGGGTAGTGTGGGGTAGCCACAGTGTCGCACCTCCCACAGTGTGGTGCACCCCAGTACTGTCCCAACCACAACACAGTGGCTCCTCAGACGTGCCCCAGCCACAGTATGTTGCTCTTTCAACAGCAGCCCTTCCACAGGGGTGTGGGGGGGGGTTGCCTTAGAAGGGCAAGGCTCCCTCAGAACGAGTCCTCCCGCAGTGGGGGTTCCCTCAGTACTTGGGGCGGGGGGGGGGGGGTTGGTTTACTTCAGCATTGCCCACCTCACAGTGCACGATTCCCCTGCAAATGCCCCTCCCACAGTGTAGCACTCCCTCAGGATCTCATGAAGTGGGCTGCAGTCTGAGTGGGATTTGAACAAACTACCTTCTGGCTAAATGGTAATGCCCCTGTCCCACTAACTCTGGAGACTTTGTGCCCCACCCAAGGTTTCCGTACAGTTCCCAGAGGCTCCCGGAGGTTTTTGTCCTCCGGCAACCACCTTCAACTAGCATTGCAACCGGCTTCGACTAAAAAAAATTACCGATTTTTAAAACGGAAACCACTTTCGACCATTAGGGAGACTGACAAAAACCTCCGGGAACCGCACGGAAACCTTGGGTGGGGCGCAAAGTCTCCAGAGGTTTCCGTTCAGGTTTCCTGAGTGGGACAGGAGCAGGGAGGTTCTACTGCAGTTGTACAGGGTCTTGGTGAGGCCACATCTGGAGTATTGCGTACAGTTTTGGTCTCCTAATCTGAGGAAAGACATTCTTGCCATAGAGGGAGTACAGAGAAGGTTCACAAGACTGATTCCTGGGATGGCACGACTTCCATATGAAGAAAGACTGGATAGACTTGGCTTGTACTCGCTGGAATTTAGAAGATTGAGGGAGGATCTCATAGAGACTTACAAAATTCTTAAGGGGTTGGACAGGCTAGATGCAGGAAGATTGTTCCCGATTTTGGGGAAATCCAGGACAAGGGGTCACAGTTTAAGGATAAGGGGGAAGTCTTTTAGGACCGAAATGAGAAAACCGTTTTTCACACAGAGAGTGGTGAATCTGTGGAATTCTCTGCCACAGAAGGTAGTTGAGGCCAGTTCGTTGGCCATATTTAAGAGGGAGATGGATGTGGCCCTTGTGGATGAAGGGATCAGGGGGAATGGAGAGAAGGCAGGTACAGGATACTGAGTTGGATGATCAGCTATGATCATATTGAATGGTGGTGCTGGCTCGAAGGGCTGAAATGGCCTGCTCCTGCACCTAATTTCTATGTTTCTATGTTTCTATAAGACTACTGCCCAGTGGCCCACAGGGACGGGGTAAAATGGTTGCAGTTGCGTACATTCAAACACAATGTCCACTATGGTGCCATCCATGATGGAGGAAGTCAATCAGTGATGCACGGGCTGTTGGGTGCTTTGGGAACAGGTGAAACTAAGCGGTAAAGCAAGAAGCCCCACCCTGGTGTGGATCCCCACTGGTCGGTGATTCCCCAATTCCCCAATTCCTCCAGTTTGCCAGTATCTGTCCAACAAACATGAACAAACCATATCAGGCCAGGAAGCCAAGGCTTGTGCACACGCTCGCTGTGTGAAACATTGCACTTGTCTCCGTTGGCCCTACAAATTCTGAATATTTGAATGAATGCTTAAAGTCATCATTTATTTCAGCAGGGGCCAAAACCGCATGTTATGTCTACTCTTATCAAGAGTTTTGGTTGAAGCTTTTAGTGCATGCTTCTAAAAGTACACATCATTAGTCTTCATTTACACTCAAAAACAAATATTGATTGTTTGTATATGAGGATATCACATCCTGTGTGTGAAAACAATTGACCGCGTATATTAAACAAGTTAAACTCCAACAGACTAAACAATGCATCCCGTCGGATATCTGCGATCTTCCTGGAACAATCCCTGCCATCAGTGCCCTCCCTGGACTAACATTGCAGTGCCCAGTACTAGCAGCTTTACCATGATCAGTATGCTCATTCAACACCCTGCTGGATCACACCAGCTACCATCTACCTCATCGGAGACCCTCGGACCCTCCAATCTTTAAACGGGCGATATTGGACTTCATCCTGCACTAAACGTTATTCCCTTTAAGGCCCTGTCCCACTGTACAAGCTCATTCAGGAGTTCTCCCGAGTTTCCCCCGATTGGAACTCGGAGAATTACAGCAATGGCCGCTCGTGGGTACTCGGGGCTCTCGTGGACATTTTTCAACATGTTGAAAAATCTTCACGAGTCATCACGAGCTTACGTTTCCCGAGTACCTGCCGTTAGCGTTATGAGCCGCTACGAGATGTACATTCCACGAGCTTACCATGAGTTCGATTTTTTTTTTTAAACTCGGGCGAGCTCTTGAATTAGCTCGAACAGTGGGACAGGGCCTTTACCCTGCATCTGTACACCTGTGGACCGCCTGATTATGAACATATGCAGTCTTTCCACTGTGTTGGAAGGAACTGAAAATGCTGGCTTAAGCTGAAGATAGACACAAAAAGCTGGAGTAACTCAGCGGGACAGGCAGCATCTCTGGAGAGAATGGCAGCCTGTCCACGTGAGTTACTCCAGCTTTGTGTGCCTATCTTTAGTCTTCCCACTGACTGGACAGCACACCACAAAAAGACTTTCCTCTGTACCTTGGTCCATGTGACAATAAACTAAACTACACCATCTGCCCAATAATTTGGTCACATTCGCAGTTTGGTTTTCAGAATCTTTCACCATCCCACTCCTTCATCCCCTCCTCCAGCCCAACAGCCCTCTGCGATCTCCACTCTCTTCTTGACCTGTGGCAACTGTATTTACCTTGTTCTTGGTTGGCACTCCTTCTGCAGCCTCTGTGTCCTACCCATCCCTTTCCCCCTACCTCTCCTATTGGACAATCCTGAACTCCAAGTTCTTAGGTGATTGAATGTGAAGCCTCATCACACAACTCAGTCACACACTTCTTCAGAACCGTGGCCAATGATCAGACTATATAATGTTGCGGTGGACCCAGTTCTGAAAGTTCTTGTCCTTTCAGATGTTGTGGTGATGAGAGTGATGGCTGGGGGTACTGGACCGGAGTTACCTCACCCAGATCCCCATGAGAATGCTGGGTGAATGTGGAAAGACTAGGGTTTTCCAAGTGCTGTTTGGATCGCTGCTGGATCCTTTATTGTTTATCATATATCTCAATGGTTTGAAAGTAATTGTAGGAGGCATGTTTGGTAAGCTTGCAGATGGCACCAAAGTTGATGGTGGAGTGAACAGTGAAGTGGGTTACGGATCAAGTGGAGAAATGGGCAAAGGAATGGCAGATGGAATTTAACTCAGACTAGCACACAGGATGTGGGTCTGTCAATGGCAGGGTCCTGGGTAGTGTTACAGAACAGCAAGTCCTTGGGGTACAAATAAATAGTTTCCTGAAGTGGCAACTGGGTACACAGGGTGACAAGGAAGTTACGCAACATGTTTGCTAGCATTGACCAAGCCATTCAGTATACGAGTTGGGACTTCATGTAGCAGTTACACTAAGTGTTCCTCAGCCTGGCCTTGGTGTATACTGTGCAGCTTCCATTGTAATGCTAAAGGGACCATATGATTAAGCGATAGAGGGTGCAGAATAACAAAATCACAAGGGTGTTGCCTGAGGTCTTAAATTGTAAGGAAAGGTTGGATAGACTGCAACTGTTGGAGTGGAGGATGTTGAGAAGTGATCTTAAGATGCTTATAAAATCGCGAGGAGGCATAGATATGCTCTTTTCCCCAGGGTAGCAGTAAAACTCCACAAAGCTTTAGAGGAAATTAGGCCAAACACAGGAAAATAGGATCAATATAGATGGGCATCTTAGTTGGACTGGACAAGTTGAGCCAAGGGGCCTGTTCAGGTGTTTATAGGTCCATGAATCTTAGAGCTCTTGGGTAAACATACTGTATAATGTCCGCCGTCTGGTGCCTATCGAGCTTTATAGGAACTATTGCTGAAAAGTTAGGTATATGTTCCAAGAACAACATTGAGAAGTAGAGGGTCACCGGGTCTGAAGGGCATGCCCGCAGGGTCTGATTTATAATACATGCACAAGCACATCTGATAACTCACTGAGCCACAGACTGGCCATCAGTCATGTCCCGAGGCCTCAGCAGAGGGTAAAATATTCAAGATGTGGAGCTTCACTGTCAGGCATCCATATCATGAAATCTCAGCTCAAGACGGTCCTCTGAAATTAATGGGTGGAAAATTAGCTAACACTTCCTGATAAGCATTTCCCCAGTGGGCAAAAGTGGGGAACATTTATTCAAATATATTCCAGTTGTTCTAATTATTAATCATGAACCTGGTGGAGCTTGAGGTTAACCATGTGAGGACGGGGTGTGCTGTGCTCTCTGACGGTGGGATCTCCACAAGGAGTAGTGTTGGCCAAAGCAGTCAGAGGGAAGCCTGCAGTGACAACTCGGCCTGCCGTGAACCGTGAGCCCTAGGCCAGTATCAGACTGATTCAGCATCCACGATAGTCCAGCCAGGGGTGGCACAGTGGCGTGGCTGCTGCATTACAGTACCGGAGACCCAGGCTCGATCATGACTACCGACGGGTGCTGTCCGTACGGAGTTTGTACGTTCTTCCCGTGACCGCGTGGGCTTTCCCTGGGTGCTCCGGTTTCCTCCCACTCACCCAAAGATGTACAGGTTTGTAGGTTAATTGGGTTTGGTAAAAAAAATTATAAAATTGTCACTCGTGTGTAGTTTGTACGAATGTAACGGGATCGCTAGTCCGCGCGGACTCAGTGGGCTGAAGGGCCTGTTTCCGCACTCTATCTGTATAATATAAATTAAGCTTGGCGACCCAACCAAGTCTGACTAGATCCAACCATACACATCAAGGTCAGATCAGGTTGTGCTCGTATGATAAGGTAGTTGGGGTTGTGTGAGGCTATCTTGTGCCCTGCTGGTCTGGCTCCATTGTCCATCCAGTGCCAGGCTGGTTCATGCTTCACTTTTATACCCGAGCGGAGTAAATCTCTTGGACTGGCATCAATGCCAACAAGAGAACGCCAGGACATTGGTAAACTGGGGAGCAGGAACCTGGTGACGCCCGGAGGGTTTACTGTAGTGACAATCTACTGAGGCTGCACTGAGATTGAGGGTCAGACGTGGACAAGTGGATGTGTGGCTGAACAGGATCCAGGGAATGAGATAAAGTCCTGCAATGGGCAGATGCATCTGATGTTCAGGAAATAAAATCTGATCTGAAAGAGAGTGGGCACAGAATACCTAACTAGTTTATCAATGTTCCTTCAGAAAGAAGCTTGTTGCACCTAATTCGAATCTTTAAGTGTCTCTAGGCTGCTGTCTGTAACAGGAGCTCCTGAGGGCAACTCAACACCAGCTTAGAGGACAACAGTAAATACCTACAACCTTGGAATGAGTTCAATCAAGGGGTGGGCCAACAGTTCCCCTCCACCGATCCTGCTTCACGCCCTCCTGTAATCACCCTACAGGCAGCAGGCAGAATATTTGACCATTCACAGGATTTGGCCTCAGTTCCCCGGTTCTCTTTGACACCCCTCAGGGACCCAATGCGTCCTCCAAACTGATTTCCATTAAAGAAACAGCCAGCATGAATCTTCCTTACTGGTTTGCAGAGAGACCTGTCATTGTTACACAGGGGGTTAGCCGTTTACGCAACAAATTGGTGCCACTGTTCAAATGATGGACAATGAAATCTCAGATAAATAATCGACAAGCACATGTAAAGCAGTTACAGGGCCCCAAGGCACTTGAGAGAGAAGGGTTACATTTGAAGTTAGGTATTTAGGCAATGCAGGGAATGCAGCAGCCATTCGGCAGGCACCCTGTTCACTGCCCACTTGCTGCACATTGCATTGTGTATGTTAATGTATAAGGCAGCAGTCACTCTAGAAATTCTCAGCATGCCTGGGTCACAACCCTGACCTTCCGTTTTGTACAGCGGACCCACGCCAAGCCCATTCCAAGCATCTCAGCAGCACAGAAACAGGCCGTTTGGCCTCTCTAGTCCATGTCCCAGACCTGCCTCCTCCCACCCATATCCATCTCTCGCCTCCCTTATCCAGTTTCTTCCAAAGCCTGATTCAGCCCCACACCACCCTACACCCAAACCCCACCCCCTTGCTGCGGTCGATATCTCACTGTAACTACACACAACACATCAGGGCGTGCTGAGGAAGTCAGCTGGCTCCTTCAAGTGTATTCCCCATTTGGGATGATCGCAGATGCCCTGACTTTTGCCCTCACTCTTCTTGCTCCATCTTTCCAATGACCAGCCCAAAGCCCCTCGCTCCAAACCATGGACACACTCAGTGACGGACCCCAACAGACTCTGGGGGAAGAGAGTTCCCAACATTCACCGCCCTCTGCGTGATAAAACTCCTCATCTCCGCACTAAATATTGGATCCCTTATCCGGAGACCTCCCCTGATACCAGCCCTCCAGCTCAGAGAGTCAGGGTGGCACAGCGGGTAGAGTTGCTGCCTGACAGCAAAATGCAGCGCCAGAGACCCGGGTTCGATCCCGACCACGGGTGCTGTCTGTACGGAGTTTGTACGTTCTCCCTGTGATCTGCGCGGGTTTTTCTCCGAGATCTTCGGTTTCCCTCCCACACTCCAAAGAAGTACAGGTTTGTAGGTTAATTGGCTTGGTAAAAAAAAAAAGTTAAATTGTCCAAGGGTACACAAACGGCTGGAGAAACTCAGCGGGTGCAGCAGCATCTAAGGAGCGAAGGAGATAGGCGACATTTCGGGTCGAGACCCCTTCAGACTGGTCAGGGATCAGGGAAACGAGAGATATAGACGGTGATGTGGAGAGATAAAGAACAATGAATGAAAGATATGCAAAAAAGTATCAATGATAAAGGGAACAAGCCATTGTAAGCTGTTTGTGGTGTGAAAATGAGAAGCTAGTGCGACTAGGGTGGGGGAGGGAGATAGAGATAGAGGGAATGCCAGGGCCCGAGGGCTGAGGGAGAGGTGGGAAGGGGAGGAGACAGCAAAGGTTAACAGAATTGAGAAAATTCAATGTTCAAGCCCAGAGGATGCAGACTCCCCAAGCGGAATATGAGGTGCTGTTCCTCCAACTTGCGGTGTTGCTCACTCTGGCCGTGGAGGAGGCCCAGGACCGAGAGGTCGGATACGGAATGGGAGGGGGAGTTGAAGTGCTGAGTTGGCGATATGCAGAGTACTGCCGTGCCGACTACAAACATTCTGAAGGTTCAGAAGGAGGGTTCCTCCTTCCAACTCCCTCCCTGCCCACCATCCTTGGCATGATATGTTGCTGTGTTACAGCGCCAGAGGCCCGGGTTCGATCCCGATTACGGGCGCTTGCCAGTGCGGAGTTTATACGTTCCCCCCCCGTAACCTGCAGGCGTTTTCTCCGGGTGGTGCAGTTTCCTCCTACGCTCCAAAGACGCACAGGTTTGTGGGCTAATTGGCCTTGGTAAAATTGTAAAACTGGGCGCGGACTTGGTGGGTGCTGACCAAACCCTTCCTTCTCCCTTACCCTCACGTCTCATCCTTCACACGGTAAAACCTCTTCACTTGCACTTGCAAAAATCTCTTGCACTTCCCCCCAAATTCACCGCTGATTTATTGGTTACTCGCCTCTTGTTCATGAATATTAATACATTTTTTCTTTTACAAAGGAGTTATTATTTATAATCGCAATTATCACATTGTTACATCACTTCAAAAGAAAATCGCTATTCGTGGAATTTGCAAACAACATCCATCAAATTACGACAAGGTTGGCTGCAAAGCGGGCACACTTAAACCCCCCGCAGTGCCCACCAGTCACAGTAGACCTCCAGAGCTCCCATACACATCCAAGGACACATCAGAGCAGGTGCAATCCCTACAGGCTCTGCAGAGAGTAGTACGTTCGGCCGAACGCACTATGGGAACTTCACTCGCCCCTCTGGGGGAACTATACATCAGGAGGTGCAACTCCAGAGCCAACAAGATCATGGGAGCCCCCCTTCTACCCCTGCAACGGACTGTTCCAGCTGCTACGGTCAGGCAAACGCCTCCGTTGCCATGCTGTGAGAACGGAGAGGATGAGAAGGAGTTTCTTCCCAGAGGCCATTCGGACTGTAAACTCCTATCTCACCAGGGACTAACTTTACTGGACCAGTCTACTGTTTTTTCAAAATTGCTGTTTTTTTTTCCTTTTTCCTTCCTCCCACAACGTGTAATATGTGAAATAATATGTGATTCTGTTCCATTCTGTTTGTAGTTCGTTAGTTTGTTTGTATTTTGCACACAGTCCGCGAACATTGCCACTTTTCATTTCACTGCACATCCCGTATGTGTCTGTGACGAATAAACGTACATTATTGACTTGAGTTGACTTGAAGAAGGGAAGGCAGTTGACCCGGGGAGAACTTTAACTGGCTGCACAGTGACGCGGTGGTAGTGTTGCGGCCTTACAGTGCCAGAGACACAGTTCAACCCTAACTACGGGTGTCGACAGTATGGAGTTTGTATGTTCTTCCCATAACAGCGTGCTCTGGCTTCCTCCCAATCTGTAGCCTCCCTTTGATCTGGTATTTTGTTGGTTCACATGCTTGATCAATGGTGTTTTATCATTAATGTTTTATTATTATTAATGTTTAATGTTTTCTGAGTCATTTGTAACTGTCACTTTTATGTCACCTTGTTACTTGTGGGCAGAGTACCAAGGCAAATTCCTTGTATGTGAATACTTGGCCCATTAACTTAAGGGCCTGTCCCACTTACGCGACCTTGGCTCGCAAATTACGCGACCTCGTGGTCGCTTGAGGGGTACGGGCCTCGCGGGGCCGGTCCCACCTAGAAACGCGGAGGCGTACGGAGTTGTGCGGGGCTGGTCCCGACATCGCGCGTGGCTCCGAGATTCCTGCAGTGTCTGAAAACTTTGTGCGCCAATGTCCTGTCGACACGCAGGCGCATTGAGGGCGTACGCAGCGTCTTGATGGCGTACGCGTAGTGAGTGGCGTTGCGTGATGACATCACCGCCCGACGCCGTGCGACGCCCACATTCAGTCGGCCCGCCTCCTGCCCAGCTGATTGGTCAGCATGACGCAAATGACAACACGCCCGAACTTCGCGTGAACTCCGCTTCCGTTTGGTCGCGCCAAACGCACGCAATCGCATTCAAGTGGGACAGGCCCTTTACTTACTTACTTACGATGTACAGGTTTGTTGGTTGATTAGCTGCGATAAGAATAGTAAATTGGTGTGTAGGATAGCGTTAGTGTACGGGGATCGCTGGTCGGCGCAGACTCAACGGGCCGAAGGGCCTGCTTCTGAGCTGTACCTCGAAACTAAACACTCGACTACCCAGTGCCTGTACTCATGAACCATCCCATTGGGCAAACTTACAAGGATATCCGCTGAATCGATGCACCGACCTCTGCACCGGGTGACGGGACGGAACAGGAGCAGGAATGAAATACGGCCAAAACCGCAGAAGCGGCCCCTTTGAATATTCAGACAGGGGCTGTAACCTCTCACACTATATATGTATGTATATATATATATATAATATAAGCTACACAGACTATTCTAGGCTGCAGAAATGGCAGGTGGTGGATTGACCCAACTGGAATTGATACCGAGCGAATTCCTTTTACTTTTACTTTACCTTAGAGATACAGCACGGAAACAGGCCCTTCAGCCCATCGAGTCCATGCCAACCAGCGACCACATCCACACACTAACCTACACACATTAGGGACAATTTTACAAATTACTGAAGCCAAAGAACCTACAAACTAATGGATCTTTGGAGTGTGGGAGGAAACTAGAGCACCCGGAGAATACCCATAAGGTCACAGGGAGAACGTACAACACTGGGTGGCGCCAGCAATGGCTGCCTCGCCAACAGTCTGTCTGTCCCTTCCTTCTTTGTGTCTGTTTTGATGGCGTTAAATGTAAGTTTTGTGTGTGTGTGTGGGGGGGGGGGGGGGGGGGGGGGGGGGGGGGTGGGGGGGGGGGGGGGGGGGGGGGGGGAGTTGGAGGAAACTTTTTCTAATCCCTTACCTCGACGGAGATGCGATTTCTCCCGTATCGTATCTCTGTCTGTACTGCGGCCTAGCATGATGGAGTTAGAGGCCTTTGCTGGGGATCCACCAGGAGCTCCATCGCGGATGCCTGCGGGATTTACCATCACGGAGCTCGCCATCCTTGTCCAGGGGGTCGTCTTAGGGGCTCCAACCGTGGGAGCCTGCGGGACTTTAACATCGCGGACCTCAGAGACCGACATTGGGGACTCCAGACCGCAGGAATTTCAACCGCCCCGAGGCGGGAGTTGCCATCGACCGCCGATGGTTCGACTGCCGCGACCGTGGGAGAATATAGACGAAGGAGATTGGACTTTATTGCCTTCCGTCACCGTGAGGAACGTGGGGAATCCACTGTGGTGGATGTTTATGTTCACTTTTATGTAGTTGTGTGTCTTGTTGCTTTTTTTTAGCACGGCTGTATGGTAATCTGAGTTTTATTGTACCTTAATTGGTGCATGTGACAATAAACTTAAAACCCTGAAGCCTTGAACTCCGTACAGCCAGCACCAGGAGTCAGGCTCAAACCCAGGTCTCTGGTACTCTACCGTTGCGCCACTCTGGCCATTTGTCAGAAAGGGAACGCTGCAATGTCTGAAGAGCAGGTCTGAGGGAGAAGCCACACTTTCATAGGATCCAATGAAGTACTGAACTATCAGAGTAATACCAAAGGAATACAATCTGTAGCAGGAGAATTTCTTACAGTCAGAGGAGCAATGCTCCTCTTTATTGTTTGGAGCGCAGAAGGTTAAGGGGGGACTTGATTGAGGTCTTTCAAATGATGAAAGGGATAGACAGAGTTGACGTGGATAAGCTTTTTCCATTGAGGGTAGGGAAGGTTCAAACAAGAGAACATGATTTGAGAATGAAAGGACAAAGTTTAGGGGTAACATGAGGGGGGATGTCTTTACTCAGAGAGTGGTGGCTGTGTGGAATGAGCTTCCAGTGGAAGTGGTGGAGGCAGGTTTGATTTTATCATTTAAAAATAAATTGGATTGGTCTGTGGACGGGAAAGGAATGGAGGGTTATGGTCTGAGTGCAGGTAGATGGGACTAGGTGAGAGTAAGTGTTCGGCACAGACTAGAAGGGCCGAGATGGCCTGTTTCCGTGCTGTAATTGTTATATGGTTATGTGGACAGCCGCACTATCAGAGGGGGCAGAACTGAGAAGGTGTTGCTGGTCTAAGGGCCTCGTTTATTCTCTCACATGAATATCCAAGTCATACGACCATTGCTGAGGGAAGAGCTGTGAAACGTCACTGGTCCTGCTGCTAATTTTTAACCGGTCCAGGGTGACCTGATCCAGTTATTATTTAACTCATTGATGTTTGTGGCAGTTTGCTGGGCACCACAACTGTGTAACTTGTCGGCCTGTGTTCCCTTTAGTCCAGACGGGTGTGAAGTGATGAAATGGGGGTTAGTTGGATGCGTGGGTGGGATTCTGAAAGTGGGGGCAGATCGTTAATGTTCAAACGCCAGGCATTCAGGGGTGACATCGGGTGCTCTCTCTCTCTCTCTCTCTCTCTCTCTCTCTCTGTCTCTCTCTCTCTCTGTGAGACACAAGAGAGTGAGAATCTGCAACTCTCATCCCCAGGTTCCACTGAGTTCATAGGTTCATGGGTGATCGGAGCAGAATTAGGCCACTCGGCCCATCAAGTCTACTCCGCCATTCCATCATGGCTGATCTATCTTCCCCTCTCAACTCCATTCTCCTGCCTTCTCCCCATAACCCCTGACACCCGTACTAATCAACCCTTACTGAGGTCAGGAGTCAACTGAAAAGTTCACCACTAAGGTGATTGGATTCTTAATGGCTGATCGAGGGATTAAAATGGAGGGGGAGAAGTGGGCTTTAATTGTATCAGGCTGGAGAGGATGAGTGTGTGTGTGTGTGTGTGAGAGTGTCAGTATCTGTGTCCATGTGTGCGGATGTGCCTGTGGGTGTCCGCCTGTGTGGTTCTGTGTGTGCGGGGCCATGTGTGTGGCCGTGTCCATTTGCTGGCGGATGTGGATATACATTAGCAGTGTGCAGGAGGCTGAGAGTTTCGGAGGAATGCCATTATGCTCGGAATCACTGAAGCAGGGAAAGGTTGATCTGGTTGAGCGCAAGACGCAGAGACCACTGCACTCAAAGGCAAAGCATGCAAACATTCAAACCGGAGAAGGTACAGCACTGGGGGAGAAGACAAAGCAGTGGCAACAGTTCCGGAGCATTTTCGTACTCTGCAAAGAGATGGACTCTTATCTGCTGTAATTACAAACATTCTTCAGCAAAAGCAGAAGGGGGTCTGCAGCCAATATATCACAATTTAATGGTTGTATCTGTGGGCTTTGCCCAGTGCTTGCTTAAGATCAGATATTGATCAGCTCTGGGAATGGGTAAAGGGATCATTCCAGGTGAACATAACGGTGGGGGGAGGAAGGGAAGGGGGGGGGGGGGGGGGGGGGGGGGGGGGGGGGAAGGAAGGGAGAGAGGGGAGGGGGAAGGAAGGAAGGATGGGGGGAGGGAAAGAAGGAAGGAATGAAGGGGAAGGAAGGAAAGGGAGGGGAATGAAGGAAGGAAGGGGGAGGGGAGGAAGGGGGGGAGGAAAGAAGGAAGAGGGGGGTGGAAGGGGGTGGAAGGGGGTGGAAGGGGGCTGAGGGACAGAAGGGGAGGAAGGAAGGAAGGGGGGAAATCAGCAATTCATAGAAGGGAGATGAGGGAGCATACATCAGGAATCTCTATTTTTAAGCCTCACTCACTACCAGGGTCATGGGACTTCATCAGAAGGATGTTAGGAGGTTGCAGGGGGACCTGGACAGGTTGTCTGAGTGGGCAGATGCGTGGCAGATGCAGTATAATATAGATAAATGTGAGGGTATCCACTTTGGCGGCAAAAACAAGGGGGCAGATTATTATCTCAACGGGGTTAGTTAGATAAGGGGGAGGTACAGCGAGACCTGGGTGTCCTTGTACACCGGTCACTGAAAGTTGCCGTGCAGGTACAGCAGGCAGTGAAGAAAGCTAATGGAATGTTGGCCTTCATAACAAGAGGATTTCAGTATAGGAGTAAAGAGGTTCTTCTGCAGTTGTATAGGGCTCTGGTGAGACCACATCTGGAGTATTGTGTACAGTTTTGGTCTCCTAATTTGAGGAAGGACATCCTTGTGATTGAGGCAGTGCAGCGTAGGTTCACGAGATTGATCCCTGGGATGGCGGGACTGTCATATGAGGAAAGATTGAAAAGACTAGGCTTGTATTCACTGGAGTTTAGAAGGATGAGGGGGATCTTATAGAAACATATAAAATTATAAAAGGACTGACAGGCTGCCAACATTGGTGAGAGTTGAGAGTGAGAAATTGCGGGGGGGCGTAGCGACCGAGATGGGGGGGTGGGGGGGGGGGGGGAAATGGTTTGGTAGGGAGCTTTTGCATTTTTCAGCTTGAAATTGTGCAATCTGGTGCAAACTGTTGCGGGTCTTTCAACTTGACACTTGAATGCAACATTTATGCTTCAAATTGGATTAGGTATGAATAAGGTTAGGCTAAATTACATTCCTAATTACATTCCACAGTAGAGCCAGGCTCTGATCAACAGGTGCAGCACATGAATGACCTTGGTATTTTAATGTATGGAAATCAGATTATAATTCATGCATATATATAGAGAAACAAAAACATAGAAACAAGGCAAGAGGAGTCAGACTTCCATCACTGTTCTGCACAAATAAATCAATTAACCTTACCCTTTGACTATAGAAACAAGACAAAAATAATGCCACATATTCAACCGTGTATGGTTCAATGAAACTAAGATATATATGTAAAACATATATAAGGAAACAGGCCCTTCGGCCCACCAAGCCCACACCGACCAGCAATCTACCATACACCAGTTGTATCCTACACGCCAGGGACAATTTACAGAAGCCAATTAACCTACAAACCTGCACTTCTTTCGGATGTGGGAGAAACCGGAATATCCAGAGAAAACCATGTGGTCATAAGGAGAATGTACAAATACTGAACCGTAGTCAGGATCCAATCTGGGCCTGTGGTGCGGCAAGGCAGCAACTCTCCCGCTGCCCCACCCTGCCACCCCATTACATTATATTTTCTGTAATATATCTATTATGGTGTCACGTCAATAAAGGTGATAATAAGTTCTGCCCTTAGTTGGATAACACACATCTCCAGTCATTGCGTTTTATGGCTGGTTTTCAACCTCTTCAGTCTGAAGGTCTCGACCCGAAACATCACCCATTCTTTCTCTCCAGAGATGCTGCCTGTCCCGCTGAGTTATTCCAGCTTTTAGTGTCCTATCTTCAGTTTAACCCACCATCTGCAGTTCCTTCGTACACTCTTTGTTAAGCAAAACAGGTCCTATTCTCATAATATTATTCACCTCAACTAAGTATTTTCTTCACCTCCGTTGCTGCAGAGAATACAATCCCAGTTATCAAATCTTACTTCAAAGTATTAAAAAAATTCCAGCCCCGCCAATATGTTGATAAATCGCCCCTGGATCCTCTCCAGAGTAATTGCACCCTTTCTACAGTGTGTCACAGTCTTACAGCCTGGAAACAGGCCCTTCATCCCAACCTGTCCATGCAGATCAACATGCCCCATCTAAACTAGTCCCATTTATCCGCATTTGGCCCATATCCCTTTAAACCTTGTGTTTGTGTAAAGGTTGGGTGTGTGTTAGGTTTGTGAGGTGTGAGAGTGTTAGTGTTGTGAGAGGTAGTGAGGTTATGTGTGAGTGTGTGTTAGGTTGTGTGTGTGTGTTAGTTTGTGTTGTGAGAGTGTGTGTTAGGTTGTGTGTGTGTGGTGAGTGAGAGTGTGTGTTTGTGTGAGAGTTGCGTGCGTGTCAGTGTGTGAGTGTGTGTTAAAGAGTGAGAGTGGTGTGTTAGGTTGTGTGTGAGAGTGTGTTAGTTGTGTGTGAGTTAGTTGTGTGTGAGTGTTAGGTTGTGTGTGAGAGTGTGTGTCAGGTGTGTGGCGAGAGTGTGTGTTATGTGTTAGTGTGTTTTGTGTGTGAGAGTGTGTGTTCAGGTTGTGTGTGAGTGTGTGTGAGTGTGTGTGATTGTGCCCCCGGTGTTAGGTTGTGTGTGAGAGTTGTGTGTGTGTGTTGTGTGAAGTGGTTGTGTGTGAGAGTGTGTGTTAGGTTGTGTGAGTAGGGTGTGTGTTTAGGTTTGTGTGGGGAGAGTGTGTGTGTAGAGTGTGTGTGTGTGAGAGTGTTGTGTTGGGAGAGTGGTGTGTTTGTCGTGTGAGAAGTGTGTGTGTGTGAGGTGTGTTTTGAGAGTGTGGTTAGGTTAGTGTGTGAGAGTGAGAGTGTGTTAGGTGTGTGGTGTGAGAGTGTGTGTTAGTGTGTGAGAGAAGAGTGTTCGGTGTGAGTGAAGTGTGGTGTTAGGTTGTGTGTGAGAGTGGTGTGTTGTGTTGATGAGTGTGTGTTAGGTTGTGTGTGAGTGTTAGGTTGTGGTGTGAGAGTGTGTGTTTTAGGTTGTGTGTGAGAGTGTGTTAGGTTGTGTGTGAGAGTGTACGTGTTAGGTGTGTGAGAGTGTGTGACCTGTGGAGAGTGTGTTAAGGTTGTGAGTGTGTGAGTTGGTGTGTGAGTGTGTGTGTGTGAGTGTGTGTTAGATGTGTGAGGTTAACGTTGTATTTGTGTAGAGTGTGTTAGTTGTGTGTGTGTGAGTGTGTTGTTAGGTTGTGTGTGAAGAGTGTGTGTCAGGTGTGTGTGAGGTAATAATACCTGTGTTAGTTTGATGTGAAGAGTGGTGTGTTAGGTTGTGTGTGAAGTGTGCCCTGAGAGTATATTTTCTGCGAGTGTGTGATAGTGTGTGTTAGGTTGTTGAGGTTGTGAGAGTGTGTGTTAGGGTTGTGTGTGATAGTGTGTGTCTCTGTGTTAAGTTAGGTTGTGTGTGTTACCTTGTGGTGTTGAGAGAGTGTGTGTGAGAGTGTGTGTGTGTTGAAGCCTGGATATGTGTGAGTGAACCTAAGTGTGTGTTAGTTGTGTGTGAGAGGTGGTGTGAGAGTTTGTTTGTGTAGGTTGGTTAGGTTTGTGTGTGAGAGTGTAGATAGGTTGTGTGTGAGAAGTTTGTGTGTGAGAGTGAGATGAGGAAGAGTGTGGTGAGAGTGTTAATGTGAGAGTGTGTGTTAGGTTTGTGTGTAAGTGTCCCTGTGTGAGAGTGTCCGGGTTGTGAGTGTGTGTTAGGTGACGTGTAAGTGTCGGTTAGCTATGTGTATATGTTGGTTCCCGTTAGGTGTAGGGCTGATTATGTTGTGAGTGACCTGTATATCCGTATGTTTGTGTGTGAGAGTGTGTGTTAGGTTTGTGTGTAGTTGTGTAGAAAGGTTTGTGTGAGAGTGTTAGGTTGTGTGTGGAGAGTGTGTGTGAGAAAAAAAAAAGTGTGTATATTGGGGTTGTGTGTGAGAGTGTGTGTTAGGTTGTGTGTAGAGAGTGTGTGTTAGGCTGTGTGTGAGAGTGTGTGTGTGTCTATATATAAACTTAATATGAGTGAGAGTGTGTGTTAGGTTTGTGAGAGTGTGTGTTAGAGTGTTGAGAGTGTGGTGTGAGTATGTAGAGTTAGGTTTGTGTGTGAGAGTGTGTGTTAGGTTGTGTGTGAGAGTGGTGTTAGGTTGTGTGAGTGAGAGTGTGTGTTAGGTTGTGTTGAAGAGTGTGTGTTGTGTGTGAGAGTGTGTAGTTAGGTTGTGAGTGAGAGTGTGTTAGGATAATGTTGTGTGTGGTGGGAGAGTGTTTAGGTTTAGCGTGCGCGTTGTTTGTTCGGTGTGTATGTGATGTAGTTGTGTAGGGTGAGAGTGCCAGTTTGAGTGTTAGGTTGTGTGTGAGAGTGTGTTATTTTGTGCGTGTTGGAGTGTATGTTGTTGTGGTGTGAGGTGAGAGTGTGTGTTAGGTGTAAGAGTGTGTGTTAGTTGTGTGTGAGAGTGTGTGTTAGTGTTTAAGAGTGGTTGTGTTAAGATATGTGTGTATTTGAGTGTGTGTTAGGTTTGTGTGTGAGAGTCCGAGTGAGAGTGTGTGTCAGTGAAGCGGGCGACAACTTAATATCACCCGGAGTGGAGCGGAGACTTGGTGATGTCCGGGAGCATTTCCCTCTCCAAACCCCCCCCCCCTCCCCGGGAATGCGGGCCGGCCCAGGTGCCCTGTGTCCTGCTGGGGTCCGGGGAGATGAGGGTCAGTGACCCGAGGGTCCGGGGAAGGTGAGGGACAGAGACCCGGGGGTCGGGGGTCGGGCATCGGAGCGGAGCTATAGCCCGAGATTCATTCCCGCGGCTCCAGAGACAGCACCGACGCCCCCACTCACCCGGTTCGCTCCTGGCAACTCCATGCGGTGTGGACAGAGCGGCCGACGGCCACAGAGCCGCCGCAGGTGAGGGTGGGAGGTGTGAGCGGTGCCTCAGGGGTCGGTGCTGGGGCCACTGCCATGTCTCACCTCTCACACCATCTGCACGGGAATGTGAATGCGGGTGAGGCAGCATCTATGGAGCGGTGGACAGAAATGCTGGAGAAATGCTGGAGTGTGAAGAAGGGTCAAACTCAAACATAAATGCTGCCTACCTCACCCACTGAGTTTCTCCAGCATTTTTGTCTACATTGCCATTTTAAATAGTGTGCGATGGGCTTAAACTCGTTTGTTACGGGGAACAGGCCGACAAAAAAATGATTCTCATTGGTGAGTGTGGAGTGTGGAGGAGTGTGATTTTATTTATTTATTCATATATTTTGTTAAATTTTTTTTTTGAGCGTGGGAACTTCTGTCATCAGCGTGAGAGCGTGAGAATTTCCTCAAATGCGTTAGTCTCACGCTCAATGTGTGAGAGTTGGCAGCCCCGGGACTGGACAAGCTAGATGCAGGAAAAATGTTCCCAATGTTGGGCGAGTCCAGAACCAGGGGCCACAGTCTTAGAATAACGGGGAGGTCATTTAAGACTGAGGTGAGAAAAAACTTCTTCACCCAGAGAGTTGCGAATTTATGGAATTTCCTGCCACAAAGGGCAGTGGAGGCCAAGTCACTGGATGGATTTAAGAGAGTTAGATAGAGCTCTAGGGGCTAGTGGAGTCAAGGGATATGTGGAGAAGGCAGGCACGGGTTATTGATAGGGGACGATCAGCCATGATCACAATGAATGGCGGTGCTGGCTCGAAGGGCCGAATGGCCTCCTCCTGCACCTATTGTCTATGTTTCTATTTCTATCGCAATTGCTCCTGCATTTGGCCCATCCATCCATCTCCAAAGTGTATCACAGTGCAAACAGACTCTTTGCTACTCAATTTGCTGAATCTTAACAGACTAAAAACTTACCACAGATTCCAGTATTTTTGGAACCAATTGCACAAGAAAACATGTTAAAGCCTCGATGACTTGCCCCACTGGTCAGTTTGTACCACTTGATATTACTGAAAAGCCAGATCAGGTGATATTCCTGGGAAATGTCAAGACATTCCAAGACCATTGACAACCAAAGTACACCCAGCATGCAAGATGTTGTCAAGTCTGCCCAACACCTGCACCCGAGTGGCTCTGATAAATACTGATGATTAATTAAACCTGCAGATTCATCTAAACCTGAATAGGTTTGCAAAGTTGCAAGGTGTGGATTTTCTCTTGATGACATGGCTTTTCTCCGGCTGCCTCAGCTTCCTCCCACATCCCCCAAAATGTGGATGTGTAGGTAAACTATTAGTCGTAGATCAGTGGGAACATTTTGTGGGATGAGTTGATGGAAACGTGTGGAGAATAACATGGATGAGGGCAGGATAAGTGTAAACGGGTGCCTGTGGTTAGCAGGGACTGAAAGGGCAGAAGGGCATATGTTGATGCTGTGTGACTGGATAGGACCGTTGTCGTGTGGATTCACTGTCGAGCGGCCTTGTGCCTCACTTGCCTGCCTAGCCACACATTGTGTATTCCATTGTCTGAGAACCACGTTGAGATCCCATGAGGCTGTGAAAGCAGGCAATGGGTGAAAGGCAAGGAAGGGGTCCTACAACGGGTCCTCCACAGCCCTTACTGCTGCAGCCCGTACTCCCTTCCTCCTCTCACACAACGCACTCACCCCTCCTACCACGCAGCTGCTTTGATAGTGGGAGAGAATCAATGGCTTTTCACAAGTTGGAGGAGTAGAATTAGGCCATTCGGCCCATCGAGTCTACTCCACCATTCAATCATGGTTGATCTCCGCCTCCTAACCCCAATTCCCTGCCTTCGCCCCATAACCCTTGACACCCGTTCAAATCAATAATTTGTCTATCTCTGTCTAAAAAAAAATATCCACTGACTAGGCCTCCACAGCCCTCTGTGGCCATGGGTTCCACAGATTAACTACCCTCTGACTAAAGACGTTCCTCCTCACCTCCTTTCTCCACCCCTTTGATGCTCACACTGATGAGATGAGGCCAAGGTGATGGGGACGGGTTTATGAGATGGGTCGCGCAGTGTTGCAAGCTGCGATTTACAGCAGTCGATTAACTTGCAAAACTGCTCGTTTTTGAGACGTGGAAGAAATGGGGAACGGGCTGAAATGTTGAGGAGGGGCTGACCACACCAACGTTCTTTTTATCCAGTCTCTGTGAGCTTATAGAGTCACAGACGGAAACAAAGAACTCGTTCCGGGGGAAAAGGATTTCTGTGATCAGCTGTGCTCATTGTGAGCCCATTCTCCAGCTGGGGGGTGAGGCTCAACATCTGGTGCCATGGAGAACATAAAGAGAAACACAAGTCACTGGGAGAGAGCTCCATACTCCCTGATACTGGACACTGGCAGTGGCTGCACCAGTGGGCACTGGGTGCAGCAGTGCCAGTGAGTGTTTACTGGATCAGGCCATTCACTTGTACATTGATTGCCTGGAACCCATTGCAGCATCAGACAAACGTCCCGTTTCAAAACTGGGGATGCAGGGATTCATCGATTCCTGGAAGCTCGTGTGGAACATGCAGCCTATTACCCCTGTAGGGATGCAGTAGATTCATCTTCCCCAGTGCAGAGACACAAGAAGCTGCAGGCTCTGGAGACTTGAGCAAAACATTCGCTGGAATTTAGAAGATTGAGGGGTGATCTCTTAGAGACTAACAAAATTCTTAAGGGGTTGGACAGGCTAGATGCAGGAAGATTGTTCCCGATGTTGGGGAAGTCCAGAACAAGGGGTCACAGTTTAAGGATAAGGGGGAAGTCTTTTAGGACCGAGATGAGAAAATCGCTTTTCACACAGAGAGTGGTGAATCTGTGGAATTCTCTGCCACAGAAGGTAGTTGAGGCCAGTTCATTGGCGATATTTAAGAGGGAGTTGGATGTGGACTTTTGTGGCTGAAGGGATCAGAGGGTATGGAGAGAAGGCAGGTACGGGATACTGAGTTGGATGATCAGCCATGATCATATTGAATGGCAGTGCAGGCTCGAAGGGCCGAATGGCCTACTCCTGCACCTATTTTCTATGTTTCTGTGTTTCTAAAACAAAGTGTTTAGACCAGGGGTGCAGAACCTGCTCAGCCTTCTTGGCCATTACGTGCGGCCTTTTGAATGAATCCAAATTTTGTAGAACAAATCCTTTTATTTTTATTTAAATGCTTTTGTTCATCTTTTATTATTTTTAATTTTTATCTTAAAATGAACGTATTTAAAATACCAAAGAGTAAAAGAAGATTCAACAAAAGACGTGCTTTTCAACCACTTATATATACTAGCTGCCAATCTGCATTCTCCTGCCTAACCCAAATCAAGACGGCCTTAAGGTCACAAATGACGGACACCCATCTAGAAGATCAGCTGAAACTGTGCACCTCCATGTTGCAAATAAATATTCAAATGCTTTCCCACAAAAAGCAGTCACAACAAAGTCATTAAAAGATTAGTTAACATTAGAATTAACAAAGTGTTTTCATTTTCTTGAAGTTAGTACATGGTGGTTAGATTTTTGCAAAATAATGTACATTTTGAAACCTATCTAATTGACGTTTCTCGGATGCAGCCTTGTTAGATGGCAGCTAACTCAATGTGGCATTCCGACATGAAAAGGTTCCCCGCCCCTGGTGTAGACTCTGATGTTTGTGGGCTAACGTGTAGCAAATGCCGAGGGAATGACAGGCAACATTTTGGGTCGGGACCCTTCTTCAGACTGATTGGAATCGGGAGCAGAAAGAGGAAAAGAGAGGTGGGGGCAGCATAAAGCCCGTTATTGATAGGTGGATACAAATGAGGAAGGGTGATTGGCACTTGGGTCTGGAGGTGAAAAGCAGGCAAGAGGATAGGTGTCAGATAAGGAGAGGAGTGGGAGAGTGAACCCCCCCATTTCCATTTGATGCTCCTCCTTTTATCCTTTCCCCTATCCCGGTTTACACCCATATCCCACCTTCTGCCGATATTTTCCTCCTCCCTTATCCAACACCCTTTTATCTTCTTTTCACCTCCGGCCTTTGTTAGTTATCCCCCCCTCCCGCTCCCTCGTCTGTATCCACCCATCACGTGCAAGGCTTTGTCCTGCCCTCACCTCCCTTTCCCAGCTTTCTACCCCCTACTCCAATCAGTCTTAAGAAGTGTCCAGTCCCAAAACGTGGTCCCTCCACCGATACTGCCTGACCCGCTGAGTACCTCCGGCACTTTGCGTTTCCTGCAGTGTGGATGCTGGCATTGCATCCGGGCAAGTGATGCTCTGGTGGGTATCAGGGACCAGTTTTCATCTCCCACATGGCCTTCCACAGCTTTCCGTTGGCTGGGATTACCAAGAACACCAAATTGGTTGATTGCACTGTTGGAATTGACAGTAGAAGCATGGCCTTTGAAGCTTTAACATGGGGGATGGGAATCCATAACCGAGCGAGCTTGCTGGAAACTAATATTGGTCTCAACAACAGCCTCACCGTCCACTATACCCGACGCCCTGACCACCAGTGGCACTGTTTGCAAAATGGCCCAGAGTCTAATCCAGAATAGAATAATTTCCCTCAGACAGGGAGAGAGTGAATACTGGTCCTGCTTCTGTGGCTGAGCACATCCGTTTCTGCCACACTACCGTGGTTCAGTGATAAAGGGAAATCTCCCTCCCCCCTGGCCCCCTTGTCTATCTCATTCTGTTTCACAATGTGTTTACCGAGGAGATAGACGGTAGAACTTGGGGCAGTCAATGGAAGTGCCTTGAGAGTAGTCAGTGTTACCATCGGACAAGTACTGAAGGTACTGTCGTGTATGAAGGTAGACCATAATCAGATATATCCGAGGACATTGTGAGAAACTAGAGAGAAGATTGCGGGAGCCCTGGTTGAAATTTACAAGTTGTCCTCACATACAGGAGAGGTGCCGGAAGACTGGAGGGTGGCAAATGTTGTGCCTCTATTCAAGAAGGGAAAATGCTGGGAACTATAGGCTGGTGAGCTTAACATCCGGAGTTGGAAAGTTACCAGAGAGTATTCTGAGGGATAAGATATACAGACATTTGGATGGGCAAGGGCTGGTTAGGGACAGTCAGCATGGATTTGTACGTGGCAGGTCGTGTCTCACAAATCCAATTGATTTTTTTGAAGACGTGACCAAAAAGGTCGATGTGGGCAGAGCTGTAGAAGGCGTGCAAATGGATTTCAGTGAGGCGTTCAACAAGGTTCCGCATGGCAGGCTGCTCTGGAAGGTTAGATCGCATGGGATCCACGGGGAGATAGCTGAACGGACAGCAAATTGGCTCCATGGAAGGAAGCAGAGGGTGATGGTGGAAGGCTGCTGCTCGGACTGGAGGCCTGTGACTAGTGGTGTGCCTCAGGGTTCAGTGCTGGGCCCGTTACTGTTTGTCATCTACATCAATGATTTGGATGAGAACATACAGGGCAAGATTAGCAAGTTTGCTGATCATACAAAAGTGGGTGGTTTTGCAGAGAGTGAAGATGGTTGTGAAAGACTGCAGCAGGATCTGGATCGATTGGCCCGGACTGTGGAGGAAAGGTTGATGGAATTTAATACACAGAAGTGTGAGGTGTTGCATTTTGGGATGTTGAACAAGGGCAGGACCTACAGTGAATGGTCGGCCTCTGGGTAGTGTTGTAGAGCAGAGGGATCTAGGAGTACAGGTGCATGGTTCCTTGAAGGTCGAGTCGCAGGTAGATAAGGTGGTCAAAAAGGCTTTTGGAACTTTGGCCTTCATCAGTCAGAGTATTGAGTGTAGACATTGGAAGGTCATGTTGCAGTTGTATATTACGTTGGTGAGACTGCATCTAGAATATTGTGCTCGCTTCTGGGAACCATGTTGTGGGAAAGATATTGTCAAGCTTGAAAGGGTTCAGAAAAGATTTACGAGGATGTTGCCAGGACTAGAGGGTGTGAGCTACAGGGAGAGGTTGAGTAGGCTGGGTCTCTATTCCATGGAGCGCAGGAGGATGAGGGGAGATCTTACAGAGGTGTAGAAAATCATGAGAGGAATAGATCGGGTAGACGCACACAGTCTCTTCCGCAGAGAAGTGGAACCGAGGACCAGAGGACATAGGTTCAAGGCGAAGGGGAAAAGATTTAATAGGAATCCGAGGGGTAATTTTTCACACAAAGGGTGGTGGGTGAATGGAACAAGCTGCCAGAGGATGTAGTTGAGGCTGGGACTATCCCATCGTTTAAGAATCAGTTAGACAGGTACATGGATAGGACAGTAAACCTGGGATATGGACCAAGCACAGGCAGAGCTCTAAGAATAAAGAGGAGGCCAATTAAAATAGAGATGAGAAAAAAACATTTTCTCCCAGAGAGTTGTGAATTTGTAGAATTCTCTGCCACAGAGGGCAGTGGAGGCCAATTCACAGGATGAATTTAAAAGAGAGTTAGATAGAGCTCTTTGGGCTAGTGGAGTCAAGGGATATGGGAAGGCAGACACGGGTTATTGATAGGGGACGTTCAGCCATGATCATATTGAATGGCGGTGCTGGCTCAAAGGGCCAAATGGCCTCCTCCTGCACCTATTTTGTATGTTTCTATGTTTCTATGTGGGACTAGTGTAGTTGGGACATTGTTGGCTGGTGTGGGCACGTTGGGGCGAAGGGCTCGTTTCCACACTATCTTTGCCCCTCTCTCTTACTCATGCGTCTCCTCCCCCTCCTATTCTCTCCCGTCATGACCGGTTCTCCCCTTCCTTCTCTCCCTCTTCTGTTTCCGCGCTCACTTCCCTCCAATTTCAAGTAATGCCCCCAACACACCGTCCTCTTTTTCCCGGGTACACAAAAAGCTGGAGAAACTCAGCGGGTGCAGCAGCATCTAAGGAGCGAAGGAGATAGGCGACGTTTCGGGTCGAGACCTTCTTTTTCCCCTCTGGCCCCTCTCCTATCCCATTTCTCCCACCATGTCCCACCGAGCTAGTCATCCTGCTCTTTCCCCCACCTCCATAGGTTCATCTCCCATCCCCGGGTACCATATCTCCCTTCCACACACCCCGTCTTTCCTTATCTGATACCCTTTTTGTCTCCATTTCACTTCTAGCCTTTGTCATTTACTCAATTCATAGAAACATAGAAACTAGGCGCAGGAGGAGGCCATTCGGCCCTTCGAGCCAGCACCGCCATTCATTGTGATCATGGCTGATCGTCCCCTATCAATAACCCGTGCCTGCCTCCTCCCCATATCCCTTGACTCCACTAGCCCCTGGAGCTCTATCCAACTCTCTCTTAAATCCATCCAGTGACTTGGCCTCCACTGCCCTCTGTGGCGGGGAATTCCATAAATTCACAACTCTCTGGGTGAAAAGGTTTTTTCTCACTTAAATGACCTCCCTTTTTATTCTAAGATTCATCTGTCATCTGCCTCATCTGTATCCAGCCATTACCTCAGGTCTTATCCCCATAGCTTTCTACCCCCTTATTCCTTCAGAAGAACCTGAAATATGGCCTGTCCACTACCCCCACAGAATTTTGCCTTTTGCAGTTTGCTTTTTGCTCAAGATTCTAGCAGCTTGTTTCTTGAATACATCTGCCTCTCACCTCTTGCGCTTTCCTCATTTAATCCTCCCTCACCCCACCCCACCCCCCACCCTCCTTTCTGACTCTCTCTTCTCTCCCCCTCCCCCGTTCCGAATTATCTGCAAGACCGATGGGAACAACTAAAAGCCTTTGGGGACACAAGGACTTGCAGATGCTGGAATCTGAAGCAAGACAAAGTGCTGGAGGAACTCAGATGGTCAGGACAGAACGGACAGGAGACATTTCGGGTGGGTACCCTGCTTCAGACTGCTGTGCTCTCTTGCTGCTTCAGTCGCATTCCATAGATGGTGTAACACCAGAACAAGCCATTCAGCCTAACAGGGCACGCTCCAGACTGGACTTCACACACTTTATATTAACAAACTGGAGGGCAAAATGTGCTCTCTCTCTCTCTCTCTCGCTCTGGCCATTGAAAGTTTTTAAAGTCTAATGTTTATATCATATCTGAGGCTGTTGGAATGTTTTCACTGAGTGTATGTCTGTGTGTGTGAGTGTGTGAGAGTGTGAGAGTGTGTGTGTGTGAGAGTGTGAGAGTGTCTGTCTGTGTGTGTGTCTGTGTGTGTGTGTCTGTGCGCGTGTGTGTGTATGAGTGTGTGTGTCCGTGTCTGAGTGTGTGTGTGTGTGTGTCTGTCTGTCTGTGTGCCTGTGTCTTTGTGTGTGGTGTGTGTGTGTGTGTGTGTGTGTGTGTGTGTGTGTGTGTGTCGTGTCTGTGTGTGCTTGTGTGAGTGTCTGTGTGTGAGTGTCTGTGTGTGAGAGTCTGTGTGTGTCTGTGTGTGTGCGAGTGTGTGTGTGAGTGTGTGTGTGGTGTGCGAGTGTGTGTCTGTGTGAGTGTGTGTGGGTGTGTGAGTGTGTGTCTGTGTGTGTGTGTCGCTGTGTGTATGTGTGTGTTTCTGGTGTGTGAAGTGTGTGAGTGTGTGTGTGTGTGCGTGTGTGTGTGTGTGGTGTGTGTGTGGTTGTGTGTGTGTGTGTGTGTGTGTGTGTGTGTGTGTGGTGTGTTGTGTGTGTGTGTGTGTGTGTGTGTGTGTGTGTGTGTGTGTGTGTGTGTGTGTGTGGAGCCTGTTGCTGAAACGTTGTCCCACTGATCCTCACTCGTGGTACAAGACCGCGGGTGTGACGGTGACACAACTCGCTGCATCTTCCGTGTGGCTAATCGTGCGGCCTCGAGTTTCAAAGGAGTGGTATCCGACAGCGGGCAACTGGAGTGAGCTCGCAACAAGCGAGGGACAGCTGGGACAGAGGGAGAGGTTGACTGGGGCGAATGGGAAGCGATGGGAGAGAAGGAGAGAAATTTCTGGAGAGAATTCGCTGCATCGGACGGGCCAGATTGTTGTTTATGTAATTCATCGCAACAAATGTGCGGCGAGTGATTCTAGTGAGAATCCGAGGGAGACTCAAACTGGCCAAAGATTCAGGCAGGTAGCGAGTCCAATCCCACCCACTGTAGTGGGACAGCGGGTAATGGCGCAGGCGGCCAGGGTGTGTGTGTGTGTGTGTGTGTGTGTGTGTGTGTGTGTGTGGGTGTGTGTGTGTGTGTGTGTGTGTGTGTGTGTGTGTGTGTGTGTGTGTGTGTGTGTGTGTGTGTGTGTGTGTGGGTGTGTGTGTGTGTGTGTGTGTGTGTGTGTGGTGTGTGTGTGTGTGGGGGTGGTGTGTGTGTGTTGTTGTTGTGTGTGCGTGTGTGTGTGTGTGCGTGGTGGTGTGTGTGTGTGGGTGTGTGTGTGGGGTGTTGTGTGTGTGGGTGTGTGTGTGTTGTGTGGTGTGTGTGTGTGTGTGTGTGTGTGTGGTGTGTGTGTGGGTGTGTGACGGTGTGTGTGTGTGTGTGTGTGTGTGTGGGGTGTGTGTATGTGTGTGTGTGTGTGTGTGGGTGTGTGTGTGTGTGGGGTGGGTGTGTGGTGTGTGTGTGATGTGGTGTGTGGTGTGTGGTGTGTGGGTGTGTGCACCGTGTGTGTGTGTGGGTGTGTGTGTGGTGTGTGTGTGTGGTGGTGTGTGTGTGGGTGTGTGTGTGTTGTGTGTGGGTGTGTGTTGTGTGTGTGTGGGTGTGTGTGGGGGGGTGTGGGTGTGTGTGTGTGTGTGTGTTGGGTGTGTGGTGTGTGTGTGTGTGGTGTGTGGGTGTGGGGGTGTGTGTGTGGTGTGGGTGTGGGGGTGGGTGTGGGTGTGTGTGTGGGGTGTGTGGGTGTGGGTGGGTGGTTGGTGTGGTGGGGTGTGGTGTGGGTGTGGGGTGGGTGTGGTGTGTGGGTGTGCGGTGTGTGTGTGCCGGGTGTTGGTGTGGGTGGTGGTGTGTGTGGGTGTGGGTGTGTGTGGGTGAGGTGTGGTGTGTGTGTGTGTGTGGTGTGGGGGTGTGTGGGTGTGGTGTGTGGTGGGTGTGTGTGCGCGGGTGTGGGTGTGGGTGGGGGTGTGTGGTGTGTGTGTGGGGTGTGTGTGGTGTGGGTGTGGGTGTGGGGTGTGGTGGGTGTGGGTGGGTGGTGGGTGTGGTGTTGGGGTGTGGTGTGTGGGGTG
The DNA here is from genome assembly GCA_035221665.1 of Okamejei kenojei. Classification (NCBI taxonomy): domain Eukaryota; kingdom Metazoa; phylum Chordata; class Chondrichthyes; order Rajiformes; family Rajidae; genus Okamejei; species Okamejei kenojei. The sequence goes on from CM069136.1 coordinate 116,488,213, forward strand.
GTGTGTGTGTGTGCGGGTGTGGGGTGGGTGGGGTGTGGGTGTGGGGGTGTGTGTGTGGGGGTGTGGTGTGGTGTGTGGGTGTGTGTGTGTGTGGTGTGGTGTGGGTGTGGTGTGGTGTGTGTGTGTGTGGTGTGTGTGTGGGTGTGGGGGGTGTGTGGGGGGGGCGGGGTGTGTGCGCGGTGTGGGTGTGTGTGGGTGTGTGTGGGTGTGGTGTGTGTGGGTGCTGTGTGTGTGGGTGTTTGTGTGTGTGTGGGTGTGTGTGGGTGTGGGTGGGTTGTGGGTGGGTGGTTGGGTGTGGGGTGTGTGTGTGGGTGTGTGTGGGGTGTGTGGGTGTGTGTGGGGTGTGTGTGTGGTGTATGTGTGTGTGTGGGGGGTGTGTGTGTGTGTGTGGGTGTGTGTGTGTGTTTGTGGGTGGGGTGGTGTGGGTGTGTGTGTGTGTGTGTGTGTGTGGTGGGGGGGAGGGGGGTGTGGGGTGGGTGGGTGGGGTGTGGGTGGGGTGGAGTGTGTGTGTGTGGGTGTGGTGGGTGTGGTGTGGGGGGTGGTGTGGGTGGGTGGTGGTGTGTGTGGTGTGTGTGGGTGGGGTGTGATGTGGTGGGGTGGTGTGGGTGTGTGGTGGGTGTGGGGGTGTGTGGGTGTGTGTGTGTGGGTGTGGGTGTGGGTGTGGTGTGTGGGGGTGGGTTGGTGTGGGGGGTGGGTGTTGTGGTGTGTGTGGGTGTGGGGTGTGTGTGTGTGGGTGTGGTGTGTGTGGAGTGTGGGTTTGGGGGGGGGGTGTGGTGTGGTGTGGGTGTGGGTTGTGTGGGTGTGGGTGTGGGTGGGTGTGGGAGAGACCGACACCAGTTCAATCATTGGGGCCAGGGAGAGGGGGTGGGGGGGGGGGGCAGGTGGGGGGGGGGGGGGGGGGGGGAGAGGGGGTGGGAGAGACGGGGTGAGAGAGGGGGGGGAGGGGGGGGAAGAGGGTGTGGGAGGGAGAGAGAGGGGGGTGAGGGAGAGAAGGGTGGTGGGAGAGCGGGGGTGGGAGAGAGGGTGGGAGAGAGGGGGGTGGGAGAGTGAAGGGGGGAGAGTGAGGGGGGTGGGAGAGAGGGAGGGTGGGAGAGAGAGAGGGTGGGAGAGAGAGAGGGGTGGTGGGAGAGAGGGAGGGTGGGAGAGAGGGAGAGGAGAGGGTGGTGGGGGAGGGGGGAGAGTCAGGAGTCTCGGGAACTTTCCCCCATTCTCCTTTCTCCTCAGGCTGCTGTGGGTGGAGTGAGGTTAGGGAGCGGCGTGCTGGAGTTCACAGGAGCCCGATCACACTCCCAGACCAGCGGGGAGGCGTGAAGCATCGTCCCTGGCCACTCAGCTCTGTGGGACGGAGCGGACCGGTCCAACCTGGTCCCGAGTCCGTGGACGGTGGGAATGCTGTCCGCCGGAGAGGGAAACCCGCCTGGGATCAAACCAGCGCTGGAGCCGGACCTGTTGCCGACTGCAGGGCACGGGGATTGTAATTCACAGATGGGGGAAAGGGGCACTTGACTTCCCAGTCGACGGAACACAATCCGAGATACATGTTCACCAGCCTCTCCCTTCCGGCATCCCCTCAGCCCAGACACACAACCTCCTCCCAGTCCAGACCTAAAACTCCCCTAAGCCCCCCACTCCCTCACCTCGCCTCCTCCCCCCCTTCCCCACCCCTCAACACCCCCTTATCCCCTTCCTCAATCCAGGCTCACTCCCTCTCCCTCTCTCCCCCTCATCCACCCAAAACCCCTCCTCACCCCGCCCCCCATCTTACCTCCCCCCACTCCTCCCCCCACCCTCATCCTCCCTCCCATCTCCCATCTTCCTCCCCTTCCCACTCCCCCCTCACCCCCCTCCCATCCCTCTCCCATCCCCTCCCCCGCATCCCCCTCTCCCCCTCACTCCCCCCTCCCCCGCATCCCCTCCCCTCACACTCTCCCCCCCTTATCCCCCCCTCCCATATAAACGTACAAAATTCTTAAGGGGTTGGACAGGCTAGATGCAGGAAGATTGTTCCCGATGTTGGGAAGTCCAGAACTAAGGGGTCACAGTTTAAGGATAAGGGGGAAATCTTTTAGGACCCGAGATGAGAAAATCGTTTTTTCACACAGAGAGTGTGAATCTGTGGAATTCTCTGCCACAGAAGGTAGTTGAGGTCAGTTCATTGGCTATATTTAAGAGGGAGTTAGATGTGGCCCTTGTGGCTAAAGGGATCAGGGGGTATGGAGAGAAGGCAGGTACGGGATACTGAGTTGGATGATCCAGCCATGATCATTATTGAATGGCTGTGCAGGCTCGAAGGCCGAACGGCCTGCTCCTGCACCTAATTTTCTATGTTTCTAATCCCGTCACCCCCTCCCCTCCCTCCACCCCCCCCCCCCCCCCCCAGAGAGCCCCAGCCCACAATGACCTTGTACACCTCCCCGCTTCATACATTACAAAGGGCTGGACGCCGGACGCCGGAGGCAGGAGGCAGGAGCGGGCTTGATTCAACCCGCCGCCTGGCAATAGCGGACACCTCGCCCGAGAACAGCATCGCCTCCCCCCGCACGGCCACACCAACACGGTTCCCAGCCGCTCACTGCCTCGCTAACACCCAGCAGCTTGGCCCACAACTTCCTCACGGCCGCTTGTCCGCGGCTAAACATGCAATGATGCATCCTTACCGCGACCCCCACTGACCTGTGCGCCTATATATATGTGTGTCTGTGTGTCTCTGTCTGTCTGTGTGTCTCTGTCTGTGTCTGTCTGTCTGTGGGTCTCTGTGGTGTGTGTGGGGGGGTCTCCTGTGTGCATGCGTGTCTCTGTCCGTGTGTTTCTGTCTGTGTGGTGTCTGTGTGTGTGTGTCTCTGTCTGTGTCTGTCCTGCCTGTGTGTCTGTGTGTGTGTGTGTGTGTGGTGTGTCTCTGTCTGTGTCTGTCTGCCTGATGTGTGTCTGTTGTGTGTGTGTGTGTGTGTGCAGTGTGTGATTTGTGTGTCTGTCTGTGTGTGTGTTTCTCTGTCTGTGTGTGTTTTCTGTCTGTGTCTGTCTGCCTGTGTGTGTGTGTGTGTGTGTGTGTTGTGTCTGTGTGGGGTGTGTGTGTGTGTGCCTCTCTCTCTGTGTCTCTGTCTGTGTGTGTGTCTCTGTCTCTGTCTGTGTCTGTCTGCCTGTGTGTGTGTGTGTGTGTGTGTGTGTGTGTGTGTGTGTGTGTGTGTGTCTGTGTCTGTGTCTCTGTCTGTGTGTGTGTGTGTGTCTGTGTGTGTGCCTATGTGTGTGTGTGTGACACCGTTGCACGCGGGTATACAGGGGTCACACACAACTGTCGTCTTCCCTCAAGAACACTCGGGGCTGAAGTTGCCTAAAGTCAGTCAGTGCCGGAGTTCGGCCCGCATACTGCCCCCTCGCCCACCCCCCGCGAACACTCGCACTCCCCGGGAAGAGCTTCAGCCCGTTACTCACCGCTGCCTGCGAGCCCCGAGCCCGGGCCAGGAGCAGCATGGCCGGGAGCAGCCAGCGCATCCGAGGGACCATCTCGCCGGCTGTCTGCACTTTACAGAGGAGGCAGCCCCGGCCGGGCTACACACGGGTGGGGAGCGGGTACCGAGTCCCCTTCACCCCCTCTCTCTGTGCCTCTCTCTGTGTCCACGGGGGCTTCGCTGTGGAGTTGTGGAGCGGAGCGGGTCGTGAGTGCGTCTGCAACTCGGATTGCCAGAGCTGGGAATCCGCTCTCCGCTCCCACTTACTCTCTCTCCTCCCACCCTCAAGCACGTTGCAGGGAGACACACGTTAACCCTTGGCTGCACTTCCAGGAGATGGAGATGGGCTGCAGCAGGACTTTGAGATAACCTGGAGGGCGAGGAGGTTTGCGCCAAGTTGCGCTGCAGTTTCATCCCTGGGCACGAACGCGCGTCGCCCCCTCCCCGGGGAGTTTACGGGCAGAGTTTGTCCCAACTCTATCCCGGGCAACAAAGCAATGATTCAGGAGTGAGCGACTTGGCGCTTGCCCTTCCTTTAGCTGCCCCCCTGGTCTCGCAGGGCAAACACGGCGGTGGCCCCCACTTGTCTATGTGGGGTAATTATATATCCGCCCGAGTGGGCTCGGCGTCCGCACACATGGACATGTGCCGCTCCCTAAAGTGTGCGGGCGGGGTAGTGCAGCCAAGGGTTAATCTGCGGCGGCAACATGTGTAAGGGGCTGTGAGCATGGGAGGAGCGAGTGCACTGGGAGCGCAGAGCGGATTTCCAGCTCTGGCAAACGGCGTGCAGACGCGCAGCCGACCCGCTCCCCTCCCCTGCACACCGCAACTGCACAGCCAAGCCCCCCCGCCCTGGGCAGCGCAGAGAGACAGAGACCCGGCACCCCGGCACCCCGCCACCCGCTCCTCGCCCGTGTGTGGCCCGGCGCTGCCTCCCAGGGCGAGCCCGGACAGCGGGGGAGCGCCACTGATGCGCTCGCTGCTCTCGGCTCACTCCCGCAGCTTGGAGGCTGCCAGCGGTAAGTAGCACGGACTGGAGTTACACGGGAGCGCGAGTGTTGGTGGATTAGAGGGGGTAAGAGATGGAGAGGGGGAGAGGGGGAGAGGGGGCAAAGGGGGAGAGGGGGAGGGGGCAGAGGGAGAGGGGGCAGAGGGCGGCAGAGGGGAGGAGGGGGAGGCTCGAACGCCGGGATTGAGACCTTAGTGACTTTGGGTAACGTCAGCCCGAGTGTCCTCGAGGGAAGGCAAGAGTTGTAATGACCCCCCCCCCTCCCCCCCCTGACTACCCGCGTACAATAGTGGCACACACACACAACATATATATACACATATACACACACACACATATACACACACACAGAGACATATACACACACATACACACACGCACACGTATACACACACATAGATACACACCCAAACACACACATGTATACACACACACACATATATATACACACACACACACACACGCGCGTTGAGGGCTCGGCTGAGGCTGGTCAGCCCCGGGACAGGCGGCGGGCGGTCAGCATGTTTGGAGCAGACTGCTTGCTGTGTGCCGGCGATGCTTTGAGCGCCTGGTGCGGGTGTGGCGGCGGCCGAGGCGCCTGATACTGGCCGCCACCGGGGCAGGGGGGTGGGGGCATGTGTAACGCCGAGGGGCGACTCCGAGATGCTGAGTCTAGCTCGTCCAAAGTCCCCGACACAGAGACTGAGGATGGCACATTCATCCCGCGGGCGTGTGGTTGGCAGTGGGCGGGACTGCTCCAAATATCCTGGGATCAGCCAATGCTGGGGTTTTTTTTTGCTCTGTGTCACAATTTATCTCATTGTTGGGTAGAAACAGTGAACTGCAGGTGCTGGTTTACAAAGGAAAAAAAACCCCGTGCTGGAGTAAATCAGCGGGTCAGGCATCCTCTCTGTACAATCTCTTGGACAATACAGCGCACCCCCTCCGTGGCACACTGGTCAACGAGAGGAGCACCTTCAGCAACAGACTGGTCCCACCAAGATGCAGCACCGAACGCCCCAGGACATCCTCCTTCCGTGGCTGTCAAACCCAACTCATCCCCTCTCTGTTGTGGGGTAGACTGGCCCCCCCCGCCCCCCCCCCCAAATCATTGTACATCCCTAATCATTTCCACTGGCGACATGTTTCATGTTACTTCTGTATTATGACTGTTAGCAGACCAATTTTCCTCCTGGGATAAATAAAGTTCGATCGTATGGGAGAACAGGGATAGGTGACTTTTCCCGTGGGAATCATTCTTCAAACCGCCCTGGTTCCTGCTGTAGTGTATCTCCCCCTCTCCACTCTGCTCTCTGTCCAAAGCGGCAGACAAAAAAGCTGGAGAAACTCAGCGGCTGAGGCAGCATCTACGGAGCCACGTTTCAGATGGAGAACCTGCTTCAGACTGATGTGGGGGAAGGGAGGGGGTGGTTTGAAGAAAGGAAGAGGCTGGGGCAGGGGGCTGTGGGAGAGCTGGGAAGGAGAGGGGAAAGAAGGAGAAAGCAGGAACTACCTGAAATTGGAGAAGTCAATGTTCATACCGCTGGGGTAAAAAACCTCCTCCAACCTCACCCATTGCATCCGCTGCTCTAGGTGTCAGCTGATCTACATCGGTGAGACCAAGCGCAGGCTTGGCGATCGCTTCGCCCAACACCTCCGCTCGGTTCTCAATAACCAACCCGACCTCCCGGTGGCTCAGCACTTCAACTCCCCCTCCCATTCCGAATCCGACCTTTCTGTCCTGGGCCTCCTCCACGGCCAGAGTGAGGACCACCTGGAGGAACAGCACCTCATATTTCGCTTGGGCAGTTTACACACCAGCAGTATGAACATAGACCTCCAATTTCAGGCAGTCCTTGCTTTCTCCCTCTTCCCTCTCCCCTTCCCAGCTCTCCCACAGCCCACTGTCTCCATCTCACCCTTTCTCCATCCCGCCTCACATCAGTCTGAAGAAGGGCCTCAGCCCGAAACGTCACCTATTTCCTTCGCTCCATAGATGCTGCCTCACCCGCTGAGTTTCTCCAGCATTTTTATCTACCTTCAATTTTCCGGCATCTGCAGTTCCTTCTTAAACATTCCAAACTGGGGTGTGATCTTCTGCGTGACCCCTCTCTAGTCTGCCTCGCTGTTGAACACATTACAACACAGCACGGAAACAGGCCGTTCATTTCATTGTGACTGTGCAGACCAATTTGACAGTCTAACCAATCCCATCTACCTGAACGATTAGTACGAGTGTCAGAGGTTATGGGGAGAAGGCAGGAGAATGGGGTTAGGAGGGAGAGATAGATCAGCCATGATTGAATGGCGAAGTCGACTTGATGGGCCGAATGGCCTAATTCTGCTCTTATCACATGACCTTATGACCCACAAATGGCCCATATCCGTCTTTTCCTTGCCTGTCAACATGCCTCTCTAAATACCTCAAACGTTGCTATGGTATCGGCTTTCACCACCTCTCCGGGCAGTACATTCCAGGCACCTTCCACACTGCTTGATAAAAAAACTTGTCCAGCTAATCTCCTGTAAACTGCAATCCCCCATCTCAACTTATGTCCTCTTGTATTTGACCTATCCACCCTGGGAGAAAGATTCTGAATGTCTACCTTGTATGTGTCTCACATAATTTAACATACAGTGGCTTGCAAAAGTATTCATACCCCTTGAACTTTTCCATATTTTGTCACGTTAAAACCACAAACGTGAATGTATTTTATTGGGATTTTATGTGATAGACCAACACAAAGTGGCGCATAATTGTGAAGTGGAAGGAAAATGATACATGGTTTTCACATTTTTTTACAAATAAAAAACTGAAAAGTGTGGCGTGCAAAAGTATTCAGCCCCCTTTCCTCTGATACCCCTAAATAAAATCCAGTGCAACCAATTGCTTTCAGAAGTCACCTAATTAGTAAATGAGTCCCACCTGTGTGTAATTCTAATCTCAGTATAAATACAGCTGTTCTGTGAGGGCCTCAGAGGCTTGTTAGAAACATTAGTGAACAAACAATGTTCCTTGGGCATCATGAAGCCCAAGGAACACACCAGACAGGTCAGGGATAAAGTTGTGGAGAAGTTTAAAGCAGGGTAGTAGATTATAAAAAAAATATCCAAGCTTTGAACATCTCACGGAGCACTGTTCAATCCATCATCCGAAAATGGAAAGAGTAGGCACAACTGCAAACCTACCAAGACATGGCGTCCACCTAAACTGACAGGCCGGCAAGGAGAGCATTGATCAGAGAAGCAGCCAAGAGGCCCATGGTAACTCTGGAGAAGCTGCAGAGATCCACAGCTCAGGTGGGAGAATCTGTCCACAGGACAACTATTAGTCGTGCACTCCACAAATTGGGCCTTTATGGAAGAGTGGCAAGAAGAAAGCCATTGTTGAAACAAAGCCATAAGAAGTCCCGTTTGCAGTTTGCCAAAAGCCATGTGGGGGACACAACAAACATGTGGAGGAAGGTGCTCTGGTCAGAGGGTATGGAGAGAAGGCAGGTACGGGATACTGAGTTGGATGATCAGCCATGATCATATTGAATGGTGGTGCAGGCTCGAAGGGCTGAATGGCCTACTCCTGCACCTAATTTCTATGTTTCTATGTTTCTATGGTCTGATGAGACCAAAATTGAAGTTTTTGACCTAAATGCAAAATGCTATGTGTGGCAGAAAACTGACACTGCACATCATCCTGAACACACCATTCCCACTGTGAATCATGGTGGTGGCAGCATCATGCTGTGGGGATGCTTTTCTTCAGCAGGGACAGGGAAGCTGGTCAGAGTTCATGCGAAGATGGATGGAGCCAAATACTGGGCAATCTTGGAAGAAAACCTGTTAGAGTCTGCAAAAGACTTGAGACTGGGGTGGAGGTTCACCTTCCAGCAGGACAACGACCCTAAACATACAGCCAGAGCTACAATGGAATGGTGTAGATCAAAGCATATTCATGTGTTAGAATGGCCCAGTCAAAGTCCAGACCTAAATCCAATTGATAATCTCTGGCAAGACTTGAAAATTGCTGTTCACAGATGCTCTGACTGAGCTTGAGCCATTTTGCAAAGAAGAATGGGCAAAAATGTCAGTCTCTAGATGTGCAAAGCTGGTAGAGACATACCCCAAAAGACTTGCAGCTGTAATTGCAGCGAAAGGTGGTTCTACAAAGTATTGACTCAGGGGGGCTGAATACGTTTGCACGCCACACTTTTCAGTTTTTTATTTGTAATAAAATTTGGAAACCATGTATAATTTTCCTTCCACTTCACAATTATGCACCACTTTGTGTTGGTATATCACATAAAACCCCAATAAAATACACTTACGTTTGTGGTCGTAACGTGACAAAATTTGGAAAAGTTCAAGGGGTATGAATACTTTTGAAAGCCACTGTACTATCAGGTCCCCCCGCCCTCGCCCTCAGTCTTCAATGCTCTCAATATGTACAACCTCTCCTCATAGCTGCAGTCTGGGCAACATCTGGTGAACTATTCCTGCGGCCTCCCCAAAGCCTCCACACCTTCCTGAGTCCTGTGGGTTGTATGTGGGGCAAGGAAGTGAGCTTTGAGTGGGTGAACACATGCCATGGAAGAGCTGATAAAATCTGCCTGCATCAGTAATATCACCAAATACACACGCCCCTTTTCCTGGTCAAATTTGATTCCATTCCTTACTCGCCCTCCATTCATAGAAACATAGAAATTAGGTGCAGGAGCAGGCCATTCGGCCCTTCGAGCCTGCACCGCCATTCAATATGATCATGGCTGATCATCCAACTCAGTATCCTGTACCTGCCTTCTCTCCATACCCCCTGATCCCTTTAGCCACAAGGGCCACATCTAACTCCCTCTTAAATATAGCCAATGAACTGGTCTCAACTACCTTCTGTGGCAGAGAATTCCACAGATTCACCACGCTCTGTGTGAAAAACGATTTTCTCATCTCAGTCCTAAAAGACTTCCCTCTTATCCTTAAACTCTGACCCCTTGTTCTGGACCTCCCCAGCATCGGGAACAATCTTCCTGCATCTAGCCTGTCCAACCCCTTAAGAATTTTGTAAGTCTCTATAAGATCCCCCCTCAATCTTCTAAATTCCAGCGAGTACAAGCCAAGTCTATCCAGTCTTTCTTCATATGGAAGTCCTGCCATCCCAGGAATCAGTCTGGTGAACCTTCTCTGTACTCCCTCTATGGCAAGAATGTCTTTCCTCAGATTAGGAGACCAAAACATTCAGACAGGTTTGCACATCGTATAGGCCAGGAGGCAGCAAGGAAATGTCAGTAGAGTCAGGACCCGCAATGTTGTCTGTTCATTTCCCTCCACAGATGCTGCCTGACACACACTTTGTTATTTACTCCACTTAATGATGAGCTGTGTTGGGGAAGGAGTCTGGGATTTGGACCCAGTGATGAAGGAGGACTGGCAGTAAATCCCCAGTCTGGATGGTGTGTGACTCTGAGTGAACCCTCCAGGTGGCTGTGTTCTTGTTCACCTCCTGCCACTTTCCTTCCTAGTTGTGGAGGTTGCAGTTGTGTAAGGTGTGACAGCCCCCACATCTAACTTTAGAGTGGATAGAAGCAGCTGAAGGTAGTTGGACCCAGGGCACTGATTCCAGGCTTCAATTGACCTCTAATGGCTGCAAGAGGACCAGGGCTGGGAACTGAATATTCAGGGGTATGCATCCTATCGAAAAGACTGACAGGTGGGCAGAGGGGGTGGGGTGGCTCTGTTGGTAAGGAATTAATTTCAGTCCCTTCAAGGGGTGACATAGAATCAGGAGACGTAGAGTCATTATGGATAGAACTGTGAAATTGCACGGGTAAAAAGGCCCTAATGGGAATTATCTCCAGGCCCCCAAACAGTAGCCTGGACATAGGGAGCAAGTTGTATCAGGGGTTAAAATTGGCATGTAGCAAAGGTAATGCTGTGGTTGTTATAGAAACATAGAAATTAGGTGCAGGAGCAGGCCATTCGGCCCTTCGAGCCTGCACCGCCATTCAATATGATCATGGCTGATTATGGGAGATTTCAACATGCAGGTAGACTGGGAAAATCAGGTTGGTACTGGACCCCAAGAAAGGGACTTTGTAGAGTGCTTCCGAGATGGATTCTTAGAACAGTTTGCACTGGAGCCTACCAGGGAGAAGGCAATTCTGGATTTAGTGTTGTGTAATGAACCGGATTTGATTAGGGAACTTGAGGTTAAGGAGCCTTTAGGAGGTAGCAACCATAATATGATCTACAATTTGAGAGAGAGAAAGGAAAATCGGAAGTGTCAGTATTGCAATTGAACAAAAGGGACTATGGAGGCATGAGGGAGGGGCTGGCTACATTTGACTGGAAAGGGACCCTAGCAGGGATGACGGTGGAACAGCAATGGCAGGTATTTCTGGGAATACTACAGAAGGTGCAGGATCAGTTCATTCCAAAGAGGAAGAAAGATTCAAGGGGAGTAAGAGGCGATCATGGCCAACAAGGGAAGTCAGGGACAGTATGAAAATAAAAGAGAAGGCGTATAACATAGCAAGGATGAGCGGGAAGCCGGAGGATTGGGAAACTTTAACATCAACAGAAGGAACTAAAAAGGCAAAAAGATGAGGTACGAAGGTAAGCCAGCCAAGAATATAAAGGAGGATAGTAAAAGCTTCTTTAGGTACTGTATGTGATGAAAAAAAATAGTTAAGACAAATGTGGGTCCCTTGAAGAAAGAAACAGGTGAATTTATTATGGGGAACAAGGAAATGGCTGATGAGTTGAACAGGTACTTTGGATCTGACTTAACTAAGGAGGACACAAACAATCTCCCAGATGTACTAGGGGACAGAGGATCTAGGGTGACGGAGGAACTGAAGGAAATTCACATTAGTCAGGAAATGGTGTTGGATGGGCTGATGGGACTGAAGGCTGATAAATCCCCAGGGCCTGATGGTCTGCATCCCAGGGTACTCAAGGAAGTGGCTCTAGAAATCGTGGACGCATTGCATGAACATCTTCCAATGTTCTGTAGATTCTGGATCAGTTCCTGTGGATTGGAGGGTAGCTAATTTTATCCCACTTTTTAAGAAAGGAGGGAGAGAGAAAGCAGGGAATTATAGACCAGTTAGCCTGTCATCGGTGGGGAGGAAGATGCTGAAGTTGATTATAAAAGATGTAATAGCGGCACATTTGGATAGCAGTAACAGGATCGGTCCGAGTCAGCATGGATTTACGAAGGGGAAATCATGCTTGACTAATCTTCTGGAATTTCTTGAGGATGCGGATGGCAGATGCAGTTTAATGTGGATACATTTGAGGTTATCCACTTTGGAGGCAAGGACAGGAAGGCAGAGTATTACCTGAATGGTGTCAGGTTAGAAAAAGGGGGAGTACAACGAGACCTGGGTGTCCTTGCACATCAGTCACTGAAAGTAAGCATGCAGGCAGTGAAGAAAGCTATTGGCATGTTGGCGAGGTTAATTCCCGGGATGGCGGGACTGTTATATGATGAAAGAATGGAGCGACTGCTCTTGTATTCACTGGAATTTAGAGGGATGAGAGGGGATCTTATAGAAACATATAAAATTATTAATGGATTGGACACGTTAGATGCAGGAAACACGTTCCTGATGCTGGGGGAGTCCAGAATAAGGGGTAGGCCATTTAGAACTGAGATGAGGAAAAACTTTTTCGCATAGAGTTGTGAATTTATGTAATTCTCTGCCTCAGAAGGCAGTGGAGGCCGATTCACTGGATGCATTGAAAAGAGAGTTAGATAGAGCTCTCAGGGCTAGCGGAATCAAGGGGAGAAGGCAGGAACGGGGTACTGATTGGGGAAGATCAGCCATGATCACATTGAATGGCAGTGCTGGCTCGAAGGGCTGAATGGCCTACTCCTGCACCTATTGTCTATGTATCTATGGTATCAGGGTATTTAGTTCAAAAGTTGGAAGTCATGTTTCAGCTATTTAGAACTTTGGTCACACTGTATTTGGAATTTTGTGTGTAGTTTTGGTCACGATAGTACAGGAAGGATGTGACGGCTTGGGAGAGGTGTAGAAGCAGGTCACCAGGAGAACCTATGATGTGAATATTAAGTTTTCCAATTTGAGATAACCCTCGCCTCTGGTGGGTTTGCTCTGTGTGTCTGGCTCTCTGCCGCTCCCATTTTTGTTTCCTTTCTGGTGATTGACCCAATGAGTTCATCGTCCATATTAAAGATCGACACAAAGTGCTGGAGTAACTCAGCGGGTCAGGATAAAAAGGATGGGTGACGTTTTGGGCCAGGTCCCTTCTTCAGACTGAAAGTTGGGGGAAAAGGAGATATTGAAAAGCTGGAGGCAAGAAAAGATCAGGGCCAATCAGGGCCAACAACAAATGACCTCGGTCAGGAAGGTACGCTGGTAGGCCCATTGTTGGCTGTGGAAGGGGTGATCTCAAGAGAGTACAGGGTCTTGGTGAGACCACACCTGGAGTATTGCGTTACAGTTTTGGTCTCCAAATCTGAGGAAGGACATTATTGCCATAGAGGGAGTGCAGAGAAGGTTCACCAGACTGAATTCCTGGGATGTCAGGACTGTCTTATGAAGAAAGACTGGATAGACTCGGTTTATACTCTCTGGAATTTAGGAGATTGAGAGGGGATCTTATAGAAACGTACAAAATTCTTAAGGGGTTGGACAGGCTAGATGCAGGAAGATTGTTCCGATGTTGGGAAGTCCAGGACAAGGGGTCACAGCTTAAGGATAAGGGGGAAATCCTTTAAGACCGAGATGAGAAAGAACTTTTTTCACACAGAGAGTGGTGAGTCTCTGGAACTCTCTGCCACAGAGGGTAGTTGAGGCCAGTTCATTGGCTATATTTAAGAGTGAGTTGGATGTGGCCCTTGTGGCTAAGGGGATCAGAGAGGGTATGGAGAGAAGGCAGGTACGGGATACTGAGTTGGATGATTCAGCCATGATCATATTGAATGGCGGTGCAGGCTCGAAGGGCTGAAATGGCCTACTCCTGCACCTAATTCTATGTTTCTATGTTTTCTATGGATGTGAAGTGTGGGACTGGTTAAATTACTAGGGTGGAGAAAAGGGGCCGGGGAGGATCTTCCAGCAGATTGTTTGTTTCACTAGGATGTTGCTTATATTGCAAAACATTTGCTATGATGTTGGGAAACTTGGATTGTTTTCTCTAGAACATCGGAGGATAGGTGGAGACTTGGTTCTTGGTTCCTTGTTAGAGCTATATAACATTATGAGAGCCTAGATACGGTAGATTACCAGTCTTTTTCACAGAGTGGAAATGTCAAAGACTGGAACACGTCTAAGGTGAGAGAAAAAAGTTTAAAGCAGATTTGTTTGGCAAGTTCAATACACAAGAGACAATAGGTGCAGGAGGAGGCCATTCGACCCTTCCAGCCAGCACCGCCATTCAATGTGATCATGGCTGATCATCCCCAATCAGTACCCCGTTCCTGCCTTCTCCCCATATCCCCTGACTCCGCCATCTTTAAGAGCTCTATCTAGCTCTCTCTTGAAAGTATTCAGAGAACCAGCCTCCACCGCCCTCTGAGGCAGAGAATTCTACAGACTCACCACTCTCTGTGAGAAAAAGTGATTCTCCGTTCTAAATGGCTTACTCCTTATTCTTAAACTGTGGCCCATAGTTCTGGGCTCCCCCAACATCGGGAACATGTTTCCTGCCTCTAGCTTGTCCAAGCCCTTAATAATCTTGTATGTTTCAATAAGATCCCCTCTCTTCCTTCTAAACTCCAGAGTGTACAAGCCCAGCTGCTCCATTCTCTCAGCATATGACAGTCCCACCATCCCAGTAATTAACCTTGTAACCCTACGCTGCACTCCCTCAATAGCAAGAATGTCCTTCCTCAAATTGGGGGACCAAAACTGCTCTGTACAACTGCAGAAGGACCTCTATGCTCCTATACTCAACTCCTCTTGTTATAAAGGCCAACATGCCATTCACTTTCTTCACTGCCTGCTGTACCTGCATGCTTACTTTCATAGACTGATGAACAAGGACCCCCAGATCCTGTTGTAGTTCCCCTTTTCCAAACGTGACGGCATTTAGACAGTAATCTGCCTTCCTGTGTTTGCTACAAAAGTGGATAACCTCACAATTATCCAGATTAAATGTCATCTGCCATGCGTCTGCCCACTCTCCCAACCTGTCCAAGTCACCCTGCATTCTCATAGCATCCTCCTCACAGTTCACACTGCCACCCAGCTTTGTGTCATCTGCAAATTTGCTAACATTACTTCATTTAGCAATTTGCTAACATTACATCAATGATTTGGATGAATCCCTTCATCCAAATCATTGATGTATATTGTAAATAGCTGCGGTCCCAGCAATGATTAGGGATGATCAGCCATGATCACTTTGAATGACGGTGCTGGCTCGAAGGGCCGATTGGCCTACTCCTGCATCTATTGTCTATTGTCTACTGGCTTTTGCAATATTGTGTGCAGTTAAGGTCATGGTATCACAGGAAAGATGTCCATGCTTTGGAGAGGGTGCAGAGGCAGATGGGATTAGTTTAACAGAATGATTCCAAAGAAGGGTCCTGCCCTGAAATATCACCCATCCATGTCCTCCAGGGATGCTGCCTGACCTCAAACAATTTGAGCGTTTTTTGTAAACTAGCATCTGCAGTTCCTTGTGTCTGTGGTATTGGTTTAAATCAACGTCATGGTAACATAGATATGGTGGGCCAACATGCCAGTTTCTGTGCTGGACTGGTTTGTTCTACATGTGGACTGAACCAGGTTGACTTCTGTGCTGGAGTGGTTCTCAGGCAGAAGCTGTTATGCATCATCTACTTGGCACTTCTGATGAATGTACTTGCTACTGTTGGTTCAGGGTAGAGAGATAGCAGACAGACAATGGATGTGTTTCCAGATATGACTACAACAACAGGCAAGAGGCCAACCACAGCATGCGTTTGGTTCTGGTCACCATATTACAACACAGACATAGGGTGATAATTATACAGCGTACAAAAGGCTCATTGGCCCAATTCATCCATGCTGCCCAGACCTAGTCCCACTTGCCCGTGTCAAACCCCATATCGCTCTGAACCTCTCTTTTCCATGTACCTGTGTCATGTCATGTTGTAATTTTAAGCACCCCTACCCCTTCCTCTGGAAATGCGTTCCACATTTGCCCCATCCTTTGTGTGTAAAAGTTGCCCCTCCTGTTTAGTTTAGAGATACAGCATGGCAACAGGCCCTTAGGCCCATCGAGTCCCCACCGACCAGCAATCCCGCATTTTAACAATATCCTACACACACTTGGGATAATTTTCATTTACACCAAGCCAATTAACCTACAAACCTGTACGTCTTTGGAGTGTGGGAGGAAACCAAAGATCTCGGAGCAAACCCTCATGGCCATGGGGAGTTCGTACAGACTCTGTACAAAATGTTCCTTTTAAATATTTCCCCCGTTAATTTAAACCTATTCTCTCCAGTTTTAGGCTGCCATCGCCTGTGGAAAACACTGTTATAATACACCACATGATTTTATAATCATATAACACTATAACATTACCCCCAGGCTCCTTCCTCCCCGGGAAATCAGTGCCAACCACTCTAGCCTCTCTGACTTTTAGTTTTGGAGATACAGTGGGGAAACAGGCACTTTGGCCCACCGGGTCCGCACCGGTCATCGATCCCCGCACTTTAACACGATCCTACACACACTTTTACATTTATACCAAGCCAGCTAGCCTACAAACCTGTACATCATTGGAGTGTGGGAGGAAACTGAAGATCTCGGTCACGGGGAGAACACACAACTCCGTACAGACAGCACCCGTCTTCGGGACGGAATCTGGCTCTCTGGTCCTCTGGTGCTGTAAGGCAGCAACTCTACTGCTGCGCCCTTTATAACGAAGGTTCTCCAGTCCAGACCACATCCTTGTAAATCTTTACTGCTTATTCACATCCTCCCTATAGCTGGGCATCCAGAAGGGCACACCACACTCCCAAGTGCAGTCTCGCCAACATCTTGCACGACTGCAACCTGATGTCCCAACTCCTAAACTATGTTCTCTGTCCAATCAGGGCAAATGTGCCAAATGCCGCCTTCACCATTCTGTAGAGGCATCTGCAAAGGTGTGGAAAGGAGTATTTAGACTGAAGATTTCACTAGTGGGAGTCTAGGACCATAGCCACAGAATAAATGGACGTACCTTTAGAAATAAGATGAGAAGGAATTTATTTAGTCAGGGGGTGGTGAATCTGTGGAATTCATTGCCACAAGAAGGTTGTGGAGGCCAAGTAAATGGATGTTTTTAAGGTGAAGATTGGCAGATTCTTGAGTAGTATGGGTGTCGGGGGTTACGGGAAGGAGGCAGGAGAATGGGGTTGAGAGGGAGTGATAGATCGGTCATGATTGAATGGCAGAGCAGACTTGCTGGGTCTAATTCTGCTCCTACCACTTAGGAACTTGTGAAGATGGGAGATTCTCGTACCAAGGAAGTTTGAACAGGCTAGAGTCTTCTACAGACGTAGGAAGGTTCAGAATTATGCCTTTTTAAATGGATGGACCTGGAGAGAGTTTTTCCAGTTGTGGGGAATTAAACAAAATTAGGATGCCATCAATATCCTTGAATTGGGGAAATTCCTATGAACCTCTTTCCTCAGAGTAGGGGGAGGGGGCATTAGAGGGATCGTTTTGAGGAGCTGAGATGTGTTCAAGGGGTAGCTGAACAAGTGAAGGGAGGGAGATCAAAAAGTAGAATAGAATCACAAATACAGCTGTTATTTTTGCAGCCTTTCCACTTCTACACAATCTCTAAGGCCTCTACTGCATATCCTTCCTATAATGGGGTGACCAGAACTGTACATGTACTACAATTGGGCCTAATCTATGTTTTATGCAGATGCAACATGGCCTTTGTACGCAACGCTCTGACTGATGAAGCAGGATGCCGTATGCATGTTTTCCACCCTACTTGCATGTCTTGCCACTTTCGTGCAGCTATAGACTTGCACCCCAAGATCCCACTGTACATCCAAATGCCCCCATGCTCCTGCCACTTTTCTACATGCTTTCCTCTTCCATTTGAGCTCCCAAAGTGCACACCTCACTTTTGTCTGTATTAAATTCCGTCTGCCATTGCTCGGTCTATATTTCCAACTGGTCCAAATACTGCCTGTTCCTTTTATAACCTTCTTCACTATCTATGACTCCATTTGCTGCATCCATTGGCTTCCTTGTCATCTAACATGCTATAACTATATATTTAAGCAATATTGTTCTATTAAATTTTTGTTCCAATGCTCCCCATTCCCAATTACTTTTACATTGAAGTGATTGAAATACAAGTGAAATTTAAATGGCATCAGAAAAATAAAACCCCCGGAATGGATGATATTCATTACGTGGTTGGTTGGGGTCAGTATCAGCACAATTACTATATTGAACTTTGAATCTTCAGATGTCCTGATTCAAGCTATAACTAAAGACAAATAATAATCTCCTCACACATTCCCCTGCAAGTATCTCTGTCACTCCTTTAAAATATGCCCCTTCTTTGAACAAGCTCTTAAACATCGCATCTGAATCAGTTTCCATCTGATTCCACTCCTTGAGGATGTTCATCTACGTGTTCAATTAATAAAACAATGAGATTGGGGACATTTCTATTCAACCTGTCAAAGGAATTTTGAGGGGGGTGGGGGTTTAGAAATAGTCAGTGAGGTAAACTAACATAATAGTTGAGTGGCAAATGACAATAGTGCTACCTTCCCAATATTTAACTGGGAATACACAGGGTCATTCCATGCCCAAAGTGCCGACTCCAGTGTTGTGGATCTTGGATCAGCTCCATATGGCCAAAGGCTTTTGGTGGAAGCACACCGCTAAACCGCTCTCTAATTTTCAGCGTAGAACAATTTAATCTTCAATATAAAGTGAGTTTATGGGATTAGCCATCTGTAAATTCCCACTGCCCCGGTGAGACCCCTCCAGGTGCAATCAGTGAGTTATTTCCAGTCAAGCCCAGGAAGTGTTGGAGACTGGAATGATTTCCAAAGTTCCTCTTCTAAAAAAAGCCCGGATTATATTTTCCACGCAGACAATGACATCACAACAGAGTCACTTGGGGTCAGCAGAATGTGAACGCAACTGTCTGCAGCTTAGAAAAAGGAGCTGCGGCTTGTGATGGGATGGAGCCTGGCGTGGCTGAGGAGTTGGCACTGAGACTAGGGACAATCAGTAACCTGAGCTCTGCAAGTCAATGCAACTTGCCCATTTGGTATGTGACACCAGACCGGGCAGTGAGTTTTATATCTTTGCTAGCCAAGGGCGGGGCACTGGGACTGGAGTGTGGTTAATGTTATACCTTAATATAAGAAGGGTAGCAGGATTAAGCCAGGGAACTATAGGCCAGTGTGCCTTGCATCAAGAGTGGGGAGGTTATTGAGGGGATTCAAGGAGACAGTAATTATTTGCATTTGGGAGGGTGAGGACTAATTAAGGATAGTCAGCAAGGCTTTGTGCATGGAAAATCGCATCTCACATTTGATTGATGTTTTGAAGAAGAGACGAAGGAAATTGATGGGAGCAGGATGTAGACATAGAAAACTTAGAACTTAGAAAGTAGGTGCAGGAGGAGGCCATTCGGCCCTTCGAGCCAGCACCACCATTCATTGTGATCATGGCTGATCGTCCCCTATCAATAACCCGTGCCTGCCTTCTCCCCATATCCCTTGACTCCACTAGCCCCTAGAGCTCTATCTAACTCTCTCTTAAATCCATCCAGTGACTTGGCCTCCACTGCCCTCTGTGGCAGGGAATTCCACAAATTGTGCCATAGGGATTGATGCTGGTTTATAGGTGAAAATATTGGCAAATTGGAGAACTTTGGATTCAGGTTCAGTTGAATTTATTACTATGTATGCCAGGGTGCAATGACTTTTCTTGTTAATGTGATGTTGACAGTGTGAACAGATACTTAGTAATACAACAATCTATGTTGATACATAGTAATACGATGCAAAATAATATTAAAGTATGATAACTGAATGAGGTAGGGCTAAGAATATGTGACAGCATGTCCAAGAAAGGGATGTGAAAGAGATGATTGGATCAATAGTCTCATAGCAGTGTGGAAGTAGTTGGATCAATCAATCATTCCAACTTTAATTAGAAATACATCGATATATGCAATTCCAAACGAAATTCCGTTGCATTTGGCTCCCCGTGCAACACGATAATAAACAGAAGGATAAAATGGATAAAATAGGTAAAAAGATAAAATGGATAAAAGGATAAAATAGACAATGGTGGCAGCCCATTACATGGCATTGGGGAGTCTGATGGCTCGTGGGAAGAAGCTGTTGCCGAACCCTGATGTTCTGCTCCTTACGCTGCGATATCTTTTGCCCGAGGGCAGCAGAGTGAACAGTCCGTGATGGAGATGTGTGGGGTCCTTTATAATACTGCTGGCCACAGACACGCAACGTTTGCTCGCAATGTCCCCGATTGAGGGGAGAGAAGTCCCGATGATTTTTTCAGCCGTCCTCACCACTCTCTGCACGGACTTCCAGTCGGAGGCTTTGCAGTCCCCAAACCAGACAGAGATACAGCTGGTCAGGAGTGTGATGGCGGTGGGGAAGATTCAGTATGGAACCGGGCCTTTGGCCCATGAACCCACCAACAATCACTCACTCGTACACACAAGCTCCCCCCCCCCCCCCCCCCTCTATGTTGTCCCACTTTCACATCCACTCATTGCATACTAGGGGAAATTTACAGTGGGCTTTCAAACTGCTGTTTCTTCTTTCAAAAAGTAGGAGAAAAGTGAATGTCCAGGGCAGTAGGCGTCCTCGATGGCACTTCCAACCGCCCTGATGCAACGCACTCTGACAGATGAAAAGGATGAGCCTGTGTGTTCACCACTCTCTGCATGGTCAGGCAGTCAAGAGCAGAGCAGTTTCCATACCAGACTGAGATGCCTCCCATCAAAATACTTTCTGTAGCTCATCTGTAAAAGTTTGAGAAAATCTTCATGGATATGTATATCTTCTCAAATGCCAAAAACAGGCTGACGTGTATTTGTGATCACCACATCAGTGTGATGGGAATAGGTTAGGTTGCTTGTTAGGCTGTTGCTGGTGAGATGGATGTCTAGGAACTTGTAGTGTGTAGGAAGGAACTGCAGATGCTGGTTGAAGCCGACGATAGACAAAGTGCTGGAGTAACTCAGCGGGACAGGCAACATCTCTGGAGAGAAGGAATGGGTGACGTTTTGGGTCGTCCCGTCATGTCCCCTGAAACCTCACCCATTCTTTCTCTCCAAAGATGCTGCCTGTCCCGTTGACTTACTCAAGCAATTTGTGTCTATCTAGGAACTTGAAGCTGTTGACCATCTCTGCAGCAGATATATTGACACGGACCGGGTAGTGTGCCCTGGTGCAGGTGTGTGCCATTACCAATATTTCGAAGCATTCCGTTGAGGTTGATGTTAAGAGCTACTTAGCAATAGTCATTGAGACAGCTCACTTCATGTTATCTCGTGGGACTGGAATAGTGGAGGTTCCCTTTAAGGAGATAGGCTGTGGTTTGAGTTAGTTATAGAGAGATTGAATAGCTGGATCTGTTTTCACTGGAGGCAGAGAAGTGACATGATAAAGATATATAAAATTATGAAAGATAAAGATATAGATCACCAGAGTCTGATCCCATGGTAGGGATGTCCAAAATTAGAGAGAATAGGTTTAAGTTGAGAGGGAGGGAGTTTAAGAGGGATCTCGGGGGTACATGTTTTTCAAACAAAGCAGTTGATGCCTAGAATGAGCTACTGGAGGAGGTGCTGAAGGTGGTTATAGTAACACATTTAAGAACCTTCTTCATAGGTATTTGAGTGAGCAGGGCACAGAGAGATATGGAGTTAAGGCAGGCAAGTTTGCATATAGTTTGTAGTTCAGCACAGATACTGTGGGTTGAAGGGCTTGTTCCTATGCTGTATCATTCTTATTTTGAGTCCTTGCCACACTCCAGAACAGTATCCAAGTCTTGATTTACTCTTGGACTGTGAAAGGCACTGCAGGCAATCCTGGGCTAGTGCCTCTGTCGTTGATTAGTGAAAATGTGGGAACGTTGACAAAAGTCTACGAGCCCAGCCTCCCATCACCACCATGCTGGGGTCATCAACCTCTGTACAGACCTCGGCTTGGATTTGCAACTGTAAACGTCCTGCTCTGCACAGATCAGTGACTTAACCCTTCAGGAAAGCAACTCAAAAGGATTTTCCGTGGGAATTTCCCTTCTGGTCCTGGAAGAGATTGTGATTTAGTGTTCTGAGAGCCAACTGCAGGACTCGCTGGGGATGAGGGCTTTTGATGTTCATGGATGTTATGGCCATTTTGTGACGGGAGGGTTTCCGATCAGACTCTGTGAAATATGCAGTGCTCTATTTGGGTAGGAATATGATGTCAGCCATGGGGAATGTTTGTCTATAAAAGGATCTCAGCTTCAATTGTTTCCAAGGCACGACAGTGTAACAACTCATTCTATGATAACATTAACCTACCGAAGTGTTTAACCAGCCAGCTCATGGGATGTTCAAACAGGGAAGTTAGTCAAGGGAGAATGGTTATTGTTTCAATATCATAATCACTCTCGGGCTCAGCCATAGTTAGAAACTCAGGAAAAGTAATTATTAATTGTGAGGGCATTCAAGAGAAGTTATTATTAATTGTGAAAACTGAATGCAAAGGAAGGGAGTTTGTGGCATAATTGTAGAGAGCAGGGCACTGGCTGAAGTTGAGGGTTGCGCTTCAGATTGAACTGCAGGACAGGTGTAGGCCATTTGATCAGCTTGTTGTGTTCTGCATGAGCCTGCTCCTCCACCCCAATGCCATGTCCTTCCTTTCTCTCTCTCTCCTGCACATGTTCAGTCCATCTACATTCATTCCCCTCCAAACCCTTCCTGCCTATTGTCCAATCCCACCTGGTATCCAAAATTACTCATAACACTGGTAACACATGCACCTTTCTGCCCCCAACCATCTCATCTGGAGATCTAAAGAACCAGCCATCAGTTCCCCCGCGCCACACCAGTCAAAGACATAGTAGAAGCTTGCAGTGTGTGAGCAAGCAGGGGGGGTGGGAGTACTGTGGGATTTGTGGGGCAAACCTTGGGGTGGTGGGAAGGTGGGGGGGGGGGTGAAGATGCAGCGAGGATGGGGCTACTGAGGGAGTGGGGAGGTGGGGCCACGGTGAGGAGGGGGGGGGTGGAAGGAGGAAACTGTGGGGGGTAGAAACTACAGGGGTGGGACCACGTGTGAGTGGCGGGAGGGTTTGGGAAGTATGAGAGGGTGCTGGCAAGGGGGGGGGGGGGCTGCCAGGAGAGTGGGGGGGGGGGGGAAATGAGAGTGCCCATGTGTGTGGGTAGCTGGGTGTGAGTTGCCGGTAGTTGGGAAGGAGGGGGTGGGCTAAATGCAGGGAGATATCCATCTGGCGAGTGCCAGAGACGAGCGTGGAGAGGGGACGGATATCAGTGGGGTCGGGGCTGCCAGGAGAGGCGACTGTGTATGGATCAGCCGGGAGAGGGGTGAGTGGACGCGGGGTCCTGGAGGGGCTTGATGTAAGGGGTGGGGGTGCCGGTAGTTGAGGAGGGGGTGCAGGCGAATATGGGCCCAGTGGGCGTCTCTCTCTTTCCCACGTGGCTTTCCTCTTCGGGTGGGCTTCAATCGGACTGACTCCCGTTTGATTTTCGGACAGGTTTAATGAAGTGTCTCGCCCAGCGCTGAGTTTGACGGGGCACGCCGACCGACCCACATCACAGCACCTGCTGGCCAGAAAGGTAAAACGCTGCAAGCTCCCCACAGAATAAACATGAGGTGAGTATCCTGAACAAAGCCTTGAGAGATGAATAAAAGAAAAAAGCTGCCTGCGATTCAAAAGGGCGGTATCAAAGCCCAGACTGGGAGGGGTGCTGCCAGCACCTCTACTTTGTCCATGGAGTATATGGCCTGACCCGCTTCCCCGGGAATGTTGTGTGCAAAACCCACTCTGTGGAAGGTGCTGCCGTAGGCTTGGTTTAGAGATCCAATAGACAATAGGTGCAGAGTAGACCATTCGGCCCTTCGAGCCAGCACCGCCATTCAACGTGATCATGGCTGATCATCCCCAATCAGTACCCCGTTCCTGCCTTCTCCCCATATCCCCTGACTCCGCTATCTTTAAGAGCCCTATCTAGCTCTCTTTTGAAAACAGCCAGAGAACCGGCCTCCACCGCCCTCTGAGGCAGAGAATTCCACAGACTCGCCACTCTCTGTGAGAAAAAGTGTTTCCTCGTCTCCGTTCTAAATGGCTTACTCCTTATTCTTAAACTGTGGCCCCCGGTTCTGGACTCCCCCAACATCAGGAGACAGCACGGAAATGGGCCCATCGAGTGGGCACCCACCAGCGGCCCCCGCACACTAACACAAGCCTACACACCAGGGACAATTTACAATTTTTACCGAAGCCCAGTTAAGCTGTATGTCTTTGGGCGGTGGGTGGAGGCTGGAGCACCCGGGGTAGAATCCCTGGCAGGTTGCAGGGGGAATGTACAGGCTCCGTGCAGACAACACCCGTCGTCAGGATCGAACCAGGGTCGCTGGCGCTGTAAGGCAGCAACGCTACTTGTGGAGGTGGGCGTTTCAATGCCAGCGTGTGGTGACGGGGGCTCCGCCAGAGCACGGCCTGTGAATGCGGAGCAGAACAACAGACAGCCAACCATGTCATCTCTGGGCGCCCGCTCTACCACCCACCACATGGAGCTCCGTCAGGGCCTGGCAGACATGGACGCCAACACCCTGGCTGCTCAACGCCCGGCTTGAGATCTAACTATTCCTTTGGTTTATGTTTCATTCGCAAGAAGCAGAAGAAGAACTTGATCAGCCGTGATCACAATGAATGGCGGTGCTGGCTCGAAGGGCCGAATGGCCTCCTCCTGCCCCTATTGTCCATGTTTCTACGTTAACTCTACCGCTGCGCCAACTTGCGCAGTGGGAATTGCACGAGTTTTACCCGGCTGGTGATATGCTTTCAGAGACGGGGCGATGTCCCTCAGATCATTGTTTACAGCCCCTCCCAAAGCTCACGCCCCTTCGCTGCTCCCAACCACTGCTTTCCACTCCTCACCCAGTCTGGACAAACTACTGGGAGAGGAGGTGTTCTGTGACAGGGAAGCGGGGAGGGGAGGGGTGTGTGTATTAAGGACTGAGTTAAAAATATCGCATGGGTTTTCTCCGGGTGCTCCGGTTTTCTGCTACATTCCAAAGACATGCAGCTTTGTAGATTAATTGGCTCCTGTAAATTGCCCCTAGTGTGAAGGATATAACTGGTGTATGGGTAATTGCTGGTCATCTTGGTCTCAGTGGGATGAATAACTCCTTTCCACACACTCTGCCCCCTCTCCAGGAACTATCTGATGTTCTCCCACTTAGCCCTTGGTAGGGTAGACTGTATTCCCACACCCATCCCGACCCCTCGGTCTTGCATGTGGCCTTCTGGGCCATTAAGTGCGGCCTTTTGAATGAATCCAAACTTTGCAGAACAATTCCTTTTTTTAATTAATATGTTTTTGTTCGTCTTTTATTATTTTTATTTTAATCTTAAAATGAACGTATTTAAAATACCAAAGAGTAGTAAAAGAAGATTCAACAAAATGTTTTCATTTCCTTGAAGTTAGTACGTAGTAGTTAGATTTTTACAAAATAATGTACATATTGAATCATATCTAATTGCGGCCCTATTAGAATGCAGCATTCCACCATGAGAAGATTCCCCACCCCTGCCTTGGACGGTCCATTCACCGGGTTCGGCGCCCACACTGTTTTTGCCGTCTCACGGTGGAAAGCTGCTCGAATGTGCCCGGTATTTTTTCACTGGAAAGTTGTTGGATGCCATGAAGCTTTTCTCTACTCGTGGAGCTAACTCTTGCCCTTCCTTATTCCCCAGGTGCCGGTTCATGCAACTGTTCAGTTTGCTGCTGCTGGTCGAGGCCGTCCTAGCGGTGAGTACAGGGCCTGTCCCACTTACGTGACCTTGGCTCGCAAATTACGCGACCTCGTGGTCGCTTGAGGCGTACGGGCACCGTATGGCCGCGCGGGGCCGGTCCCACTTAGAAGCGCGGAGTTGTGCGGGGCTGGTCCCGACATCGCGCGGGGACTCCGGAATTCTGGCAGTGGCCGAAATCTTCGCGCGCCAACGGCCTGTCGGCACGCAGGCGCATTGCGGTCGTACGCAGCGTCTAGATGGCGTATGCCTGATGCGTTGCGTGATGACGTCACCACCCAGTGTGGCGTTGCGTGATGACGTCACCACCCGACGCGTGCAACGCCGAAAATCCGGCAGCCCGCCTCCTGCCCAGCAGATTGGTCGGTATGACGCAAATGACGTCACGCGCCAACTTAGCGCCAACTTCGCGTGAACTCCTCTTCTGTTTGGTCGCGCCAAACGCATGCAATCGCATGCAAGTGGGACAGGCCCTTAAAGCACGGGGAAATACAATGTTCCTCATCCCCAAGCTCTCCCTTGGCACTGCCCTTCTTCCAGTCGGTACAGTCGCTTCCTCCGCCCCTCCCCTACCCATAAGGTGATAGGAGAAGAATTAGGCCATTCGGCCTATCAAGTATACTCCGCCACTCAATATTGACTGAGCTATCTTTGCCTCCTAACCCGTTCTCCTGCTTTTTCCCAACAACCTCTGACACCTGTACTAATCGAGAATCTATCTCTGACTTAAAAATATCCACTGACTTGGCCTCCACAGCCTTTTGTGGCAAAGAATTCCACAGATTCACCACCCTCTGATTAAATACATTTCTCCTCATCTCCTTCCTTAAAGAACGTCCTTTAATTGTGAGCTATGACCTCTAGTCTGAGACTCTCTCACTTGTGGAAACATCCACTCCACATCCACTCTATCCAAGCCTTTCACTATTCTGTGTGTTTCAATGAGATCCCCCCTTCAGTCTCATAAACTCCAGCGAATATATGCCCAGTGCTGACAAATGCTCATCATAGATTAACCTGCTCATTCCTGGGAATACTCTTGTAAACCTCCTCTGGACCCTCTCCGGAACCAGCACATCCTTCCTCAGATATGGTGCCCAAAACTGGTCATAATATTCCAAATGTGGCCGTACCAGCTCCTTATGGAGCCTCAGCATTACATCCTTGATTTTTGTATACAAGCCCTCTCGAATATAAAGTTTGCTTTAATTGCGTTTGCTTTCTTTACGACTGTTTTGACTTGCAGATGAACATTATGGGAATCCTGCAGCAGCACTCCCAAGTCCCTTTGCACCTCTGGATTTCTGGATTCTCTTCCCATTTAGAAAATAATCCTCACCTTTATTCCTGCTACCAAAATGCATGACTCCACACTTTGCTAGACTATATTCCATCTGCCACTTCTCTGCCCACTCTCCCAACCTGTCCAAGTCCTTCTGCAGTATCTCTGCTTTCTCTACACTACCTGCCCCTCCACCTATTTTTGAATCATCCGCAAACTTAGCCATAAAGCCTTCAATCCCCTCGTCCAAGTCATTAATATATATTCCAGCAAATTTGTCAAGCAATACCTTCTATTCACAAAGCCATGCTGACTTTGACGTATTGCCTCAAGGATCTGTGGCGTCACAACGGGTCGTCTAGTAGACTCTAAAATCTTACCAGGCCAGATTAACCGGCCTTTTGTTCCCACTGTTCTACTTTGCTCCCTTCTTGTGCAGCCGGGTAATATTGGCAATTTTCCAATCATCTGGGACCACCTGTCTCCAACGATTCTTGAAATATCACTGTTAATGTCTCCACAATCTCTAAAGCCGCATCCTTCAGAACTCCGGGGTGCACCTTCTCATCTAATCCTAATCCGAGGAAAGACATTCTTGCCATAGAGGGAGTACAGAGAAGGTTCACCAGACTGATTCCTGGGATGGCAGGACTTTCATATGAAGAAAGACTGGATAGACTCGGCTTGTACTCGCTAGAATTTAGAAGATTGGGGGGGGGATCTTATAGAAACTTACAAAATTCTAAAGGGGTTGGACAGGCTAGATGCAGGAAGATTGTTCCCGATGTTGGGGAACTCTAGAACAAGGGGTCACAGTTTAAGGATAAGGGGGAAGTCCTTTAGGACCGAGATGAGAAAAACATTTTTCACACAGAGAGTGGTGAATCTGTGGAATCCTCTGCCGCAGAAGGTAGTTGAGGCCAGTTAATTGGCTAAGAGGGAGTTAGATGCGGCTAAGGGGATCAGGGGGTATGGAGAGAAGGCAGGTACAGGATACTGAGTTGGATGATCAGCCATGATCATATTGAATGGCGGTACAGGCTCGAAGGGCCGAATGGCCTACTCCTGCACCTATTTTCTATGTTTTTAAAATAGCGACACAAGAAATGTTGCGAGGGAGCTTGGACAGCCTGCAGGAGGAGGTGCCTGGAGACCGCACTGCAGCAGACAGCGGTCTTCACTCCTTCCCTTCCTGTGGGAACGCTCGCTGCTCCCACCTGCCTTCCTATTTCCGTGCATTGAACTGGCTGAGTGTGTCTGGAAAAGCACAGTGATCAGTGCACGGAGGTTTCCTGTTTACGTAAGCGGCACTTCCCGTCGCCAGCGCACCTGGACACTACCGTATGGGGTGAGCTCGTCACTGTTGCCACAGCAGAGTAGTGCAGGAATATCCCAGTGATTCCCATGCCTCTGGGGTAAAGTGCGTTCATTCCTTTCTCAGTCATATTTGTCCGAAATGTCAGTCCCAGCTACTCTTGTTGGGGTCGAACATGTACTTCAAGCCAACACTCTGTACATTACTGAGGGAGCACCACATTGCCATAGGTACTGTCATTGGAAGACACCTTAATGGATGCTTCACAATGCCCTTGGATTGTGGTAGGGAATCCTATAATGATGTAGCTCTAACAATGGCCTCGGGGAGAGGTGGGGATGCAGAGAAATTGGTTCTAATGTCCAGGTCAATATTTGTCCGACCGTTCAGAATCTCTAACGATCAAAATATCTGGTCACTATCGTATTCCTACCTGTTGGATCTCACCCTCAATGTGCGCGCTGTGCTTTATAATGACACCTGATTTTAGTCATTAAGAAAGACCTTGTTGGTTTTGGGAACAACTCTAGATGCCATGACTATTCAAATCTTTTCTTGTCAAATATTAGAGGGTCGCTGCCTCTCTGGGAGATGATGTACGTATCTGTAATGTTCATCATTAATATGTTCAGTAAAAGAGTCATACAGTGTTGAAACTGTCCCTTTGGCCCAACTTGCTCGCACCGACCAACATGTCCCATCTACACCAGTCCCACCCGCCTACATTTGCCTCATATCCCTTTAAACGTGTCCTATCTACGGACCTGTCTAAATGTCTCTTAAACCTGCCTCATCTACCTCCTCTGGTTATTTGTTCCATACACTCACCATTGGTTCTCCAAAAGAGTTACCCCTCATATTCCTATTAAATCTTCCCACCCCCCCCCCCCCCCCCCCCTCCCCCCCCCCCCCCCCCCCCCCATCCCCTCACCTTGTTCTTGATCCCCTGTGTCTACCCAATCTATTCCTCTCATGATTTTGTACACAACTCATTTATATTTATTCTCTTAGTGCCATCCTCTCCCTGTGCACCTCCATTTTCAATTACGTCCCATTGGTCAGGAGACCAGTGAGGACCGTGTGTGGGGCAGGAAGTCACGAGATTTACTATCCATCTCGATGTGATAGAGTTGTACAGGGCTCTGGTGAGACCACATCTGGAGTATTGTGTACAGTTTTGGTCTCCTAATTTGAGGAAGGACATCCTTGTGATTGAGGCAGTGCAGCGTAGGTTCACGAGATTGATCCCTGGGATGGCGGGACTGTCATATGAGGAAAGATTGAAAAGACTAGGCTTGTATTCACTGGAGTTTAGAAGGATGAGGGGGGATCTTATAGAAACATATACAATTATAAAAGGACTGGACAAGCTAGTTGCAGGAAAAATGTTCCCAATGTTGGGGCGAGTCCAGAACCAGGGGCCACAGTCTTAGAATAAAGGGGAGGCCATTTAAGACTGAGGTGAGAAAAAACGTTTTCACCCAGAGAGTTGTGAATTTATGGAATTCCCTGCCACAGAGGGCAGTGGAGGCCAAATCACTGGATGGATTTAAGAGAGAGTTAGATAGAGCTCTAGGGGCTAGTGGAGTCAAGGGATATGGGGAGAAGGCAGGCATGGGTTATTGATAGGGGACGATCAGCCATGATCACAATGAATGGCGGTGCTGGCTCGAAGGGCCGAATGGCATCCTCCTGCACCCATTTTCTATGTTTCTATCTCCAAGTAAAAACAATCCTATTGATGGAGTCCCAGGCTATCTCTAGTCAATTAAGCCCCAGGCCATTTCTGGTCCTTGGTTGTTTGGTAGCTGAACAGCTGCTACCTGGTGTAAAAGAGCAGTTTTGAGGTTAGTAATAACCACAAATCAGAAAATCAACGGCAATAGACAATAGACGATAGGTGCAGGAGGAGGCCATTCGGCCCTTCGAGCCAGCACCGACATTCAATGCAATCACGGCTAATCATCCCCAATCAGTACCCCGTTCCTGCCTTCTCCCCATATCCCCTGACTCCGCTATCTTTAAGAGCCCTATCTAGCTCTCTCTTGAAAGTATCCAGAGAACCGGTCTCCACTGCCCTCTGAGGCAGAAAATTCCACAGACTCACAACTCTCTGTGAGAAAAAGTGTTTCCTCATCGCTGTTCTAAATGGCTTACTCCCTATTCTTAAACTGTGGCCCCTGTTTCTGGACTCCCCCAAGTAGATATGCTTGGCCAAGGAGGAGAGGCAAACTGACTCATTAACAGTCAAGGACATAAATGTAGTCAAGGCCCTTTATCAGAGCTTGACACTTTATTGGAACAAAGATACAAAAAAAACCTCCTAACAGATAAAAGGCTAATCAGGTGCTGTAACTAGAGATTGTAGGTTACACACTCCTATAGTAGTAAAACATATAATGCATGATGGCATCAAACTTAAGTATAAATCTTTGGTATTCCTTTCTGGAGGGATATCATTCAAGTAACTTGGCAAAATCCTCCAAATCCACTGGCAGAATAGATGGACTATATGCTCAACACAGGGCAAGGTGATCAGCCTCGAGGCTCAGACTTTTGTCATCACACATCATCAGAGGAACCACATCACCCACTGCTTCTCCAAATGGAGAGGGAACGTCTGGGTAGGCACTGAGCACCCCTTGCATCCCAGAGGGCAGCATGTGGAGAACATGCAAATGGGTATAGGAGCTAAAAACCTGCAAGCAACCCACCCGTTTGTCCCATTGGGCATTCTGGCCCCAGTGGTAGAAGAGCCTGCAGCACTCACTCGCATTGGCTTTGTCAGAACCTCGGAAGTAACAATTAATCTTTCATCCCAAGGGAATGCCCAAGAATAATTCACGTTATGTTAAAGATATCAAACCTTCGTCAGAGCACAAATGGAGCATTGTACACTGTTCCGGTCTCCACTGTACGGAACAGGATGTGGAGAAACAAGTGAAAATACCAGAGTTCACAAGACTGACACTGATTGCATAGATACAACTCCCGGAAAAGAGGCAGAGAGATGTCTGGAGAGCGATTATAGAGTCTTAAACCTCTATTGGGAGAATGCTTCCAATTGTGGGGAAGGCCAGAGACATGCATCAGTATTTGAGTGATTCTTCTAAATCCGAACATGAATCTTGAAGAAAGCTCTTTATCTGGGGAACATGGGAACTCCTTCCATCAGGAGGGCTCAAGGTGAGGAGCAGTGATGGGTTGAAGGGGAAGCTGGGAGAGAAGGTGGGGGCTATGTGGAGCAGGATTACCAGCCTGGAGCGGAGGTTCAATGAGGAGTGCAGAAGGCATGGTAGGAGCCTAAACAATGATGCATCAGTCTGGTGAAGCTGCAGCACAGGTTTGCAATACACAGAACAATGTGACTGCTCACTGGATTAGCAAAGGTCTGAGGTACAATGCCTTTCGTAATGAATGGTGGGCAGTTTTGCCAAGAGCACCCCATCCTGGATGATAGAGGGGCCCAGCATGTGGGTGGTGTAGATAGGGCTGAAGCAATTTTCAGCCATAAGTGTTCAATGGTGATCCATCTTGGCTTGCTACTGCGATCCCTAACATCACAGAACTCCGTCCCCCCGCCAATGTGCTTCACTCCAATGTTTTTTTATTATTGTTGAAAACATTGGCGACGCAGTGATGCTGGTTTCCGACGGGCGAGGTGACGGACGCACCACACATCGCTGTCCTCCATGCAGCTGGCGAGCTCCTCTTTTGTCTCTACACACGCGTCTTCCATCAACGTCTTCAGCAACGTCTAGATTGGCCGTCCCGGGTCACGGCTTCCATGGGTGGGTTCCCACAGCACAACCTTGTTTGCTGGCATTTCGGGGGGGCGGTGGCAGTGACCAGCGAGCCTCATCCTTCGCCACCTGATCTTCTCGGTCAGAGGTGGAATCTCCCCATAGAGCTGGGCATTGGTGATGTGGTCCCTCCAACTGACATTGTGAACTTTTCTGAGCATTTGGGGGTAGGTGCCATCGAGAGACTTGGACAGTGCTCAAGTGAGAGTCCGTGCATCACACCCGTACAATAATGCGGTCTCAGTTGCATGGAAGAATCTCAGTTTGAGACCCTTAGACATCTGAGATGTCCAGATTTTCCAATGTGATACCAAGAAATGACTAAGACCAGTGGATACAACAAATATTATATGACCAGCTGTCATACTGAGGGCCAGATTCCCACAACTAATGCATCTCTAGCCCAGCTGTTCCAGTGCAGTCACAGGATGCTCTGGATACTTCGATGCTCAATTTGGGGCATCGCCTGAACCACTCGGCTGCAAACCTCATCACAGTCTTGGTCCAAACACGGAGCAAGGAGCTGGGAGGTTTTCTCGAGATGTGAACAATTGCAAGACCCTGTCTGTTCACATCCGGAATCAAAGAGCAAGATGTGATAGATATTGGATATCTGGGACTAAACCAAAAATGCTACAAGTACTTGGCTGATCAGGCAGCATCTGTGGGGGAGGACTAAGCCAATGTTTCAAGTTACAGTCAGAGTGAGGGCGAAGAGAACAGAGGTAATGTCTGTGACAAGGCATAGATCAAAGTTGTTAAAGTAACAATATGTTTAAAAAAATAGTAGTAGAAGAGAAAACACAAAAGAGCAAATTGCAACTGAAAAAATCTGCATAATGTGAGCTCAAGAAACAGCTTGTTAAAGAAGGAACTGCAGATGCTGGAGAATCGAGGGTACACAAAAGGCTGGAGAAACTCAGCGGGTGCAGCAGCATCTAAGGAGCGAAGGAAACAGCTTGTCATCTTCCATCTGGGCATGTTGCTGATTTTGGGATTCTATATTAAGCTTGGTACTTGAGTTCCTTTCTCTTCTATCTCCAACTGAGAGTTCTAAAGAATTGTTAACCTTGACAACATTGGTCTACTCCCAACCGTGGACATTCCCTCTTCTCGCCATCCTCCCCCAATCCGTAACTTAAACCTCACTTATTATTTCACTTTTCTAATCCGATTACTTCTCTCCCCTACAATGCTGCCCAATCTGCTGAGTGTTTTTTCCAACATTTCTGTTGTTGTGGTTATCAGAAAGCTTGTAATGAAACAGTAGTACACATAGTCGCAAACATTCCTTGCCCCTCACATAAAGAAGATGAAACATTTCATATCCATGCAACATTTGGACCTTGGCTCAAAAGTAGCAAGTCGGGGATATTTCATTTAGATTAGTGCAAAGCAATTACCATCTTGCAACAGGAAATGGTTTAACCACCAAATGCTAAATGTCATTGCTGAGAGTCTCCGACACCCTCTCATCCACAATCTGACGGAATTCAGGGGCTCTGGGGACTAGGCAGGAGAAAGTGGGGTTGAGAGGGAAAGGTTAAATCAGGCATTATTGCAGGAGTACTGATGGGATCCGAAATGGCCTAATTCTGCTCGTATAACTTGGAGGCATCTTCCAGTGGCGACATGATTGGGCGTACCTCAAAGCCTTTGCACTAATCTGTAGGCCACAGTGTGTGTGAAAATGACTCAATTTTCCCTACATATTAAGTGAAGCTCTAGCAACTCCAAGGAAGCTTGAACCATCCGTTACATGCATCCCAATTGACTGATATATACTAGAAATAAGGGGTAGTGAAGAGTAGGCCATTCGGCCCTATCGAGCCTGGCACGCCATTCAATATGATCTTGGCTGATCACCCAATCAGTATCCTGTATCTGCCTTCTCTCCATACCCCCTGATCCCTCTAGCACAAGGTCACATTTAATTATTGCCAATGAACTGCTCATACTACCCTTGTGGCAGAGAATTCCACGATTCACCACTCTCGTTTGTGAAAAAATGGTTTTCCTCATCTTCGGTCCTAAAAGACTTTTCCCCCTTATCCTTAAACTGTGACCCCTTGTCATGGACTTCCCCAACATCGGGAACAATCTTCCTGCATCTAGCCTGTCCAACCCTTAAGAATGTTGTATGTCCCCTTCAATCTTCTAAATTCATTACCCCATTCAGTATGCTAAACATTTACTCTCTCCACCATTATCCAGAGAGTGTGTGTTGCTGTAAAATGCACGGCAGTTACAGACAGAGACCGCTACAGGCATGGTGCACTGGTTCACCGTCACCTGCTAGTTCCTCTCCAGTACACAACATCCCGACTTAGAAATGTATAATCATCATGTATCTAAACAGCGTCTGGGAGCACTTTCACCAGAAGGATTACAGTAGTTCAGTGGTTCACAATTAGAGATGGATAATAAGTGCTGGCCTTGTCACCAGTGCCAACTTCCAAAAGAGTGCAACAAATCCCAGGGGTGGAAATGTAATGTTTCTGTTCTGTGAGCTTTTGGCGATTCAATACAATTGTGTGTGAAAAATGCGACCCCATGCCACAGTCCTTGTCAATTCCTTGATGGATCTCTGCACTTTGTGAGGGAGTGCCCGGTTTAATGGTTCAGGAGCAGTCTCATGATAGGGATTGTGTAACTGTGGGCAGATCATGAGCCTTAATTGTGTCGTGTACTGGAACAGTGGTCTCTCAGTTACGGCAGGGATGCTCAGATCGCTGGATCAACTTTAATGCAGTTCTCTATAAACCGTAATAGGGAAGAGCATGTTGTGAAAAAGAGTCTTTATATGATGTGAAGCACTTTTAGTGTAAATGTTGTGAAACTTTTTAACTTGTTCAATATCGAAACATAGAAAATAGGTGCAGGATAGGGTAGTTCGGCCCTTCGAGCTGCACCGCCATTCCAATATGATCCTTGGCTGATCATCCACTCAGTATCCTGTATCTGCCTTCTCCCATACCCCGCGTGATCCCTTTTCAGCCACAAGGGGACACCACATCTAACTCCCTCTAAATATAGGCAATGAACTGTTCCTCTACCTTCGGTTGGAGCATGTTAAGATTAAATGGGGAACTTACCTGTTTGAAGTTTGATCTTTATTTTATGAGGAGTTACGATGAGGGATTACGTGAAGACCCCGCCAGCACGCATGCGCGGACATTCTTCAAAGCAGCGGTGTGAAATCACACATGCCCAGAGTTGACTAACATAGTAAGATAGAGAACTAACAAACAGTTGGACCCTTTATAATAGAGGGTTTGGGAGCCGAGGGCACGTAACTCCTCATCGTAACGCTCATAAATGTAAATCTTCAAACCTGGTAAGTTTCTTTAATCTACTATTTTACTTCGGAGTCACGTGAGTGAATAGTGAAGATTTCAAAGCTCTGTGATTTCATGCCCTGGAACAATCCAGCGCACACGCTGCCATTATGAGAAATGGAGGAGGTATGTTAACGTATTTCACGAGACTTGACCACTGGTGCTGAAAAAACAAAAATGGAATTTTATTTCCACAATTACCTAATAATAATACCCATACATCGGGGGGGAAATATAAAAACAGAACTTAATATTTTTTCACACAATGTCTCAGGTTGCGCACGGTTATTGTAAAACTGTTGGATAATGGTTTTATTTTCATGCAATTGTCCAACCCGCTGTTGCAAGGATTGTGGTCCATTGGAATTCCATCATCCTTAGCGCTCGATGTGGGATGCAGCCCTGGTGGAGTGAGATTTAAATACCTTAGTGGTCCACCCCACTGCACACAATACCACCCTTAACCATCTGGAAATGGTTTGCACGGTGACTCTATGATGAGGGCTGTTTGTGGCTTTATGAGCAAAGCCCTCTCCCGTTGCCCCTTGAGACTCTTGGTGACTTCTGTATAGCGTAAAATGTGGGGTCAGATACATAGACGGCTGTCCACGGGATAGGCCAGGAAATCCAAGTTTTGGCAGATGATCCAGGCTTGTCTTGCTTGAGTAACCCCTGTATAAAGAAAAGTTACTGCTGTTGGTTATGACCATGGCGTTCATAACTTAACTTATGGATGGGACATGGACCTGTTGCGCGTCACGAGTGCCTTCAGCATGACCATTTTGTAGGTCAGTTTGTCCAAATGAAAGAGACCTTACTGGTGCCCACCCTCGGCGGAGGCACTGGTTAGTTTCGATACAATTGCCGTGTCCCAGGTTGGGAAAGATCTAGGCCTGGGGGGGTATTGAATTAAATATTCCCCTCATTAAATTTTGACTTAAGGGTGAGATCCCCTGTAAGGTGATCGCACCCGCCAAGATAGTTGGATAGGGCACTCCTGCCACAGTTGATGGCACTATAGCTCAAACCACTCATCGAAATGAAGGCTTGACAGGAACTCCAGCACTTCCATGTGGTTGGCTGTATGCCATATGTGGTGTTCGCCTTTGTGCAAACACCTTAATTTGCTTCATAATGTGAGGTATGTCTTCTGGTGGACTCGCACGAAGATCTGTGATGGCATTGATTGTTCGGTCCGAGAGTCCATAAATCCAGGTGGCCTTTTCAGATCCTGCAAACCACACAGGTTTTCCAGTCATGGCACGGGTGACTCTCCCCTGTCACGGGTTGTTAATGTACACGGATGTTTATTTATTGGGAAATGTGCCATGTGTACCCATGAACCATGGTTGTGTGGCCAGTCGGGCACAACCAGAATACCGATGCGGAGTCTTGTTTAATTTTTTGAATGACCCGACTGATGAGGCAGAAGGGGGGAAATGCATAGTAGAATATAAACAAATCCCCCAGTGTTAGCGAGAAAAGCGTCCATCGCTACTGCCCAAGGTCTGGTTCCCTATGCAACATGTTATTGGTGATTGTTGATGGCAAAAGGGTCTCGATATCTGGTGTCCATTACCGAGTACCAATGTCGGCAAACACTTTGCGGTCCAACATCCATTCGGTGTTGTAATAAGATTTGGGAACCTGTGTCCGCCACTGTATTTAGCCTAACGGTAGTAAGTGGCTGATTTCCAAATGTTCCTCTCTAGGCACCAGTGCCAGATTGTATTGACCAATTCGTCACAGGATATCGCTTTATTCCACCCATATG
Source organism: Okamejei kenojei (assembly GCA_035221665.1). Classification (NCBI taxonomy): domain Eukaryota; kingdom Metazoa; phylum Chordata; class Chondrichthyes; order Rajiformes; family Rajidae; genus Okamejei; species Okamejei kenojei. Next base: position 116,525,183 of record CM069136.1, read on the forward strand.
AATCGATATAAGCCCACCACAGTGTATTGTCATCTGTTAATACGTACGTGCAGATGGTGCATGTCCGAACAGTAAAGCCCGAGTCCTGAATGCTCCCAGCATTTCTAGGATAATTAATTAATGCCTGGTGCCGGAGAGTAGGGTTAATTCATGTGCACTCCATCTAACACACCACTGGAGGTGGTGAGTTGACTCCCCAACCTTTTGTGCTGCCATCCAGTTTGTAGTATAACGAGGGATTTATGATAATGATGGGGTTAGAGCAATGTCGTGCATTGATCTATCCACCATTGTAATTCCAATTTGCTTTCCTGGTAAAAAATTTTTTGGCTTTGGCCTGTCAAAACATGGCCAGCAGGTGTTTGAGTGCTGCTAATTTTTGCCCCCTTTGTAGGTTTTGGTAATAGTTTCGAGTGGGCCAAATTTGTGTGGCTGGAAAAGGCAGCCATAACTTCCCAATCACTCTGGCTACTTTGCCGAAAGAGATGTTTCCTGATTGCTGTAAGGCTGTCTGCAGCTTCTATCATCTGACGCTTTGTTTGGTGGCAATAAGTGACAGATATGAAAACAGAATCAATTGTGAAAACACAAATAGTCCATAGTAGTAGAAGGCATCAATTTTGATTTTTCTGGATGAATGACAAATCCCAGCTTTTGAAATAGTGTGCTCAGTGGCTGAGGCGGACCAGTTTGACCAACTCCAAAATTTTTTCTCATGATTAAAAAATATCATCGATGGTAAGCCATAACAATATGTTTTTGTTTCCTGAGACACGCTAAAGCTGGGTTTTTAATAATTTGGTAAAACTTGGGTGCTGATGATAATTGTTGGTAGTGCTTTTGTAACTGCCAGAGCTGCCCCTATCCAGACAAATTTCAAATATCTGCGATGATCCTTGTCTATTGGGCCACTGAATAGTATGCATCCTTTAGTCGATGAAAGCCATGAAGTACCTATTGGAAATTAGTTGTTTGGCTGTGATAAAGGTTGGTCACCATTTTGAAATGGGGATACTGCACGAAAAATATTCAGTTCAGTCAAATGATGCGGCATCCGCAGTCTTTTTTTTTTAGTGAAAATGTTTGATACAAACTCATGAGACTCTCTTTTTGGTTTTATCTCAATTACCCCTTTTGAATATAGTTTAAGAGTTCAGCATGACCTTCTGTTTTTTTTCTCTGTGACCTAACGCGTACAACTTCCGACTAGGTGGATGCTGAACAGGGGAAAGGGAGTTAGTGAACAAATTCAATTTTATTTACCCTGAATATTTTCCAGTATGGAATGGGATCAGTGTAGTTTAAAGTACTCCATGCATCCCGAAACAAGTGCAAAACGTCAGCAACCTGTGAGGAGTCTCGACATTGCGATGTTCATGAGGCAACCAGACCCCACCCTTCCTCCATCGGTTACCGGCGGTGCTGGCTTGGTTGCCTCTGTCTTGTTTTTTGGGAATGTGGCGGCCGATGTGGTGTGGGGTTGGCGCATCTTCCAAGACGGACGTGCTCGGCCATGTGTCTAAAAAAAGAAGTGAGCAGGTTGAGCTTTCACCAGAGGTGGTCTATCGCCGTAGCGTTGTCCGCTGGGTGGATGCATAGTGGGTGCTGCCGCTGCTGGTAGGAGGGATTTGGAAGCAGCCCGGCACAATCAATGCCAATAGCTTTCGCCTCCTCGTCGAGGGTCTTTGACTGTTTAGGCAGGTTGTCCCCAAATAGCAATGTTGGGGGCTGTAGCACTGCTGGGTCTGCACAACCCCGCAAAACTTGGGGTTGAGTGCAGGCCGGATGACGCTCTTCCTGTAACTGTGATCTCATAGTTGAGTGTTACATAAGAGAGCCAGCGTGTCCTGCAGCTCCCTCCAGGCATATCAACTCCATCCACTGTTTCTGGGCCAACGGCCGTAATCCCAGCAGCCAGCAGTTTTAAGGATTTTCTGGAGCTTGACTTCTTGGCTTCCTTATCCCCAGGGCTCTTGTTACCCAAATGGGGTTGTTAACAGGGCAGGCACATTGAGGGAGACGCATCTCCGGAGTAGGTACTTTGCTGCCGTTTCATTGATGGCTTGCTCTTGCAGTTGGTTTGTCGGCCATGTATTTGATACTGGCTGCCAACAGGATTGTAACGGCAGCCGTTTTTGGGTAGGTAATGCAAACCACGTGACCTTACCCAATAGCTCCTTTCTGGCACCCTAGCATTGTCGTATCTTGAGCCATGCCCCCCATCTTCAGAGTCGGCCCCTAGTTTTGACTCCTAATGCTCCCCTTGCGAAGAGGGCGAGACATTTGGCAGTCTGTTAAAGGGATGCTGCCGTGGGTTCTGCTAGGAGACCCACTGTGACCATACCCCTGCGTGTAGAGGTCACGCTGGAGCAACTGCTCCACCATCCTCATATGTACAGTCGACCGCCGTCGCTTCCCGCGATGTCGGGGTGGTCCTCCGTCGGACCCTGCCGAGTCATCGGACCTGCCCGACTTCCGCTGGATTGCCGCCAGTCCCAGGAGTACCTGTGGCCTGTAGCGAGTGTGGAAGTCGGGGCTGCGGTTTTGAAACCATCAGCTCAGGAGAACTCGGACGCCGCTGGCTGCCTCCTTCCTCAGCAGCAACTTTAGTAGCAGCTCTTCTTGTCTTTCTGGATTCCATGGTGCGCTCTGAAAAACAACAGCACACAGAGCCTCAGACTGGTAAGTACTTACCCGCAGGCCGCTTTTAAACTTACGCTGGAGGAGCGGGCTCCTCCTGCCTGTCGCTTCGCAATGCATTGGACGATATGTCGCGCATGCGTGCTGGCGGGGTCTTCACGTCGTCACTCACGTTACTCCAAAGTAAAATTCCACAGATTCACCACTCTCTGTTTGAAAAATGTTTTTCTCATCTCGGTCCTAAAAGACTTCCCCCTTATCCCTTAAACTGTGACCCCTTGTTCTGGACTTCCCCAACATCGGGAACAATCTTCCTGCATCTAGCCTGTCCAACCCCTTAAGAATTTTGTACTTTTCCATAAGATCCCCCCTCAATCTTCTAAATTCTAGCGAGTACAAGCCGAGTCTATCCAGTCTTTCATCATATGAAAGCCCTGACATCCCAGGAATCAGTCTGGAGAGGAGACATTCATCTATTCAGTTATTTGGCGAACAATAGCATGGGATTTCGACATAGTAAGCTCATTGTGAGTTCCATCATGTTACACTGGAATTAATCTTCATTATACCAGGCTTGGAGCAGCTGAGTTCTAGTTCCCGTTTGCCTTGATTAGAGGGCAATTGGTGCCCATGTGCAGAAGGTCATACATTTGTCACAAATTCCTGGTTTTATTAATCTTATTTAAATTTTCTTCAATGCAGTATATTTTACACAGTTTGTAAACTGACACTGATCTGCTGTGCTTTCATGCATTCAATTGAGTTACCAGTCTTTTTCATCAACGTTGAGAAATGTCCATAAAAACATCCCTGTTTCAATTTTAGTAACTTTCTCAAAAATTTAATTTGTTTCCATTCAGCATGATCTGCCCTTCCCAAGCACATGTGGCCTCCCTAATTATCTCCCATGTTGTTAAGTACTCAGTCAATCTGTCTTTAATCATAGATCCCAATAACTTCACAACACATGCCAGCCTCCCCGTCTAGCAGTGGCTGTTCATTCTCTCTCTTCCTCTCTAGCTTTCCCTTTCCTGCTTGTTCTCACACATTCTTTTGCTTTCTGTACATTTTTCTTCGTGCCTTTTACTCTCTGACTCACTTTCCTGAATTAATGCCATTCCTTTCCAATTGAAAGGTCCTCCATTATCCTTGGAGTCAGAAGAATTGGGGGTGGGCGGGTGACCTGATGCAAACCGATAAGATCCCAAGGGAGCTTGACAGAATAGACATTGAGATGTTCTCATGGGTTGGACAGTTACAAACTAGGGGAATAGCAACAAAATAAGGGGCCAGTTATTTAAAATGTAATGGAAATGTCTTCGCTCAGACAATAGACAATAGGTGCAGCAGTAGGCCATTGGCCTTCGAGCCAGCACCGCCATTCAATGTGATCATGCTGATCAACCCCATCAGTACCCCCCTTCCTGCCTTTTTTAGTATTCCCCTCCCCATATCCCCTGACTCCGCTATCTTTAAGAGCCCTATCTAGCTCTCTCTTGAAAACATCCAGAGAACCTGCCTCCACCACCCCCTAAGGCAGAGAATTCCACAGACTCACCACTCTCTGTGAGAAAAAGTGTTTCCTCGTCTCCTTCTAAATGGAGACTGGATGATTAGAAATATTTGGTGTTGAGGTAGATACATATTGGAAAGACCAAGGAATTAAGGGCTATGGGGAACTAGCACAGAAGAAGAATTGAGGAAAACACAGATTAGCCATGATCATACAGAATCGAGAGGCAGAGTTAAGGGACTGAGTATCTTACTCCTACTATTACTTTCTTGTGTCCTAGATTGCGGAAACAAGAGAGCTCTGCAAGATGTGAATTGAAATCTGTGCATCTTTCCTATCACCACTTCAAAAAAAACCCAATAGCAGAAACTCTAATCCCAAAGATTATGTATCTATCTTGTACGATTCTTGCTCTGTGATCATTCCATAATCTGAAAACTGAAACCAAAGTCTTATCCGACAAGTCTGCTACATGCTTATTATATTTGCATTGTAAGCCCCGTGTGGTTTAAAGGGCATAGGAAGGAACTGCAGATGCTGGCTTAAACCAAACATAGACGCAAAAAGCTGGAGTACCTCAGCAGGTCAGACAGTATCTCTGGAGAAAGGGAATAGGTGACGTTTTGGGTCGGGACCCTTCTTCAGACTGAAGCTTCAAGTTGAAGAAGGGTGTTGATTTGAAACGTCACATATTGTTTTAAAGGGTCCAGTCGTCCGCAATGACCGGGCCATTTATTTGGGTTTCTTTCATCAAGCATCTCCTCTGGCATTTTCAGTGACTCCTTTTAACTCTGTCCAGTGAAAGAACAGGCCATGTCTTGCGTAATTTGAGGAAGGACATTCTCGCTATTGAGGGAGTGCAGCGTAGGTTTACAAGGTTAATTCCCGGGATGGTAGGACTGTCATATGCTGAGAGAATGGAGCAGCTGGGCTTGTACACTCTGGAGTTTAGAAGGATGAGAGGGGATCTTATTGAAACATGTAAGATTGTTAAGGGCTTGGACACGCTAGAGGCAGGAAACATGTTCCCGATGTTGGGGGAGTCCAGAACCAGGGGACACAGTTTAAGAATAAGGAGTAAGCCATTTAGAATGGAGACTGAGGAAACCTTTTTCTCACAGAGAGTTTTGAGTCTGGGGAATTCTCCTGCCTCAGAGGGCGGTGAGGCCGTTCTCCCTGGTGCTTTCAAGAGAGAGCTAAGATAGGGCTCTTTAAAAATACAAGTCAGGGATATGGGTGAAAGGCAGGAACGGGGTACTGATTGGGGATCCAGACATGATCACTTTGAATGGCGGTGCTGCTCAAGGGCCGAATGGCCTCCTCCTGCACCTATTGTCCCTCTTGTCCTATTTGTCACTGCACAAATCATTGTTTTTAAAGGATTTAATCCTTCTTGCATTAACTTGTTAAAAAAAAAAAGAAATGAAAAACGTGCCACATCGCATGGGTCCCAGTTTATCCCGAGATCCCCACTTGCCTTTGAGCCCCCCCCTCCACTTTCCCCTCCATTCTATCCCCTTTCCACCCATATCCTCCCTCCAGCTTTCCCTTTTCACATCCTCGTCATTCCTCTTGCTCTGTCCTTCGGCACTTACTTTCACCCAGCTGCCACCACCACCCCTGAATCCCCACCTGTAGCTCCACCGATCACTTGCCAGGCTGGTTTTCCACCCCACCAATCATCTTTCCCAGCTTTCCTCTACGCCTGCCCAATTAGTCCGGAAGGAAGAAGGGCTCGCGACCAAAACATCATTCATCTCCGCACCCTCCAGAGATATTTATTTCTTTCTTTATTTTTTATGTTATTTAATATTCTGCCTGACCTGCTGATTCCCTCCAGCACGTTTTGTTTTTTAGAGTCCTCTTGATAACTGTGAATAAAAACTAAAGTAAAAAAAATAAATCTTTATTTTTTAAAGGGATAAGAAATATGCACAAAACTGGAACTGAGCAAAATTCCTCTGACATTCTCCACATGCATTTGTCAGCATGATATTTGCTAGTGTTTCCGAAAAACAACGTTATACCCGACACCATTGCCACTCATGTACAGTTTTGGTCCCCTAATCTGAGGAAAGACATTCTTGCCATAGAGGGAGTACTAGGAAGGTTCTCCAGACTGATTCCTGGGATGGCAGGATTTTCCTATGAAGAAAGACTGGATAGACTCGGCTTGTACTCGCTGGAATTTAGAAGATTGAGGGGGGATCTTATAGAAACTTACAAAATTCTTAAGGGGTTGGACAGGCTAGATGCAGGAAGATTGTTCCCGATGTTGGGGAAGTCCAGAACAAGGGGTCACAGTTTAAGGATAAGGGGGAAGTCTTTAGGACCCAGAAGAGAAAATCATTTTTCACACAGAGAGTGGTGAATCTGTGGAATTCTCTGCCACAGAGCAGTTGAGGCCAGTTCTTGCTATATTTAAGAGGAGTTTGATGTGGACCTTGTGGCTAAGGGATTCAGAGGTATGAGAGAAGGCAGGTACAGGATACTGAGTTGGATGATCAGCCATGATCATATTGAATGGCGGTGCTGGCTCGAAGGGCCGAGTGGCCTACTCCTGCAGCTATTTTCTATGTTTCTATGTGGCCCCCTGGGGTGATATTCCTTCGGTTGTTTGAGAGGCATCTTCACCACATCCTGCCTCCCCACATGTAGCAGCGGAAGGAGCCTAGACTGTGGTCCTCCCCCAAAGAGCATTCATTGGGTTGGCTGTACCAAGCCTTGGTACCAAGCAAAGATCACAGAGGGCACCAAGTGACAGTGCGTCCCTCAGCACCTGTCCCTGCAGTCTGGAATGGGCCAGTCAGCAACATTCCCAAACGGACATCTCGTCTCTGCTGAGGAGAGCTATAGGTGGAGTTTTGGCAGACGACGGTGTTGATGAGCTTCCAGCAACACTTGACATCGGTCTCTGAACAATTCCCTGGGAACAGCCCACAAATCAGAATCCTCAGTTCGGGAGCTGTTCGGGATGATCGGCGACAAGGACCCTTGCATCCTTAGATTAGATTAAGTTTTTTAGATGTTAGATATCCTTTATGTCATTCTGAATTGCGGTCTGAACAAATTTCGTTTGCTTGCAGTCATACTGTTTATGGACGTATGTAAATTAACAAACACACAATAAACACATATTTAACATCCACCACAGTGAGTTCCACCATGCCACCCCCACCCTGTGGTGGAAGGCAAAAAAGGTACTTATCTGAGAGTCCTGTTTTCCCTCCTTTGCCCTATTGCCTTCTGCGCTGAGGAGATCCCCTGCCGACGTTGCGTCCATCAGGCCCCCGGCCGAGGCCTCCGAAGCCGGGCTGCCGCCACCGCCTGTTCGCTCTCGCGCTCGGGAACCACCGCCACAGGGCCTGCCGCTGGAAGCTTGGTGCAGGCCCCGTCTTGGTCTGCTCTGCTGGAACACCGCAAGACCCCAAAGCCGCTCGCCTGGTCGCGCTGGGAGCACCGCAGGAGCGAAGCAGGTCAGGACCGCTGAGCTCCGGTACGTCCGCTGGAGGCCACTACGAGGCCCCGGCTCAGGTCGGACCGTACTGGCGGCACCGCCAGCCGCTCCTCGCTTCCCCGAAGCCAGTGCTGGAAGCACCGCATGAGCACCCGCCCACCGCTTGCTGGAAGCCCAGTCGAGCCGGATGGTGCCGAAGAGAAGCCAGGTCGGTCCAGTGCTGGATATAGCTGCCACACACCGCACACCGAAGCCACGAGGTCGTCTGGGCCGATGGTGAGCACCGCAGGCCAGGAGCCGGTCGCAGCTGGAGAAGCAGGTCGCTTGAGTGGGAGCCACCGCAGCCCCCGAAGCCAGCTGCTGGTAGCACCAGGCAGTCCGGCGCTTTAAGCTGAGCTGCACATGAGCACACGCACAGCACCACCCGCGAAACCGCGCCGCCAGCAACCAACTAGACCAGGTCGCCGCTGGAGCACCGCAGCCCCGGGAAGCCAGGTCGCCGCTGGAGCACCGCAGCCCCCGGAAAAGGGTCGCCGCTGGAGGCAGCTCCGAACGCTGCCCCGAAAGCAGGTCGCCGCTGGAAAAAAAAAAGTCAATGGAGCCCCATAAGCCAGGTCGCCGCTGGACACCGCAGCTAGTGCCGTGCCCGAGTCTCCAGACTCTCATTGCAAATCCAGTAACATCGCCTCAGAGGCGGTGTACGGTGAGGGATTGTGGTGGTGCTGATGGATTGGACAACTCCTAAACATCTCCTTAACATCTCCAAAAACAAGATGATTCAAGGCTCCCTGACAAAGAGAAGTCGGGGCCGCGTATGTTTAATTGCTGGCACTCAACAGCATTGCATAGGTTAGCTCTGCGGATATGCGTTGAAGCTGTGTCAACTTTGAAGATAAAACACCATGACCAAGGAAGGAATGTGTATGAAAGAATAATATTTAGTGGGGTTGGTTTGTTTCTGATGGCGCAGTTTCAAGACAAATCAATATAACGTCCAAGATCTTGGCTCGGTGCTATCTCCTTTAATGGTCAAAGTACACATTGATTCCAGACAGTGAGAACAAGACGGTGAAATATGTTCTTCCGTCTCTGCTGCGAACTTAACTTGATTAGGTTGATCCATGAGGCTGATATGACTCGGGTTCCGCTCTCACCAGCGTGTAGTCTGTCTATTCATAGAAACGTAGAAAATAGGTGCAGGAGGAGGCCATTCGGCCCTTTGAGCCAGCACCGCCATTCATTGTGATCATGGCTGATCGTCCCCTATCAATAACCCGTGCCTGCCTTCTCCCCATATCCCTTGACTCCACTAGCCCCTAGAGCTCTATCCAACTCTCTCTTTTTAAATTCCAGTGATTGTGGCCTCCACAGCCTCTGTGGTTCAGGAATTCCAATAAATTCACACATCTCTGGTGAATTTTTTTTCTCGCACCTCAGTCATCAAATGACCTCCCCTTTATTCTAAGGACGTGCCCCTTTCGGGTTCTGGACTCCGCCCCTCCCAACATTGGGAACATTTACCTGCATCTGAGTTGTCCAGTCCTTTTATAATCAATTGTTTCTATAAGATCTCCCCTCACCTACTAAACTCCATGAATACAAGCCTAGCACTCTTTTCAATCTTTCCTCATAGAAGTCCCGCCATCCCGGGATCAATCTCATGAACCTACGCTGCACTGCCTCAAGCAAAGGATGTCCTTCCTCAAATGTGAGAGAACACTAGTACACAATACTCCAGATGTGCTGCACACAAGAGCCCTATACAACTGCGGGAGAACCTCTTTACTCCTGTACTGAAATCCTCTTGTTATGAAGGGGAAGGGGGGTGGGAGTAGAGAAGGGCAAATTGCACTAATACCAATGGTCCCTGGACTGGGATAACACTACACTGGTCAGAGTCATATAAAGAGTGCAAATGAGAACGAGTGAGGAGGACTCAGAATACACTCATTATTACAGGTTTGAGTACTAAACGACATAGAGGAGAATTCTGCATCTAAATAGCTGGCATTGTCGTGGACCGTGAATCAAGGGAGGGGGGTGTTCATGATTTGGAGTTACGCGGATTTGGGAAGGTTGTGGAATTGTAAGAAGTTACCGTAAACGTGTGGGTAGATCTGGGGGGGGAGGTGGGGGGTTTACAGAGATAGAGAGGGGTGTTGGTGCTGGGAAGTGTTATTTAGATAGCAATGTTTATACCGTTGGGTTGTAAACTACCCAGGCGGGATATGTGTAGTCTGCGGGCGGCCCCACTCTGGCAATGGAGGAGACTCGGGAAGAAAGATCGGTGTGGGAATGGAAATGGGAAAGAGAGCCATGGGGAACCGAGCGCGAACATGTTGGGCAAAACCATCACCTCTACACTCCTGATCGCACCTCCTCTCGCTGTGGGATCGGAATGGCCATTCAGTGAGGAATGAAGACTGTAGATAGATAGATACAAAGTGCTGGACTAACTCCGCAGGTCAGGCAGCATCTCTGGAGAAAAGGAATAGGTGACGTTTTGGGTGGAGACCCATCTTCAAGCGTATCTTCGGTGTAAGCCAGCAACTGGAGTTCAAGGAATGAATATCGTATTTGATTCACGAGTAATGGACTGGTGTTAATGCCCCCCTTGTGCTGCCTGATCCCACCACACCCTGCCTCCCCCCACCCCCCTCCCGAGATGGGGTCTGGGCCACGGGGGCTTCATCCGCCGCTCCGCGCCATTTGGAGGGAACGACCTCTCGCCTTTTCAATCTGTTCTGATAATTACGGCCTCAGTTTCAGTCCCTTCCTCATCATTCTTCCTTACATCTTCATCATTGAAGTTTAATGGTGGCGGCGCTTTGGAAATAACGGATTGAAACCATCTGATTGTGAAGATCTAGAGAAACCTTGAGGCCATTTTCGCCTCCTCCCTTCCTTTGATTTGTAATGTATCAGAATAAAGGGGCGTCTGTCACAGTAACAAGAAAGCCATTCTCAGAGCTTGCCCTGTGAGATTGTGCCTTTATTGGCTATCAAAAGCACTTTGTATATCCAGCTTTGTACATCGAGCTCAATCGAATCGCTGTCCTTAGAAGAAAGGGGCTTTTGGGCAGTATGTTGACATGCAGTCTTTGCTGTTTAATGGATAGTTACATTTCAAATATGGAAACGCTGGAGGCTGTTGGCAAATTGGTTGCAGGAATGTTTTGCTGTTCAGTGCCTGTGTGATCCAGGCACAATGACTACAAGCCTTTACCATCAATGAAACCAAACGCTGGTGTTGAAAATGACACAGATGTTGACTGGTAATTAGCACAAGCAGTGCGATGCTTTGCGAATGTAGAGATATTTGGCATGCTTGGAATGTAGCATCCTAACCCTCGACACCAGCCTAGAGAAAAGCATGTTCGGAAACATTCCCCAAATTTCCCACATTTATTCTTTCTCTCCTTTTCCCAAACTTGGTCTGTGCCCAGCAGAATGCTGCCTCTGACCTCTCATCAGGGTTCTGAAACGCCAGGCTTCTGTGATGTCGTGACCATTTAAGGCATACTGCAAGCCAGCTGAGACTGCGAGTCTGCACAGTGTATGAGCCATGTATCTCGGCGATCTGTGACATGCGAGGGCCCAGGTTTTGCAGACGTGAAATGCAGGCCCTCTGGGTCACAAGGTCCATTGCCCAATCCCCAGTCAGTCATTCGACATGTCCCAGTCTCCGGCGACCGACATGTGTGGGTGTTCTGATCTCAGAACGATATCGGCGCACAAAAGGAATGTCTTCTCCAATCTCCAGGGTAAAGATAGCTCACTGATAAGAAAGATAATCACAAACAGGGATGAATCTCGTTCAGAGGCACGTTTGCGTTGAGGAATTGCATGGCTCTCTTGAGCCTGAGGTCGGCGAATGAAAGGGGTTTGAAAGGCTTTCATCATCCTGCTACAATAGCGTGACCTAGGCAACACTTTAAGCCAAATGCCCTCTCATAGACCACATCCAAACAAAATGTTGGTCTGGAAATTATTTTGCACAAAGCCAAAGGCCTTGGCCAACATGTTTCCCAGAGGATCGTGAGTCATTCGGATAGTGTGGGACTGGAATCAGAAGGGTGGAATGTTCCCTTTGCTGGAGAGGGAGCCAGCTGGGGTTTTGTGGCAACACTCAGAGCTAATGGTTGTTGTCCGGTGGTCCACCACTTTGGTTTCCCAAACCCCGACAGTTGATGCCACTCCTCAAACACCCAGCGCCAAGGCAACGACTGGACCGCCCAATGTTTACGGCCATTCAGCCCATCCTGGCACCTGGCCAGCAGGCAGTATCTGTGGAGGCAAACGGAGTGAGTCGATTCCCTCGGTTTGTTGCGTTTTTTGTGTGTTCGTTATCGTTGTACCGCTGCTGGCAAAATTCATTTCACTTGCACTTTATGTGCAATGTGACGGATAAAACGGATTGTATTGCTTGGAGTCTGGGTCAACGTGGCAGCTTGCCTTGGGGGGGGGGGGACACGATGGTTGCTTCCCCTTTGGGACCCAGCAGCCAAGGGCAACTGTGACCCCCGGGATGGCAGGGTAATAGAGCTGGGCGTTCACGGCGTTCAGGGAGCACGTCTCCACACAGTGGGCAGAGCAAACCCAGCACTGTCTCCCAATGGAAATACACCACTGAAATGGTGGATCCAAATTGTGTCAATAGTTGGATGTTTAAGGCAGGGGTGGTTTGCAATCTAAATGGGTGGGGGGGGGATTGGGTTGATCTGCATGAGAGGGGTTTGCACTGAGGAGGGGCTGGAGAAGTGAGGGTAGAAACATAGAAACATAGAAAATAGGTGCAGGAGCAGGCCATTCGGCCCTTCGAGCCTGCACCGCCATTCAATATGATCATGGCTGATCATCCAACTCAGTATCCTGTACCTGCCTTCTCTCCATACCCCCTGATCCCTTTAGCCACAAGGGCCACATCCAACTCCCTCTTAAATATAGCCAACGAACTGGCCTCAACTACCTTCTGTGGCAGAGAATTCCACAGATCCACTACTCTCTGTGTGAAAAATGATTTTCTCATCTCGGTCCTAAAAGACTTCCCCCTTATCCTTAAACTGTGACCCCGTGTCCTGGATAAGGTTACTGGGGCGGCTGATAGTACCACGTGAGTGTTGGCCATGCTCTGGAATCCCACCTCAATATTCTGTTCTCCCCCATCCTAACGTGTGCTGCACCCATTGTTCCTCTGTCTCTTGGAGGGATTACTCCCATTTCCCACGGGATAGGTCTTTTTACAGGCGATTACAGAGGGAAAGGGTTCGCTCCAAATTCCAGCGAACAGGAATTCATTCGTTTCATGTTTTCATTCTTTTGTTTCTTTCCTCTGCAGGGTGGCAAATCTTACTCGGGACCCTGTAATGGCAGAGACTGCTCAGCTGGATGTCAGTGCTTCCCGGAGAAAGGAGCGAGAGTGAGTACACAAACTCCGCAGCAACGTAGCCAGAGGGGTCAGGCGTCACAAACGTTTTACACTGTTTCGTACAAGTGCGAAGTGACAGTGATGTGAGGCTGTCCAAATTACATCGGACCGCCATCAATCCAGACCACATACGTTTGACTGGGACGAGGCCCTCACCGTGTGGAAGACTCTCCACCACGGAATCACCCCTCGCATTGGGAACGACCCCATCAATACTAGGGGACAAGCCCGCACTGTGAGGACGACCCTTCGCTATGGAACAGGGCCCTCTCTAGATGGCCCCCCTCACTGTGGGATCAGGCCAGCCTTCTTTGTTTCCTGAGTTACACACACTGTGAGGGGTGGGTGGGGGGGGGGGGGGGGGGGGGGGGGGGGGGTTGGGGGTAGAGTGGGGAGGTTTTCCGTTCGAACCTGACTCGAGATTGCACAATAGTGCCAGGGCTCCTCCCGATGTGGGAACCCGCCTGCTTCTGGATGCCCATCCACTGGATTCGGCTGCACAGGGGCGACCCATAGCCAATATTTATTCAGGATAAGGTGGTTTTATGTATTCTGGTTTATTCGTGTCCAGTTGGGAGCGGGGCGATGCTAATTTCGGGAAATGGGTCCTGGGGGAGTCGCCCCCACTATTGGAAAATCCTGTTAGAAATTAGGAGGATATTCATTGTGTCCTTGAGAATCCAAGCGTTTCAGTGAATTGCTCTGCAGTTATGGTGCCTTGTGTCGCTCCGTTTGGCATAACCTGGTCACTCTGCTATAAAGTAGCCTGGCCACATTCCAGATTCTTATCACAACTCAAATGCCAGGATAAGTCAGCCATGCTCTGATGGAATAGCCTCGTGAAGCAACTAACTGGCTTCCCCCAGCAGTTGGCGATAAACAAGCAGGATGGAGATGTGTCTCCAGGTAACATCATGCTAGCTGGTGGTGGTCATTACTGAGTAACCAGCACTTGGCTCAATATGCACTGAGCCGTGGGAATGAGCTGGGATGGTAATGTGGGGTAGTGCGGGGTTTGATGCTTTCCTTCAGGTACAGAAGCAGAGAGACGGAGGGAGGGAGTGAGGGGAGGGGGAAACGAGACAAAGGAGAGAGAGAGAGGGTGGCAGGAAGGGAGGGTGAGAGAAAGACAGAAAGATAGATGGATGGATGATGGATGGAGAGATAGTGAGAGAGAGAGAGAGAGAGAGAGAGAGAATGATGAAGCGAGGGGTCAGAGAACTAAAGAAGTGAGAAAGAGGAGGAATCTTAGAATAAAGGGGAGGTCATTTAAGACTGAGGTGAGAAAAACACAGTTTCATCCAGAGAGTTGTGAATTTATGGAATTCCCTGCCACAGAGGGCAGTGGAGGCCAAATCACCGGATGGATTTAAGAGAGAGTTGGATAGAGCTCTAGGGGCTAGTGGAGTCAAGGAATATGGGGAGAAGGCAGGCACGGGTTATTGATAGGGGACGATCAGCCATGATCGCAATGAATGGCGGTGCTGGCTCGAAGGGCCGAATGGCCTCCTCCTGCACCTATATTCTATGTTTCTATGGAACAGAGGTGAGGGAGGCGAGGATGGCATAGAGTGGGAGAGGGCTACAGAGACTAGGCTGGGAACGCATGCAAGTGTGATGAACCAGACCATGCTGGTGTGGGTGAAGGTGACTCGTGTACAGAGTGCATTGTGAGGGCATCTTTACTTTGGCCGCTGGAGAAAGGGAAGGGCTCGGATCCAGTGATGCACGGGGGTCAGTTGCGGATTCCACTTTCCTTCTGCGTTGGCCCCGATCGATAGCAGGCATCAGGATGTGGGGATCTCACTGCAGTCTCATACCGCAGTCAGTTTAGTGCAAGGTTTCTGCTTTGCCTTTTGATTCAAAGCAGATGGCGGATGAAAATGAAACCCGAATATCCTGTTGTACGTGTTAGTGAGCTGTGAAGGATGGATAACTGGGTGGAAACGTGTTTCGAGATACTTCCCCAGCGACTGGAGTCTCCGACTCGCCTGAGACCCATGCTGATAACGGTGTATTATGTTGTCGAAGGAGCCTAGCATCGTGGAATGACTTTCAACTGTTTGTTTAGCGAGGCTGTGTGGTGACCAACAACCTCCAGCAGCAGAATTCATGCAAGTGGGGGAGGGGAAGGTGGTCGGTGAAGTGGTAGGGATTGGGAACCCTACACTTTTCACAACTATTGGTAAATCATTCCACCGCGTTTGACCTTCACAGTCCTGCAATTTATTTAAAAAATGCTTATTTGTGTTTTTGTTTTAAAAACGTTTCTGGCAGTTTGTTTTAAGCACTGGACATGAAAGGCGGGTTTGTTTGTGTAGGGAGGAGCTGCAGATGCTGGTTTACACCGAAGATGGTCACATGATAGTAGTCACTCAGCGGGGACACAACAGGCTGGAGAAACTCAGCGGGTGCAGCAGCATCTAAGGAGCGAAGGAGATAGGCGACGTTTCGGGTCGAGACCCTTCTTCAGACTGGTCAGGGATCAGGGAAACGAGAGATATAGACGGTGATGTGGAGAGATAAAGAACAATGAATGAAAGATATGCAAAAAAGTATCGATGATAAAGGGAACAAGCCATTGTAAGCTGTTTGTAGTGTGAAAATGAGAAGCTAGTGCGACTAGGGTGGGGGAGAGAGAGATAGAGAGGGAATGCCAGGGCCCGAGGGCTGAGGGAGAGGTCGGAAGGGGAGGAGACAGCAAGGGTTAACAGAATTGAGAAAATTCAATGTTCAAGCCCAGAGGATGCAGACTCCCCAAGCGGAATATGAGGTGCTGTTCCTCCAGCTTGCGGTGTTGCTCACTCTGGCCGTGGAGGAAGCCCAGGACCGAGAGGTCGGATACGGAATGGGAGGGGGAGTTGAAGTGCTGAGCGACCGGGAGGTCGGGTTGGTTTTTGCGGACCGAGCGGAGGTGTTCGGCGAAGCGATCGCCAAGCCTCCGCTTGGTCTCACCGATATAGATCATCTGGCATCTGGAGCAGCGGATGCAGTAGATGAGGTTGGAGGAGGTGCAGGTGAACCTCTGTCGGACCTGGAAGGACTGCTTGGGTCCCTGAAAGGAGTGGAGGGGGAGGTGAAGGGACAAGTGTAGCATTTCTTGCGGTTGCAAGGGAAAGTGCCCGGGGAAGGGGTAGAGCGGGAGGGAAGGGAAGAATTGACAAGGGAGTTGCGGAGGGAGCGGTCTTTGCGGAAGGCAGACGGGGGGGGGAGATGGGAAGATGTGGCGAGTGGAGGGGTCACGTTGGAGGTGGCGAAACTGGCGGAGGACTATATGTTGTATTTGCCGGCTGGTGGGGTGAAAGGTGAGGACCAGGGGGACTCTGCCCTGTTTGCGAGTGGGGGAATGGGGAGCGAGGGCAGTGTTGCGGGGTATGGAGGAGACCCTGGTGCGAGCCTCATCAATAGTGGGGGAGGGGAATCCCCGTTCTCTGAAGAATGAGGCCATTTGTGATGACCTGGTGTGGAACACCTCATCCTGGGAGCAGATGCGGGTAGACGGAGGAATTGGGAATAGGGGATGGAGTCCTTACAGGAAGCAGGGTTGGAGGAAGAGTAGTCCAGGTAGCTGTGGGAGTCAGTAGGTTTGTAGTGGATGTCGGTCAGGAGTGTATCACCTGCAATAGAGATGGTGAGGTCAAGGAATGGTAGGGAAATGTCGGAAATGGTCCAAGTGTATTTGAGTGCCGGATGGAAGTTGGTGGTGAAATGGATGAAGTCAGTCAGTTGTGTGTGGGTGCAGGAAGTGACACCAAAGCAGTCGTCTATGTCAGACAGGTCAGGCAGCATCTCTGGCGAGAGGGAATGGGTAACATTTCAAGTTGAGAACCTCCTTCAGACTGAGAGTCAAGGGAGAGGGAGACTAGAGAAACGTCACCCATTCCTTGTCTCCGGAGATGCTGCCTGTCCCGCTGAGTTACTCCAGCGTTTTGTGTCTATCTTCAAGGGCAAATGTAATGGAGGTGTACATAATCTGTGAGGATTCTGGAAGTGAACAAGGAAGTGAATCTGTGTTCCATTCTGTTTGTCGTTTGTTTGTGTGTATTTTGCACACAGTCCGTGAGCATTGCCACTTTACATTTCACTGCACATCCCGTATGTGTCTGTGACGAATAAACTTGACTTAACTTGATAAACAGTTTCTAGGGACAGGGACTGGTGTCCAGGGTACTCAGAGTAAAGGGGATTGGTGCTGTGGGAGAGACCATTACAACGCCCCATGCTAATGTTCGGGCACAGTACCAAATAGAAGTTCTACCCCGAATGTACCATGTATTAGAGGGAGACAAATGAGGGCGTGTTAGAGCCCTTGAACAGGCACCCAAAGCCAACGCAGCCTCAGAGTCTGGGAAATATGAGCTCCAGCCTCATGGTTGCCGCTTCTTTATATATTTGTACATGTGGATGGGATGGGAAAATTTATTGTCGACACATAGTTGCCCCGATCAGAGTGTGAAGTCGGGAACCAATTTTGTCGACGTCTTCCAGCTCACAGTAGCTTTGACAATAGACAATATACAATAGGTGCAGGAGGAGGCCATTTGGCCCTTTGAGCCAGCACCGCCATTCAATGTGATCATGGCTGATCATCCCCAATCAGTACCCCGTTCCTGCCTTCTCCCCATATCCCCTGACTCCGCTATCTTTAAGAGCCCTATCTAACTCTCTCTTGAATACATCCAGAGAACCTGCCTTTTAAGGCAGAGAATTCCACAGACTCACCACTCTCTGTGAGAAAAAGTGTTTCCTCGTCTCCGTTGTAAATGGCTGACTCCTTATTCTTAAACTGTGGCCCCTGACCAACAGGGTTGGCTAAAACTCCTTCCCTGAATAACTTTAGAGCTTTTTAATTGCGACTGAGACGAGTTTAAATAAAACACGACAACATCCAGATCTTTTTAATTATGAGCTCCAATTCCCAGCTTCCCATGTGGGGCTTGAACCACAGTCGCGGTATCAAGGGTCCAGAATGCTGGACGTGAGTCCTGTCAGTCACGTTACTGTTCACGCCTCTGTTGGATGTTAATGCTGGAGATTAGCTGCTGCACTCGGCCTCCTACGGTCTGGGGCATGTGAGGCTGTGCGATATTAATCATTGATTTCCTACATTATTCCCGCATCGCGTGGGAACAGGTGTTGGGAGACATTTGCATTATTTCCCTACTGAAGACTTCACGGACAATTAAATCGAGAGTAACCAGTTACAAAACGAGAGAGCTCAGTGCCCAAAGCACACAAAGTAATGGGAATACGCTGGAGAACCCGAGGGAAGAATGGATTGGGGGGAGGGAGGGCGGACTTTAGTACGCCACAATGTGATTCCCCATGGAAACAGGCCCTTCGGCCCACCAAGCCCATGCTGACCACTAATTGTTATTTCACACAAGTTCTATTTAATCCACTTCCGCATCCATTCCCAGCACACTAGGGGTAATGTGTAGAGGCCAATTGATCCGCAAATCCTTTGGATGTGGTAGGAAGCCGGATCACCCGGAGGAAACCCTCGCGGTCACACGGAGAACGTGCAAACTCAGCGCAGGCAGCTCCCGAGTTCAGGATCGACTGTCTTTGTGCATTGGCTTCTAAGGTGATGTGTGGGTGATGGGATGGGAGGGGGGGGGGGGGGGGGGGGTAAGGGTAGAAGGGTCGGGAGAGGGGGGTGGGGGTAGATGCTCAGTCACGGGTGGAGATCCTGTCAGGAAACATGGGGAAACATCTGGTCCAGCCACTGAGGACAACGTTTGATGAGTGTGTGTGTGAGCAGACACACACGCTAGTGCGCTCTGCATGATCAGCACAAGGAAGGAACAACTTGTAAGTGAAGGAAGCGAGCGTTCAGAACTGGTGAGTGCGTGGAAAACACAGGAAGGCAATTAAAGACCTACTGGACCTCAAGGCGCAGAGTTGCCAATCTATTTACAGGAAGTACATTCGTGGCACTTAATGCTCATTGAAGGGGTGGGTTGAGGAGATGCAGAATAACAAAGGGAAGACTGCCCAGAGCTGCTGAGGATGCAGAGAGATGTTGAGGGGAGCAGCCCATGACGAGCATTTACTTTAGAGATATAATCAACCAGGATTGCCGGGCTCAAGGAAGGTCCCGACCTGACACGACACCTATTCATAGTCATGGAGTCTTACAAGGTGGAAACAGGCCCAACCCAACTTGCCCACACCGACCAACGTGTCCCGTCCACAGTACTTCCACCTGCCTGCATTAGACCAATATTCCTCTAAACCTGTCCTATCCTTGTCCAGAACCAGGAGCCACAGTCTTAGTATAAAGGGGAGGTCATTTAAGACTGAGGTGAGAAAAAACGTTTTCACCCAGAGAGTTGTGAATTTGTGGAATTCCCTGCCACAGAGGGCAGTGGAGGCCAAATCACTGGATGGATTTAAGAGAGAGTTAGATAGAGCTCTAGGGGCTAGTGGAGTCAAGGGATATGGGGAGAAGGCAGGCACGGGTTATTGATAGGGGACGATCAGCCATGATCATATTGAATGGCGGTGCTGGCTCGAAGGGCCGAATGGCCTCCTCCTGCACCTATTTTCTATGTCTCTATGTATGTTTCTATATGGCTAAATGTTTCTTGAACATATTCATGGTCTCCAGGGATGCTGCCTAACCCACCGAGTTACTCCAGTACTTATTTTTTTGTAACGTGGCATCTGCAATTCCTTGTGTCTCCCAATCAAGATTCCCCTCATTTCTCTGCAGCTGGCTCAATTGGGGAAATAAAGCTGTTTGCTGGAAAATATTTTTGCCAAACTTTCTAGTCTTGTGGGAAACCATAGTTGCTTGCTCCATTTCCATTCCCAGCACGCTGACCCTGGGGTTGTGGAATTAGTCAACTCCTGCTCCCAACCTCCCCCTGAAGAAGACGAGACCACCCTGGGAGACCACGCCCAGTAGCCCAGGCTATATCTATACGTGTGTGTGTGTGTGTGTGTGTGTGTGTGTGTGTGTGTGTGTGTGTGTGTGTGTGTGTGTGTTTATATACAGTATATATACACACACATATATACACATGCACAGGACAGATAAACAATAATAATGCCATGATGTAAGTAAGTTTATTGGCCAAGTATTCACATACAAGGAATTTGCCTTGGTGCTCCGCCTGCAAGTAACAACATGACACACAGTGACAGTTACAAATGACTCAGAAAACACTGAACATTAATAATAATAAAACATGAATGATAAAACACCATTGATCAAGCATGTGATGAATTTAATGGAGCTTGGAATTCAGGAATGTTACATGGGAGTATGGGCATTCTATATGGGACAACCAGTTTACCATTTAAAAATTGATTATCTTGTTCGATGCAGGACAATTGATAAGCCTGTTCCTCTCATGTACTGCATGACCCTGATAAACCCTGCCTCTGGCAGTTCCTCAGAGTCGAGAATGGTTTATTCCCAGTTCAGTTCTGCAAATCCCGCTGTAGATCCCTCATACTCTGACACATCTGGGCAGAATGTGAAGCTGGGTTTCGGCCCGAAACGTCGCTCCATAGATGCTGCCTCACCCGCTGAGTTTCTCCAGCATTTTTGTGTACCCTCGATTTTCCAGCATCTGCAGTTCCTTCTGAAACATCTGGGCAGGAGATGGCCAACACTGTGGGCGGTGGGGGCGGGTTGGCGTTGGTGTTGGCCGTCACTCGACTCCAATACGGCCGTTAAGAGCCGTCCTAAGCTCTGTCTGAGGCAGCGGGGACGGTTTCCCACACATCTCCTGAGAGGTTACGCGTTGTCAGGGTGACTTTGAGCTCATTTCTGCCCACCAAAGAACCTCTCCCCATGACCGAGCCTGGAACGGAGTGTCGGATTACGGGCAGGCGAACCACATGGCCCGTCCAACACCGTCAATATCATTCGGGCCTCAGTGCCAGGGCTGTTGGCATGCGGGAGGATATTGATATCGGTTCATTTAACCAGTAAATGGATTTGGAGTATTTTGTGGCGGCTACAGATTTGGTCTAAATCCAATGCATTAAGATATTTGCTGTAAGTGTTCGAAGTCTCAGTTCGCTACTTGCCATTCTGGGATGTTCTTTCAGATCTATCCCTCCCACGGAGCGGCGCTCCCCCACCCCTGATCCTCCCACACTGGAGGGCTCCCTCAATCCTGTCCCATCTACATGATGGGACATTTCAAGAGACAGCTAGATAGGGCTCTTAAAAATGGCAGAGTCAGGGGATATGGGGAGAAGGCAGGAACGGGGTACTGATTGGGGATGATCAGCCGTGATCACAATGAATGGCGGTGCTGGCTGGAAGGGCCGAATGGCCTCCTCCTGCACCTATTGTCTATTGCCTATTACAATGCGGCGATCTCGCCAGAGGCACGTTCCTCCTGTGGTGTAAATACGACCCCATCCGCTGCGAGGTGTCGGTCCCTGCTCGTACCGGGGCTGCCGTCACTGGGGCAGGCAGGCTGGGATGGTTTTATTCTGCTCCAGCTACTCCCCAGGCATGGGCACCCACCCCAGATTGTTCACGCAGGCGGGATGCCAGCGGCTGGCACGTCTGTGGGGGTTTGTTGGGCCATTTTAGCATCTTCTCCGGGCTGGGTGTCCCTGCACCAGTGGGGATGGCAGTGTGCCCCGGGCATCTCACCAGCTGAAGGCTTCATGTCCTGCCCCCGACGCAAGAGCACCAACGGCTTCCAACTGTAATATTAACACAGCTGGCTCCACGAGATTGGAGGGAGGGAACATAGAAACGTAGAAACTTCGAGCCAGCACCGCCATTCATTGTGATCATGGCTGATCGTCCCCTATCAATAACCCGTGCCTGCCTTCTCCCCATATCCCTTGACTCCACTAGCCCCTAGAGCTCTATCCAACTCTCTCTTAAATCCATCCAGTGATTTGGCCTCCACTGCCCTCTGTGGCAGGGAATTCCATAAATTCACAACTCTCTGGGTGAAAAAGTTTTTTCTCACCTCGGTCTTAAATGACCTCCCCTTTAATTATAAGACTGTGGCCCCTGGTTCTGGACTCGCCCAACATTGGGAACATTTTTCCTGCATCTAACTTGTCCAGTCCTTTTATAACCATATAACCATATAACAATTACAGCACGGAAACAGGCCTTCTCGGCCCTTCCAGTCCGTGCCGACCATTTGTTTTCCCCTAGTCCCATCTACCTGCACTCAGACCATACCCCTCCATTCCCTTCCCATCCATATACCTATCCACTTTACTTTTAAATGTTAAAATCGATCCTGCCTCCACCACTTCTGCTGGAAGCTCATTCCACACAGCCACCACCCTCTGAGTAAAGAAGTTCCCCCTCACGTTACCCCTAAACTTCCGTCCCTTAATTCTCATGTCATGTCCTCTTGTTTGAATCTTCCCTACCCTTAATGGGAAAAGCTTATCCACGTCAACTCTGTCTATCCCTTTCATCATTTTAAAGACCTCAATCAAGTCCCCCCTTAACCTTCTGCGCTCCAAAGAATAAAGACCTAACTTGTTCAACCTTTCTCTGTAACATAGTTGCTGGATCCCAGGCAACATTCTAGTAAATCTCCTCTGTACTCTCTCTATTTTGTTGACAATTTTATATAATTGTATAATTTTATATCTTTCTATAAGATCCCTCCTCATCCTTCTAAACTCTAGTGAATACAAGCCTAGTCTTTTCAATCTTTCCTCATATGCCAGTCCCGCCATCCCAGGGATCAATCTCGTGAACCTACTCTGCATGGGTAGGGAGTCCCAAACCCGGGCTATGCTCCAGTGTGGGGCAGTTAACATTGCAGTGAGCGTGGGGGTGGGGTGGGGGGCAGGTGGGCTTAGGGACATCTGGACGTTGTAGGAGGTGCAGAGATAGCAGGATGGGTCACCGGAGGTGAGAGAGGGAGGTAGGCGGAGGTGATGAGGTGGGAGGATGATTAGATGTGGTGATGAGATAGACAATAGACAATAGGTGCAGGAGGAGGCCATTCGGCCCTTCGAGCAAGTACCGCCGTTCAATGTGATCATGGCTGATCATCCCCAATCAGTACCCCGTTCCTGCCTTCTCCCCATATCCCCTGACTCCGCTATCTTTAAGAGCCCTATCTAGCTCTCTATTGAAAGTATCCAGAGAACCGGCCTCCACTGCTCTCTGAGGCAGAGAATTCCACAGACTCACCACTCTCTGTGTGACAAAGATGAGATGGGTCGGATAGGAGGCAGCAAAGAGAGGTGGTGGAGGTGACGAAGAGATGTGTATTTAGGTCGGAGACGAGGTGGAGATGGACGAGAGGACGGAGGATCGGAGGTGGCGAAGAGATTGGATGTAGGGTGGAAGGCGATGAAAAGGGAGGCCTGAGAGTGAGAGGAGGTGATGAGGAGATTGGATAGAAGGTCGGAGGAGTTGGTGAGGTGGTGTGTGTGTTAATGTTGCTGTGGCGGGGTTTAGTCTGGTGGGCGGCGTGGTCAGTGGCCGGTTGCCCAAATGGCAAGTCTGACTCAACGATTCTATGACCATGACTCTGGAATGTTAAACAGATGGCTTGTTTACCTGGCAGCAATTGCGGGGGTGCCGGGTCAACAAGTTCAAGATTGTGGAAATGGAATGAGAGGTTGACATGTGGATGCGTGTGATTGTAAGCAAGGACATTCCCCTTCAATGCCCCCACTGGGAACTAGCTCAGCTATGCACCGGGAAGCTGCAGACTAAACTCCCGCAGTCCATTGGCGAGATCTGTAAGGGAAGCTCTTTGATGGTTTATTATATCACTCTGCCTAAAGTAATCTATTCATTAAACAAAGTCTGGACGTCCAGAAAATCCATTAGGAAGGAATGAGCCGGTACCACTCAAACCGACGGGATAGTAAACAAAAAAATCAGCTGGGACTGGCGTCATGGGACAGGAAGCACGGGGACATGTCCGGTGACTTTGTGTGTTAGAATTCCCTGTTTCTGTTAGCTGGACAGCCAGGAATAATGCGGGAATAATGGGAGTTCTAGGGTTTTATGTGTGTGTGTGGGGGTGGGGGGGGGGGGGGGGAGAAGGGGGGGGTGCGATTGTGTTGGCTGTTTTTTTATGAAAGTTGTAAACCACTAAACGTCACCGCTCATCACGGAAGGAACTGCAGATGCTGGTTTACACCAAAGATAGGCACAGAATGCTGGAGTAACTCAGCGGGACAGGCAGCATCTCTCGAGAGACGGAATGGGTGATGTTTCGGGTCGAGACCCTTCATCAGCTAGAACATTTTAGAAGATTTAGCAGAACTCGCTAGAATTTGGAAGATTGAAGTGGGATCTTATAGAAACTTACAAAATTCTTAAGGGGTTGGACAGGCTAGATGCAGGAAGATTGTTCCCGATGTTGGGGAAGTCCAGAACAAGGGGTCACAGTTTAAGGATAAGGGGGAAGTCTTTTAGGACCGAGATGAGAAGAACATTTTTCACACAGAGAGTGGTGAATCTGTGGAATTCTCTGCCACAGAAGGTAGTTGAGGCCAGTTCATTGGCTATATTTAAGAGGGAGTTAGATGTGGCCCTTGTGGCTGAAGGGATCAGGGGGTATGGAGAGAAGGCAGGTACAGGATACTGAGTTGGATGATCAGCCATGATCATATTGAATGGCGGTGCAGGCTGGAAGGGCCGAATGGCCTACTCCTGCACCTATTTTCTATGTTTCTATCAGACTCTGAATGACGCCGGCATTGTGTGCCGATCATCACTGATCACCACACACGTTTTGGACACCCTCAGCCGGCTTAGCAGCATCTGTGGAGAAAACACTAGTTCTAATACGGGTGGACAAAAACGCTGGAGAAACTCAGCGGGTGAGGCAGCATCTAATACAGGCAGGCTCTCGACTCGAACCCTCCACAGGCGCTTTTCGGCCGCTGGCTTCTTCCACGGTTCTGTTTCAGTTACTGTCGCTGCCCTGGTGACCTCTCGCCTGGTCCTTACATGGAGTGCAGTTGATGTTGTCAGTTCGGGAACACGGCAGCTAGTTTTCGCAGAGAAAGTTCCTCCAGCTGTAATGTCGCGGTGACCACAGAGCGGGGAAAGCTCCCACTGATATTTTCTGCACGATTCACTGGATTGACCTCTGCACACAGATATTCAGCAGAGAGCTGAGGACAGAGGGAGGAGGCTCTGGGATCCTGGATACAGGGAGATTTCGTCCATGGGTTTCCCACAGACTCTCTCCAACCAACTTCTCAAACAAACTCTTCTTGCTTGAAGTTTCATCCAGGAGTGGGAGCAGATGGCAATGGCCAAGGGTGGCTGGACCTGCCCTTATATTATGGAGAGGAGGGACGGGGCAGTCAGGCAGGCGAGCGTCCACACAACAGCATCCTTCGGCCTGCAGTAGTGAATAAACGCTGTAGTGTGCGAGTGTGTGAATGCGGGCGTGTGAGTGTGAGTGTGTACGTGTGTGAGGGTAATATGAGCGTGCGTGTGTATATATGAGTGTATGTGTGAGTGTGAATTTCTGTGTATGAGTGTGTGCCTGTGAGTGTACGTGTATGCTCATGTGTCTGTCCTGGAAACATATATTCTGCAGGGAAACAGGCCGTTCAGCCCAGCGCAGCCATGCCAACCACGGTGCCTTGCTGAGTTAACCCCATTCGCTGCATTTGCCCAGACCATCCGATAGCGTTTTCTAGAGGAACAACGCTTTGTAATCCGCCGGGAATATCTAAACCAACTGCATGGACATTGAATTCTCATTTCAGGTGATTGGCTCCCTTTCTGTCTTGTTTTCTCTCGTGTTCCGCGCAGCTCCTCTCTCTCTCTCTCATACCCTTTCCTCCTAAGCCCCCCTCATCTCTCTATCACCCAGTTTCCTCCCACCCACACCACCTGCCCATCGCCCTCCTCTCCATGGATCACGCCCCAGGCGTTTCCAGCTTTTACTAGCCACAGCTGTGTTACCAGATTACACTACACGCCACCCTTGTTCTCTCCCAACCTATGTAGCTATCTCCACGCTTCCCGTCCCCCACCTGATTGCTATCTGCCAATGTGTAGGACGGAACTGCAGGTGCGGGTTTAACCCGAAGACAGACACAAAAAGCTGGAGTAACTCAGCGGGTGCAGCAGCATCTAAGGAGCGAAGGAGATAGGCGACGTTTCGGGTCGAGACCCTTCTTCAGACTGGTCAGGGATCAGGGAAACGAGAGATATAGACGGTGATGTGGAGAGATAAAGAACAATGAATGAAAGATATGCAAAAAAGTATCGATGATAAAGGGAACAAGCCATTGTAAGCTGTTTGTGGTGTGAAAATGAGAAGCTGGTGCGACTAGGGTGGGGGAGAGATAGAGAGAGAGAGGGAATGCCAGGGCCCGAGGGCTGAGGGAGAGGTGGGAAGGGGAGGAGACAGCAAGGGTTAACAGAATTGAGAAAATTCAATGTTCAAGCCAAAGGATGCAGACTCCCCAAGCGGAATATGAGGTGCTGTTCCTCCAGCTTGCGGTGTTGCTCACTCTGGCCGTGGAGGAGGCCCAGGACCGAGAGGTCGGATACGGAATGGGAGGTGGAGTTGACGTGCTGAGCCACCGGGAGGTTGGCTTGGTTATTGCGGACCGAGCGGAGGCGTTCGGCGAAACGATCGCCAAGCCTCCGCTTGGTCTCACCGATATAGATCATCTGGCATCTGGAGCAGCGGATGCAGTAGATGAGGTTGGAGGAGGTGCAGGTGAACCTCTGTCGGACCTGGAAGGACTGCATCACTTGCCAGCTCATGTTATACCCCTCCACGGCCTCTTTATACTGGCTCTCTACCCCTCCCACTCTTTCTGTTCAGGTGAAGGATCTCGACTGTCCATACCCTCCACAGATGCTGCTTGACCCACTGAGTTCCTGCGGTGTCTTGTTCTTTGCTGCGGAATCCACATTCCAGCATCTGCTGTCTCAAGTGCCTCCCTCAATATTCAAATGGCTTTGAAAGATTGTAATTGTCCCCGCCTCTACTACCTGCTCTAGTAGCTCGTCCTATCGGCGTATCGCCCCTTGTGTGGACAACGTTGCCCCTCGAGTTAGATGCTTTAAGTCTTTCCATTTTTACTTTTAACCCACGCCCTCTCGTTTGAGAGTCACCTACTCTGGGGGAAAGCTGGTGCCCGCCCACCCACCTTAGACCCCTCGTGATGTTATAAACTTACCTGTGGCAGTGTGTCATGTGAGATCATGGATGTCTTTGTGAATGTTATCGCATGTTTTGATGTATATCTGGGAGATGAGTTTCACTTAACCAATGTATGCAATCTAAAATTAATTTGAAAGCATTTTTGGAAGCGAGGAGAGATGTCCTCAGAGGGGTGTTGGTGAATTAAGAGATATCGTACACAAATATAACTTCAATTGAGCACTATAATCTTTAGTGGTCCCGTGTGGAACTGTTGCGAAAGGGCATCGCGGTTTCCCGATCGCCTCCAGAGAGCTCAGCTCTGATGATCGAAGGCTCACCACTACACGTGGAGGCATTTCCACTCCAGCCTCACGAGTGGTGGACTTGAGAGATGCCAAACCCCGCGAACTCCAACATCTAACTGCCTGTATGGAGGAGCTCGCATGTGTCTGCACCGGCAGTGGGAATGTAGTGGGTGTGGGCAAACGTATCAGCGTTCTCTGTGAGTACCAGACTGTAGGAGTCGGCGATTCTACCCGTTGCTTAAAGATCCCCGCAAGCTGACTTACCTCCCTCGGTCGTTTCCGCCCAGACTCAACCCAGGGAAGAAATGGAAGGGACAGCTGGATAGTATTTGGATTCACATTAGAATATGGGCCGTGTTTCAAAGGACAACTCACTCAGTCTTGAGTCAGAAGGTAGACACAACATGCTGGAGTCACCCAGCAGGTCAGGCGGTATCTCCGGGGGAAATGGACAGGTGGCGTTTCGGGTCGGGACACTTCAGTTTAGAATGATAGAGAGACAGCGCGGAAACAGGCCCTTCGGCCCACCGGATCCGTGCTGGCCACCTATACCCGCACACTTGCCCTATTCCACACACACACCAGGGGAAAATTACAACCCAGCCAAGCCAATTCACCCACAACCCTGCACGTCTTTGGAGTTTGGGAGGAAACCGGGGATCCCAGAGAAACCCCACGCGGGTCACGGGGAGAACGTCCCACCCTGTCGCCCTTTCTTCAAACTCTTTTTTCGTTTTGTTTTGAAGTTTGCAGTTGCAGTTGTCACTCAGGTCCCGGTGCAAATATTCACCTATCTTTTTCTCTCCAGAGATGCCGCCTGACCCGCGGGGTTACGCCGGCACTGTGTGTCTATCTTTGGTATAAGCCAGCATCTGCGGTTCATTTTGTTTTAATTACACCTGAGTCAAGATGTTGTGGGTTGTTGAGAAAGCAAAGCACGCACTGGTACATAGGACAGACAGGCCGGGGGGAGCATCCCGCTGATGGTACTAACACCTTTCAAATGGATATCAAATTAAGAGCCTTTCTGCCCTCATTGATCATAACTGGCAGATTCATACAGCGCGGAAACCACGCTCTGCCCCATCTGATCACTATAATCGTCAAGCGCCTACTTACGCCCCTGTCCCACTTAGGAAACCCGAACGGAAACCTCTGGAGGCTTTGCGCCCCACCCAAGGTTTCCGTGCGGTTTCCGTGCGGTTCCCGGAGGTTTTGGTCAGTCTCCCTAATGGTCGAACGTGGTTTCCGTTTTAAAAAACGGCAATTTTTCAGTCGAAGCCGGTTGCGATGCTAGTTGAAGGTGGTTGCCGGAGGACAACGACCTCCGGGAACCTCACGGAAACCTTGGGAAAGAAGTCTCCGTTCAGGGTTCCGACCCGCAACGTCACTCATGCCTTTTGTCCACAGATGCTGCCCGACTCCCTGAGTGACTCCAGAAGGTTATGTTTGCCGCGAGTTTCCAACATCCATAGTCCCCCGTGTCTCCAATGCTTATTTCGTTTTCCCCACATTCCCATAAACTCATTCCCAATGTTCTGCCACCAGCCGACATGTGGGGCCGTTCGCAGCGGCCAGTTGATTCACCAACCCGCATGGTTTAGTCTCTGGGGGGGAAACGGAGCGCCCGGTGAAAACCCGCGGCATCGCACGGAGGACTTGCAAACTCCACGCAGACGGGAGGAGCGGATTGAACCCGGGGGTCGTGGCTCTTCCTGCTGCGCCACTATTTAACTGTGCAAGGAACTATTTAATGGGAGAAATCGTCCCGTTGTCCTGACTAACAATTGTCGCTGAAACTACACAATTGAGAGAGTGGTGTGGAGTTTGCTGCGTAAACCATGCGTGGTCCCACCTGCTCTATTTCACCGCATGCTCGGACTGAGGGATGCCCTCGGTGCTATAAAAATGCAAGTCTGTCCTATTCGAATCTGCTTCCCTCCCCAGCTGTATTTAGCCTCAGTCAATCCGCAGTGAGACGAATGTGTACAGCGGTGGTTCCCACAAACACTCCGTAATACTCGACAGCTCTTTCCGACTGAGGGTCAGGTTTCTATTGCGGTTTCACACGGGTATTATATTATATTATATATAACTCTGCATGGCTTTACATCGCCGCTGTCTACACTGAGCTGCAGAACCCGCTGGGACCCGCGGTGGGCTGGGCGGGTGGCGAGTATGTCACACTCACACGCACAGCGGGCGCACTGGACACTGGTTTAGTTGGGTCCCTTGGCACCAAAGACGTTAGAGCTGGAAGGTCCTCGGTTGGCACCTCGTGTTTTTGTGGGTAGGGGGCGGATGGAAGACGCAAATGCTGAGTCAGCGCTGAACACGAGGGATGTGGCGTTAGCAAGTTGCTGCTGCACACAGTTCGATCCCCACTCCGGGTGCTGCTCGGGCGCGGAGTTTGTACCTTATTCCCCGTGACCGCGTGGGTTTTCTCCGGGCGCCCCGTTTTTCCCCTCACGCTCAAAAGACCCACAGGTTTGCAGGTGAATTGGTTGCGGTAACACTGTGAGCTGACCCCTGTTGTGTGTGGGATAGCAATCGCTGGTCGACGCGGACTCGGCGGGCCGAAGGGCCTGTTTCCGCGCTGCACCTCCGCAGTCTAAAGGAAAGTTTAACGGATAGGGGCTAGTGGATGTGGGGAGGAGGCTATTGATGGGGGACGATCAGCCATGGTCACAATGAATGGCGGTGCTGGCTCGAAGGGCCGAATGGCCTCCCCCTGCACCTATGTTTCCAATGAATAGGCGTGCGCGGAAACTGGCGGAAATCCAGCAACGATTTGGAGTGGCTTCCTGGGCTCGGGTTCAGGAGGGCGGTGTGGCAGCATTTGTCCCACCACACCCTCTAGGAGGTGGGGATGCTGTCAACTGCCCCCCACCCCCCACCCTCTATCTCCCTCCCCAGCGCTGCCCCACTCCCCGGGCCGGGCCGGGATGCATGTGTGAACGGCCACACTGCTCGCCCCAGCCCCAGCCCCAGCGCCGCTTGGCCAGCTCCAACAGGCAGCCTCTCCACTCCGGCCCATGGACATTGCTTAAATAAAGACACAGAGCGCGGAACTAACCCGGCGCCTCCTTACTTGGCACTTTTTGTTGGTAAACCCAGCGATTAGCGCCAGTTTCACCATGTATCTTTAGAAAAGAGACGAGGGGGGATGTCTTCAGTCAGAGGGTGGGGAATGTGTGGCCACAGACGGCCATGGAGGCCAAGTCAATGGATATTTTTAAGGCGGAGATTGATAGATTCCTGATTAATACGGGTGTCAGGGGTCAGGGAACAAGGCAGGAGAATGGGGTTGAGAGGGAGAGATAGATCAGCCATGCTTGAATGGTGGAGTAGACTTGATGGGCCGACTGGCCTAATTCTGCTCCTATCACATGAACTTGGGACGAAATTCCATACAAGGCAGGGCACAGTTCCAGGGGATATCTCGAGGTTAAGCGGTCTTGTGAGTCACGGAGTAGACGAGCACTCTGTACTGCACTGGAGACCAGGAATAGTTTACTGTCACATGTGATAAGGCACACAGAGATTGTTTGCTTGCATACACAGTGTACACAAATAGTTGCCACCTACACGTTGACAAAGTCACGCATGCCTGCTCCCCCTTTTGTCCCCCCCATGCCGGGTCCCCGTTGACCCCCCCACGCCAGGTCCCCGTTGTCCCCCCCACCCCGGGTCCCCGTTGTCCCCCCCACCCTGGGTCCCCGTTGTCCCCCCCACCCTGGGTCCCCATTGTCCCCCCCACCCTGGGTCCCCATTGTCCCCCACCCCGGATCCCGGTTGTCCCTCCCACCCCGGGTCCCCATTGTCCCCCCCACGCCAGGTCCCCGTTGTCCCCCCCACCCCGGGTCCCCGTTATCCCACACCCTGGGTCCCCATTGTCCCCCCACCCCGGGTCCCCGTTGTCCCCCCCACCCCGGGTCCCCATTGTCCCCCCCACGCCAGGTCCCCGTTGTCCCCCCCACGCCGGGTCCCCGTTGTTCCACACCCCGGGTCCCCGTTGTCCCCCCACGCCAGGTCCCCATTGTCCCCCCACCCAGGGTCCCCGTTGTCCCCCAACCCGGGTCCCCGTTGTCCTTTGTCCCCCCTTCCCTCTATTGTCCATTGTTCACCCCCCACCTCCCACACGGCGGTCCCCCACCCCGGGTCCTTGCAGTGGTGAACCTACATGTTTGGGGCCCTGAAGCTTGAACTGTTATTAGGGCCCCTTCGCAACCAGCAATGAGATCTGTTATCTTCTTCAATGGGGTGGTTCCACGACAGGTCACCACAAATGTTAATTTCTGTCATAAATGTTAAAAGTGTTTTAAATTATTTATAATTATTTTATATTAAATATACATAGAATAAAACTTCCTTCATGTGAATGTTTTTTGGTTTAGGGCTAGCCTACATTATACTTTAATAAACTTTTAATATTTATTTTAACTATTATTTTGTATTGAATTAAACTATATTATTAATATATATATATTTTTTTAAATACCCCTTCTCATAGAGACACAACATTTTTAAGCAATGTGGACTAAGCATGATATTCACCTCCAGATCAAAAGTGGGAAGTATTGGCCTGGGGTCCAGGAGGTTGGTTGGGCCCCCGGTGGGGGTTCAGAGGCTAGGCCCCCGGTGGGGGTTCAGGGGGCTGGGCCCCCGGTGGGGGTTCAGGGGCTGGGCCCCCGGTGGGGGTTCAGGGGCTGGGCCCCCGGTGGGGGTTCAGGGGCTGGGCCCCCGGTGGGGGTTCAGGGGGCTGGGCCCCCGGTGGGGGTTCAGGGGCTGGGCCCCCGGTGGGGGTTCAGGGGCTGGGCCCCCGGTGGGGGTTCAGGGAGTAATGACCCTGAACCTCCTGCATTTTCAATAAATTGACACTGATTCTCAAACTTTCCGCTGGTAGTTTACATAACAGAAGCTTAGAATTGTTCTGACACATAAGCAGTAAAATAACCCCCCAAAAATATATATTTTATGAAATAGACAATAGACAATAGGTGCAGGAGGAGGCCATTCGGCCCTTCGAGCCAGCACTGCCATTCACTGTGATGAAGGCTGATCATCCCCAATCAGTACCTCGTTCTTGCCTTCTCCCCATATCCCTTGACTCTTCAAGATTATCTTTACGAGCCCTATCTATCTCTCTCTTGAAAGCCTCCAGAGAATTGGCCTCCACCGCCCTCTGAGGCAGAGAATTCCACAGACTCACCACTCTCTGTGTGAAAAGAGAGAGTTGGTGGGAGGGGGGGAGGGGAGACCTGCGTTGACGTTGAGCCCGAGCCCCCCCCCCCCCCCCCACCCACCGCCCACGGGAGCAGGAGAGAGGCGCCGATTAGTCGATGCGGGGATTATGTGTGAGGTGGGAGGTTTAGTCGAGGCGAGGTTTAGTGAGTTGAGGTTTAAGTGTGAGGTGAAGTTTAGTCGAGACGAGGGGTTTAGTCGAGGTGAAAAATCAGATTCATTTCTAGGAAAACAAAAAATCGTAATTCCGATTTAAATCAGAAAAATATCTGGACTGAAGTCAATTCTGGGGCCCCTCCCGATTCGGGGCCTCAGAAGCTTAAGCTTCATTAGTTTCATAGTAGATCTGCCCCTGGGTCCTGGTATACAAGGCACCAGTGCAGGAGTATAGAGATAATGTGCTGATTTCCCCAGAATCTCTCAGTGAATATAGTTCAAGGTTTTGAGAGGGTTAGTATGTCTAAGACTGAAATTTATTGCTGAAAGTTCAAAGTACCCTTTCCTGAAATGTTAATGGGAGCGAGGTCATGTGCAAGGGCACTGGATAAATCGGGATCAGTAACTGAACTCAGAGACCGCTGTTGAATAATGTCCACGGGGAATCCAGCGAACCTTGTCCCGTGGCAATGACCGAGACTTCAAGATGTGAGTCAACTTGGATTACGTTGTATCCTGTGTCTCGGGAGAGCAGCCAAGGCGCTTAATGCTCGCACTGGTCGAGAGCTGGGAACTGCTGCTCAAGGCCCCGACACCACCCTGACTGACGTGGTCAACATTCCCGCTAAAACCAATCCCACCAGGCCAGACCCACCACTGGTTACATTAGTTATATTCACCCAGAGGGTGGTTGAAATCCGTGTGAGTGTGTGGACAGAGAGACTCCCACAACATTTAACAAGGAATCTCAAGCAATCGATTGTGATCACGAATTGTCTTTCCGCTGACTGGATAGCACGCGACAAAGGCTTTTCACTGTACCTCGGTACACGTGACAATAAACTCAACGCAAGCATCTGAACAAGCAGCGCTTGATTCACTGAGACATAGCAGGCTCGGGCCTGAATGTGGGTAAATGGGACTAGTGGCTCCAGACCCGAATCATTGCTTATCCATTCCCTGCACTGATGCTGCCGGACCCGCTGAGTTACTCCAGCACTAAGTACCACAGTGGGCATGAACAGGATTGACCCAAAGGCCAGTTTCTGTGCTGTGCGATGTATACTCAAGGCATTGCAGATGCTGGTTTACAAAACAAAAGGCACAAGGTGTTGGAGTAACTGAAGGGTCCAGACACAGAAAGCCCCCGATCCATGTCAAGAGTGGAGCAAGGAGTCAGGCGCGATAAATTGTCACATGTACTGAAAACGGAAAAGTGAAATTATTACTTTCCGCAGCGGAGTCGGGGGATATGGGGAGAAGGCAGGAACGGGGTACTGATTGGGGACGATCAGCCGTGATCACATTGAATGGCGCTGCTGGCTCAAAGGGCCGAATGGCCTACTGCTGCACCTATTGTCTATTGTAACAGGTCTGTAAAAACAATACTCATAGATAACACAATAAATAAAAATGTTCAATAAATTATTTTTAAAAAATATGCGTGAAGCCCCTAATGTAACCAAGACAGTTCCTAGTTTGTAGTTTAGTTGGTACAAGATCCTGATGGTGGTTGGGAAGAAGCTGTTCCTGAACCTGGAGGTCACAGGTTTAGGAATCCTGTACCTTCTTCCCGATGGCAGGAGTGAAGTGACAGTATGGCGTGGATTGTTGACGATGCTGGCTGCCTTTTTGAAGCGATGCTTCCCATAGATCTGTTCAATGACGAGGGTGTCGGTAAACTTGAAGGGCCGGGCATTGTCCACCACTTTTTGGAACAGTGAACGCTAATAGTCTTTTGCCCAGGTCTGGGCAACCAAGAACTAGAGGAGATGGGTTGAATGTGAGAGGGGAAAGATCTATCAAGCAACAGAGGGTGGTGGATAAATGGAGTGAGCTGCCGTAAGAAAGTTTAGATGGAAGACAGACAACGCTGGAGTAACTCAGTGGGTCAGGCAACATCTCTGGAGAAAAGGAACAGGTGACATTTTGGGTCAGAACCCTTCTTCAAACCCTGAACCCTTTCTCCGGCATTTTGCAACTATATTCAGTGTATACCAGCATCCGCAATTCCTTCCTACACATGCTTAGATGGCTATGGGCCAGACACAGGCAGATGGGCATCTGGTCAGCATGGACGGGATGGGCCAAGGAGCCTGATTTTACAACCCGATGGCTTGCTCTGAGGAAGTAGAACAGGAAATCCCCGGCTTTAGGCCTAATATCAGGTGGTGGGACCACTGGCTGAGAATACCGGGAATGATTGGGAACGAGAGGATGGATCCAATACTGTAAATATCGAAGCTTTTAGTGAGTCAAACGTCAAGAATGTTCAACTGTCATCTCACTGGAAAGGAACAATGAAGTTCTTACTTGTTGCAGCGTAACAGGCCTGATAATGCAATAACACATACAATATTTAATAATCAATAGTGTAATAAATTAACAACAGAAATACTAGGTAGCCATAGCCAAAATACTAGACTAGTCCATATAAAAGATCACAGTTGCTGAAGTAGTTGGTATTATGTAGTGTTCAAGACCTGATGATTGTGGGAAGAAGCTGTTTTTGAACCAGATGGTCATGGACTTCAAGCTGGACTGCCATCTTCCCAGTGGTAGTGCTGAAATGAGCGAGGCGAGGGAGATGTGGGCCTTTGATGATGTTGGCTGCCTTGTTGAGGCAGCGCATCCTACAGATCCCTGCGATGGTGGGGGTGCTCAGTGCCTGTGATGGATGGTGCACTGTCTACCATACTCCGTACAATCCTTTGTTCTTGGGCATTTGAATTGTAGAACGGGCCTAGATATCACCAGGCTGTATGTTCTCCACCATACACCGACAGAACCTTGATAGATTATTCATCAACATTGAAAATGTTACAAAGATTGGGAGGGGTCTGAGAAAGAGAAATGTAAATTCTTAGCAGCCTTCGGTACTGATCTGCAGAATGAGCAGTTCACTCCTTTCCTGCACATTCTCTGTGCTTCTTGTTGAAAACTGCAGACATTTGCTTTTTTAACACCAGCAATCCCTACTCCTGACTGCTTGATGAACCAGGATCCAGTTTGCTGACATCTGGGCTAGGTCAATTAAACTGCCCTTTGCATTGTTGCAATGTATGTGTATGAACTTCTATAAAAGTCACAGAGTAGCTCCAAATCTCTCTGAGTGAGCTAGCGTCCGCTGAGATTCCCGGGACCCTGCCCACGAAGTGATGTCAGCAGTTTGGATTCTGCTTGGATTAGAGAGTGCGCAATGTTGCCTGGCTCTGCGGGACCCTGTTGGCAGCTGAACGTCACCTTGCATCTGCTCCATGACAGTGCCAAGTGCAGCGTGAGTTGTGGGAAAGGCCGGGATGATTCCCATCGTTCCAACTCCTGCACATCATCAGATGGGAAATACCTGAGCACCTTGTTGTGGCTGCTGAGCCCCATTTGGCACTGCGACCAAAAGGCCACAGAGATCCCCAGCTGCAGCCACTGATGGGCAGATATGCTGAATGACAGATTAGTGGACTTTAGTTTAGAGATACAGCACGGAGGCAGGCCCTTTGGCCCACCAGGTCCATGCCGGTCTGCGATCCCCATGCACACACACAATCCTATAGGCGAGGGACAATTTATAATTTTTACTAAAGCCAATTAACCTACAAACCTGTCTTTGGAGTGTGGGAGGAAGCTGGAGTACCCGGAGAAGCCCACGTGGTCACGGGGAGAGCATGCAAACTCCGTGTAGACAGCACAAGTAGTCAGGATCCAACCTGGGTCTCTGGCGCTGTAAGGCAGCAACTCTACCAGTGCGCCACCGTGCCACGCCCGAGGGCAAGAACGGCAAGCGAGCTGTCTGCCTGTCCGCGGGGCACACAGTATGGTTGGTGGACGGTGCTCAGCGCCAGCATTGAGGCAGAGGGGAGAGCATTGGCTGTGCTTCGGGGGAATACTTACCCCACCTTTGGCTCAAATGTTACCTAAGACCCAAAACTTGAATCAGTGGGATGATGCTGGTTCTCACTGTAATGAGATTTTTATCAGAGATATCCTTGACCTGAAAGAGTAATTGTGGCTTCAGGTTTGCATTTGCCACCTCACTGATCCTCTGTGTACACGACTTTCCCTCAGGCCCTGACCTTCACACAGTTCTGTAGTCCCTCAGTATTGCCGCTCCCATAGTACATTGCTCACTCAGTACTTCCCCTCCCATTGTGGAGACTTCCCTCAACACTGCCCCTTCCCCAATGGAGCAAAGCCTCAGCATTGCCCCTCTCACATGGTGGCACTCCCTCACAGTGCCTCGCTCCCTCTGTATTTATCCTCTCGCGCTCATCTCCCTTCTCCTTAATCCCTAATCCTCCCTGAACCCTTAGACCTGAGCCCTGCACTTCCCCAATTACCAGGTGCCCTCCTCCAGCATTGACCAGATGTTCCAGACACAAATTATAATAATGGATAAAAAAAGACTGTGAGACACACATCAAATCTCATGAGCCCAGCTGCATACTATTTTGGCTCATTGCCCAAATTGATGAGTTACATAACACATCAGTGAGATCACATCTGGAGGCCTGTGGACAGCGTTTGTCTCCTTATTTAAGGAAGCAGTTTGGAAGTGTTTCGGAGGAGACTTCCTGGTCCAACAATGGGAATGGGCAGGTTGCCTTGTGAGGAAAGGTGGACAGGTGGATACTAGCCCGGCATGAGAGGTGGATGGAGGATCCTCGGAGGCCTGGGCAGGGTGGCTGTGAAGAGGACATTCCCTGAACTAGGTCAGAAAAGTTCACAACTAGGGTCATTGTTGAAACATAAGAGAGCGCTCAGTTAAAATAATTTTTGAAAAACGTTTTTTTTAAATTGCGAATCTTTGACACTCTCAAAGGGCAGCATGAACAGAAATCTTGAGTATTTTCAAGGCAGAGCAAGATAAACTTGCTAGCCACGGAGGCGAGGGTTTGAGGTTGTAGTCACGTCAGCATTGATTTTACTGGGCTTGAGGGATAAATGGCCAGTTTCTACTCCATTAGCAGCCTCCACCCACAGCCCCCCCCTCACCCTCAGCCCTTCTCCAT
>CM069136.1:116568030-116663030 GCA_035221665.1 Okamejei kenojei
GGACATGTTAAATGCGGCTCATTTATCCCCAGCTACACGTGCACAGATGCTACTGCAAGCTACTCTAGGTGAATTGTACACATTAGGTTCTTTGGTGTTTGCACATTAAGTGAACAGTAATGCACCCAAGGACGCAAATAGTGCTGGTGTGACTCAACAGGTCAGGCAGCATCTCTGGAGTACATGGATAGATGAGATTTCGGGTCGAAACCCTTCTTTAGATTGTATATCAAACAGCATCTGAAGTTCCTCGTTTCTCAAACCTCCTCGCTGCTCATTTGGGAGAGTACCATTGGTCCCTCTTAGGTACCATTTACCCTCTGGTCTCTGGGATATCACTGCGGCACAAGGCGTTTGGAAAGGCACAAGGACACGTGCAGGCAGTGGGGATTAGTGACAGCTCAGTGGTGCCGTTGATGGAGCTACTGCCTCACAACCCCAAAGTCCTGGGTTCGATCCTGACCTTGGATGTTGGCTGTGTGGAGCTCGCACATTATCCCTGTGACTGTGAGGATTTCTTCCAAGTGTTTAACCTTTTCTCCCATATCCCAAAGACAGGTGTGGTTGTAACTTAATTGGCCTCTGTGAAATTAATTCCAGTGTGTTGGGATTAGTCAATAAGACAGAGGGATAGCAGAACTCGTGTGAATGTGTGATGGAGGGTCAGTATGGGCTCGGTGGGCAGGGGTGCCTATTTCAATGTGGTATCCATCCAAACTAAAGTTTAACTTGGTGTCATGTTTATCACAAATGTTGTGAGCCAAATGGCCTGGTCATGTGCTGTTCTGTTCTATGTTCTATGTTCTAAGTTACTAAAACATGACCTGCCATTAAAAACAGGTCAGTTTCACAAAACAGATGTTTTGTTGTTTAGCGTTTGCTTCCAGCTGTGTTGGTCATTTGGGTTTCTCACTAACATTGATGCTGGGTCAAATTTCCCACAACGCTAATGGCTTTTCCTGCTGCTGATCAGCAGGAGCGGTGTTGAGCAGTCACACTGCACGCTAACTGGGAAATATCCCCCCCGCTCCACAAATATCAAACAGGATCCGACATCGAGCCACATCATGAAATGTCGGGACAGGTGACTTGATCCTCAGACAAAGCCCAAGGATTCAGAGGGGGTTTTCAAGAGAGTGCGAGAGGTGTGAGCGGAGAGTGACAGAACTCGAGACCCATGCGATGGAAAGGGGGGAAAGAAGGGGGAGGGAGAGGCGGATAAGTGTGGTGAGAATCCAGAGCTGGGGCCCTAAGCAAGATGAACGGTGCTAGTGGTTAATAGCTTGGAGCAGGGAGAAGCAGACGATGGAAAGGTGGATTTGTAAGAGTGCAGATTTGATCAAGATCAAAATACATTTATTTGATTTGAGCAAGTGTAAACCCTTAGGCTTTAGGGACATTATGTGGAAGCAGGCCCTTCGGCCTACCGAGTCCACACTGACTAGCGATCACCCCCTACACTCAGTAGGGGCAATTTACACTCTTACCAAAGCCAATTAACCTACAAACCTGTACGCCTTTGGAGTGTGGGGGGGAAACCGGTGACTCTGGATAAAACCCATGTGGTCACAGGGAGTACGCTCAAACTCCATACAGACAGCACCCATAGTCAGGATTGAACCCGGGTTTCTGGCGCTGGTAAGGCCCCAGCTCAGGGGTATGGAGAGAAGGCAGGTACGGGATACTGAGTTGGATGATCAGCCATGATCATATTGAATGGCGGTGCAGGCTCGAAGGGCCGAATGGCCTGCTCCTGCACCTATTTTCTATGTTTCTATGTCACTGCGCCACTGTGCAGGGATTGTGAGATGGGAGAGATAGTGGAAACAGGATGAGAATTGTTAAAGCAATGCAGTGCTAAGTGGGAGGCAGTTGAGCAGAGGGAAGGGGAAAGGGAGAGGACAGTGTTGCTGGAATTTTACGCCCACAGTCTGTGGGCATTAGTAGCACAGGTACAGGAGATGGGTTCCAGGTGACATCCTGTTTGAAAATCACAGATACAGAGCTGTCTCTGCCCTCTGATCGTGTCACAGTGCTCCTCGTCATTTAACCGATCGCCTCCCCCAATACTCCCCATATCACCCAGGTACCACTCCCCTCCCCCAACCCCCCAGCCCCCAACCCCCCAACATATCATCTGCAGTGATCGCTGTTCCAACACACTCCCACCGGGGCTCATCTCCACCTTGGGCCCTTTGTGAATCTGACTTCACGCAAAACCTTTCATCAATTGCCGAATCTTCGACATCATTCAATTTCTCATCACTCCACCACATGGCCAGACTTTAATTTGCCTGGGCTCCGAGCTCTGGAACTCCCTTCCGAACCCTGCTTCATGACTACAGCAAGACCGATAGGCTGAAGGGTGCTTATTTCAATGCAAGGAATATTAAGGGTAAGGCAGATTAACTTAGAGCTTTGATTAGTGCATGGAACTATAATATAACCATTCGAGAGACTTGCTTTGGAGAGGAACCTGACTAGAAGCTCCACGTTCCAATGTGATGAGAAGAGATGGAGGAGTTGCACTACTGATCAAGGAGAATGCCTTAGTCGACCTTAGAGAGGCATTTTTAAGAGCAATAATAGCTGAAGCAATATAGCTAGAGCTCATGAAAAAGAGATGTGTAATAATTCTTATGGGATTATACGAAAGGCCTTCCTTTAGCCATGAGATAGAAACATAGAAAATAGGTGCAGGAGGAGGCCATGTGGCCCTTCGAGCCTGCACTGCATAGAGGAACGGATACGTAGGCAGAGCACGGAAAAATGCAAAAGCAACAGCATAGCTGTAGTGAATTGTAGGCAAATGTGTTGCTGGCATTTATGTTGAGAGGGATGCAATACCAAAACAGGGATGTAATGCTGTATAATGCACTGGTCAGACTGCATTGGGAGTATTGTGAGCAGTTTTAGGCCTTGTATCCGAGGAAGGATGTGCTGGCATTGGACAGGGTCCAGAGGAGGTTTATGATCTCAGCAATAATAGGGTTAACATATGTTGAGTGTTTGAAGGCACTGGGCCTGTACTCGCTGGAGTTTAGAAGGATGAGGGGGGACCTCATTGATACTTACCGAATAGTGAAAAGCCTAGATAGAGTGAATGTGGGGAGGATGTTTCCACTAGTGGGAGAGTCCAGGACTAGAGGCCATAGCCTCAGAATAAAAGGACGCACCTTTAGAAAGGAGATGTGAAGGAATTTATTTAGTCAGAGGGTGGTGAATATGTGGAATTCATTGCCGCAGGTGGCCGTGGCGGACAAGTCAATGAATATTTTTAAGGCGGAGATCGACAGATTCTTGATGAGCACGGGTGTCAGCGGTTATGGGGAGAAGGCAGGAGAATGGGGGTGAGGGAAAGATAACCAGCCGTGATTGAATGCTCCTGGAACTAATAAACTGATTCATGACTTTAATTTCCCAATATCGACCAGAACTTCCTCAGTGCCAGAGGCATGGATGGGACTATACTGCATAGGTACATCCCATGGGATTTCTTGGCACGGTATGTAGATATTCTGAGCAAGGATAAGGCCTTGTACTGGAAAATAAGCCTTGCTAGGTGATCGGAGTTCCAGCAAAAGAGCATTTTGAGAACAGCGATCATAAATAACTGCATTACTTATCATTTTTGTCATGTTTACGGGTAAGAGTGTACCTCGGGAAAGTGTGCCGAATTGTGGAAAGTTAGATAACAACGTTACTAGGCAGGAGCTGGTGAGAGTGGATTGGGAGCAGCTATTATTGCATAAATCCACATGTGACATGTGGGAGTTATTTAAAGGCCATCTGGTCAGAATTCAGGACCAATATGCTCCTTGGAGGAAGAAAGGCAAAGGAAAGGTTCAGGGCGATGAGACATGTTGTAAATTTAGTCAAAAAGAAAAGGAAGCATTTGTAAGGATTTGGAAGTTGAAATCTGACCGGCCCTTGAGGAATACAAAGGAAGCGGGAAAGAACTCAAGCAGGGAATTGGGAGGGCTGAAAGGAGCCATGGAATGTTCCTGGCAAGTAGGATTAAGGAAAATCTCAAAGTTTGATGTACATACATCAAAAACAAGAAGGTATTGATGGAGAGGGGAGGACCAGTCAAGGACAAGGGAGAGAATTTATACCTGGAACCAGAGAAAGTGGACGAGATTTAGAGAGTAGTTTGCAACAGTGTTGACTAGTGGCATTATGACATTAGGGAGTGTATGCTCATATTCTTGGGTATCAAGAGGAAGAAGTGTCCTGGCAAAT
Source organism: Okamejei kenojei (assembly GCA_035221665.1). Taxonomy (NCBI): domain Eukaryota; kingdom Metazoa; phylum Chordata; class Chondrichthyes; order Rajiformes; family Rajidae; genus Okamejei; species Okamejei kenojei. The sequence continues at coordinate 116,572,273 of CM069136.1, forward strand.
GTTGTGCCTCTATTCAGTAAGGGCTTCCAGGGACAATGCTGGGAACTATAGGCCGTTGAGCTTAACATTTATAGTTGGCAAGCTACAAGAGAGTATTCAGAGAGACACATGCATTTGGATGGGCAAGGGCTGATTAGGGATAGTCAGCATGGGTTTGTACATGTGAGGTCATCTCTCTCAAATCTGATTGTGTTTTTAGAAGACGCGACCAAAAAGGTCGACGAGGGCAGAGGTGTATACATGGGCCTCAGCAAAGCATTCTACAAGGTTCCACATGGTAGACTGCTCTGGAAGGTTGGGTCGAATGGAATCCAAGGAGAGACAGATGAATGGATCGAAAATTCGTTTCATGGAAGGAAGCAGAGGGGTGATGGTAGAAGGTTGCTTCTCGGACTGGCGGCCTGTGACTAGCGGTGTGCTGCAGTGTTCAGTGCTGGGCCTCTTACTGTTTGTCATCTATGTCAATGATTTGCATGAGAACATACAGGGCAAGGTTAGCAAGTTTCCTGATGATGTTCAAGTGGGTGAAGTCAGTCTGGAGAAGGGTCTCGACTCCAATCGTCACCCATTCCTTTTCTCCAGAGCTGCTGCCCGTCCCGCTGAGTTACTCCAGCATTTTGTGGCTATCTTCAGTCTAAACCAGCATCTGTAGTTCCTTCCTAGCAGTTGTATAAGGAGTTGGTGAGACTGCATTTAGTGTATTGTGTTCAGTTCTGGGAACCATTTGTTATAGGAAAGATGGTGTCAAGCTGGAAAGGGTACAGAGAAGATTTACGAGGATATTGCTTAGACCAGCGGGTCTGAGCTATGGGGAGACGTTGAGTAGGCTGGGACTCTATTCCTCGGAGCGCAGGAGGATGAGGGGTGATCTTATAGAGGGGTATAAAATCATGAGAGGAATAGATCGGGTAGATGCACAGTCTCTTGCCCAGAGTAGGGAACTCAAGGCCAGAGGACATAGGTTTAAGGTGAGGGGGAAAATATTTAATAGGAATCTGAGTGGTAACGTTTTCACGCAAAGGGTGGTAGGTGAATGGAACAAGCTGCCAGAGGAGGTTGTTGAGGCTGGGACTATCCTATCGTTTAAGGAACAGTTAGACAGGGATATGGATAGGACAGCTTTGGAGGGATATGACCAAATGCAGGGAAGGTGGGACTAGTGTAGCTGTGACATATTGGCCATTGTGGGCAAGGTTGGGCTGCAGGGCCTGTTTCCACGCTATATCACTGTATGAATCTTTGCCTCTGTGACTCTAATGCCTCTGTCCCACAGAAACCTGAACGGAAACCTCTGGAGACTTTGCGCCCCACCCAAGGTTTCCGTGCGGTTCCAGGAGGTTCCCGGAGGTTTTTGTCAGTCTCCCTAATGGTCGAAACTGACAAAAACCTCCGGGAACCGCACAGAAACCTTGGGCGGGGCACAAAGTCTCCAGAGGTTTCCGTTCAGGTTTCCTAAGTGGGACAGGGGCATAACATTAGGGTGGATAAGCTTACAGGGCCATGTGGTATCTGACCTAGGTTATTGAGAGAGATAAGAGAGAAGATTGTTGGGGCCTTGACTGAGATCTTTGTATCTTTGTTAGCCACAGCCTACCCAGACCCAGGGAATAGCCAGTAATGTTCTTCTGTTTAACAGAGACAGTAGATATGATCTAGGAGATTTTTGGCCTGTGATGGGGAAACTAGTGATGGGAAAAATATTGGAGAAGATTCTCACAAATAGGATTTACTCAAACCTGAAAAGCATGGTCTATTTAGGGATAGTTGGATAGGAGGAGGGGATGGGGGGGGGGAGATTGTGCAGGTGGGAATCATGTCTTACAAACTTAGTTGTGATTTTTGAGGAAGTGACAAAGATGATTGATAAGGGTAGGGCAATAGATGTGGTCCACAGATGTAGGCAGGATACAAAATTGCTGAGCAGAGAAGATTCAGGGTAGTGGTAGAGGGCTGTGAGTGACGTCACGTCCCTTCTCTTCTCTTTGGTCGAATGTGCAGCTGCCGGCAACATGGAGCTGCCGGAGGCGGAACTAACCAGGTGAATCAGTTGTCAAACATGGGGGGGCGGGGGGCGACGACAACCGCCACAATGAGGCCAAACATCTAGGACGGGGTTCGGACTACGGGCACACGGCCCGTAACCCGAAAAAACTCGTTTTTTTTTTCAATTCATTTTCGCGGGTTGGGGCAGGCGAGCTGACCTGGGAACGGCAGCCTGTCCCTGGGACGCGAGCTGAGCTGGCAACGGCAGCCAGTCCCTGGGCACGCAGAATGCCAACTTGATCAGTATGGACACATTGGGCCAGCCATGTACACGTTGTATAACTCTGACTCTACGCAGATCTGAATGGGCTTAGAATGACCATTTAAGCAAAATTGCCCTCACTTTCCCCATTTTGATTCTTGAGATTAATATCCCTTTGCTCTGTTAACAGTGTTAAAGTGCTTATGAGGCAGAGTCAGGAAAGGGAACATGTTATTTTTTTTAGTTTGCATTAATTTGTTAGTTGATTTTTTGACGACTGCCATAATTTCTAAATAGTCTTAAAGTAACTTAACTGTAATAAAGCAGTAATAAGTGATTTTTGTCCAAACAATTGGAACTTGCATAACATTTTTGAATTATTAGCAGGGCTGCCAACTCTCACGCATTTCACAAAATCCTCATGCTATCACGCTGATCACAAAATTATATAATGAGAATAGGACCTGTTTTGCTTAACAAAGAGTGTGGGAAGGAATTGCAGATGCTGGTTTAAACTGAAGATAGACACTAAAAACTAGAAAAACTCAGCAGGATAGGCAGCATCTCTGGAGAGAAAGAATGGGTGATGTTTCGAGTCGAGACCTTCAGCCTGAAGAGGTTGAAAACCAGCCATAAAACACAATGACTGAACATGTGTGTTATCCAACTAATGGCAGAAATCAGAATCATGTGTTCATCTTTATTCACGTGACACCATAATAAATATATTACAGAAAAAATAATGTAATGGGGTGGCAGGGTGGGGCAGCGGGAGAGTTGCTGCCTCACTACCACATGGGTTTCTCTGGATATTCCCGTTTCTCCCATGTCCGAAAGAAGTGCAGATTTGTAGGTTGTCCCTGGCGTGTAGGATACAACTGGTGTTTGATAGATTGCTGGTCAGTGTGGACCTGGTGGGCGGAAGGGCCTGTATATATTTTTACATATATATCTTAATTTCACTGAACCATATATGATTGAATATGTGGCATTATTTTCATCCAACACCCCACTCCCACACCCCCCCCCCCCCCCCCCCCCGGTCGCTACGCTCCCTCGCAATTTCTCACTCTCAACTCTCACCCAAGGTTGGCAGCCCTGGACTAGAGGTTTGTGAACAGTCGTGTCCACAGGGATTGGGTGCTAACATCTCTAATGTTTTTGATTTCATGTTTATATATATAAAATGATAAACTATAGACATGCGAGCAACAATCCCTGTAGGCATCACAGTTTACACACACATATGTGTGTGCGTAATCCGTACACACATATATATATATATATATATATACACACACAATTGGTGAAATGCTGCATATAAAGAGGAATATTGTCAAAGGATACAGCGGGATGTAGACTGGTTGCAAATGTGGACAGAGAAACATAGAAACATAGAAAATAGGTGCAGGAGTAGGCCATTCGGCCCTTCAAGCCTGCACCGCCATTCAATATGATCGTGGCTGATCATCCAACTCAGTATCCTGTACCTGCCTTCTCTCCATACCCCCTGATCCCTTTAGCCACAAGGGCCACATCTAACTCCCTCTTAAATATAGCCAATGAACTGGCCTCAACTACCTTCTGTGGCAGAGAGTTCCACATGGTTGCTGGAGTTTAATCCAAGCCAGTGTGAGGTGTTGCCTTTTTGACGGTTAAATCTAAGAGGTAAATGACACGATCCTTAAGGACATTGATGCGTAGGGATTCTGGGGTATAATTCCATAGTTCCTTCAAAGTCCAAATATAATTAGATATGGTGGTAAAGAAGCCATGAGGCATACTTACTCCCCTTTATCAGTCTGAGGCTTGAATACAAGTCAGGAAACCATGTTACAGCTGTATAAAACCTTGGTTAGGCTGTATTGTGTACAGTTTTGTCACTACATACAATAACAAGAACAGATGTGGAGGCTCTGGAGAGGGTGCAAGAGGTGTACCAGGATGCTGCCTGCATCAGCAAGGATTGCTACAAAGAGAGGTGAAATAACTTAGATAATTCTCGAGGGAATGTCAGAGGATGAGGGGCAACCAGATGAAAGTGTAGAAACTGATGAGAGATGCATAGATATGGTAGCCAGTCAAAGTCTCTTTTTTCCCCAGGTGGACATGGTAAATACCAGAGAGCATAAATCTAAGATGAGAGGTGGAAAGTTTAAAGGAAACATGCGAGACAAATTGTTTTACAGACAGATATAAGTGCTGGAATGCATCACCAGGCAAGGTTAGAGAAGCAGAGACCATAACAATGTTTAAGAGGACAGACACATCAGGAGGCAGGAGGCGGGAGGCAGGAGGCGGAGGGAAATAGATCATGTGGGGGCAATTAGACGACGATAAATTGGTGTCATGGTCAGCACATGGGGTGAGGAAGGGTCTGTTCCTGCACAGTGCTGTTCTATGTTCTGGTAACACCCTTCCGAATACAGAGAGCGGTGGCAGTCACAGTTCTCCAGACATGGTCTCGTGTAACTGAAGCATGGCCTCCCTACCAGTCAATAAACGACAATATAGATAGCTTTTCTAACACCTGCATTGTTTGCAAGAACCAATGACTATCACAGTGAGACCGTGTATCGCAGTGAGACCGTGTATCGCAGTGAGACCGTGTATCGCAGTGAGACCGTGTATCGCAGTGAGACCGTGTATCGCAGTGAGACCGTGTATCGCAGTGAGACCGTGTATCGTGAGACCGTGTATCGCAGTGAGACCGTGTATCGTAATGAGATGGTGTATCGCAGTGAGACCGTGTATCGCAGTGAGACCGTGTATCGCAGTAATGAGATCGTAATGAGATGGTGTATCGCAGTGAGACCGTGTATCGCAGTGAGATCGTGAATCGCAGTGAGATCGTGTATCGCAGTGAGATCGTGTATGTGTATCGCAGTGAGACCGTGTATCGCAGGAGATGGTGTATCGCAGTGCGTGTATCGCAGTGAGACCGTGTATCGCAGTGAGACCGTGTATCGCAGTGAGATGGTGTATCGCAGTGAGACCGTGTATCGCAGTGAGATGGTGTATCGCAGTGAGCCCGTGTATCGCAGTGAGACCGTGTATCGCAGTGAGACCGTGTATCGCAGTGTGAGACGTGTATCGCAGTGAGACCGTGTATCGCAGTGAGACCGTGTATCGCAGTGAGACCGTGTATCGCAGTGAGACCGTGTATCGCAGTGAGACCGTGTATCGCAGTGAGACCGTGTATCGCAGTGAGATCGTGTATCGCAGTGAGATCGTGTATCGCAGTGAGACCGTGTATCGCAGTGAGACCGTGTATCGCAGTGAGACCGTGTATCGCAGTGAGACCGTGTATCGCAGTGAGACCGTGTATCGCAGTGAGATCGTGTATCGCAGTGAGACCGTGTATCACAGTGAGATCGTGTATTAGTATCGCAGTGAGACCGTGTATCGCAGTGAGACCGTGTATCGCAGTGAGACCGTGTATCGCAGTGAGACCGTGTATCGCAGTGAGATGGTGTATCGCAGTGAGATCGTGTATCGCAGTGAGACCGTGTATCGCAGTGAGACCGTGTATCGCAGTGAGATCGTGTATCGCAGTGAGACCGTGTATCGCAGTGAGACCGTGTATCGCAGTGAGATCGTGTATCGCAGTGAGACCGTGTATCGCAGTGAGACCGTGTATCGCAGTGAGATCGTGTATCGCAGTGAGACCGTGTATCGCAGTGAGACCGTGTATCGCAGTGAGATCGTGTATCGCAGTGAGACCGTGTATCGCAGTGAGACCGTGTATCGCAGTGAGATCGTGTATCGCAGTGAGACCGTGTATCGCAGTGAGATCGTGTATCGCAGTGAGATCGTGTATCGCAGTGAGACCATGTATCGCAGTGAGATCGTGTGCACAAATGAGACTGTGTACATGTTTGTGTACACGGTCTCACTGCGATACACAATCTCACTGCGATATTCATTGGTTCTTGCAAACAATGCAGGAATTCTGACCAGATGGCCTTTAAATAACTCCCACATGAGACTGTGTCCCGCGGTGAGACTGTCCCATGTTAAAACTGTGTAACCACAGAGGGGTCCCTGCACGATACCTCTGGTTATTCGGCATCTCACAGATATCCAACAGTTTCTATTCATTGTTGAGATGTAGACATTTTAGAAACATAGCATAGAAATAGGTGCAGGAGCAGGCCATTCGGCCCTTCGAGCCTGCACCACCATTCAATATGATCATGGCTGATCATCCAACTCAGTATCCTGTACCTGCCTTCTCTCCATACCCCCTGATCCCCCTAGCCACAAGGGCCACATCTAACTCCCTCTTAAATATAGCCAATGAACTGGCCTCAACTACCTTCTGTGGCAGAGAATTCCACAGATTCACCACTCTCTGTGTGAAAAATGTTTTTCTCATCTCGGTCCTAAAAGACTTCCCCCTTATCCTTAAACTGTCACCCCTTGTCCTGGACTTCCCCAACATCAGGAACAATCTTCCTGCATCTAGCCTGTCCAACCCCTTAAGAATTTTGTAAGTCTCTATGAGATCACCCCTCAATCTTCTAAATTCCAGCGAGTACAAGCCAAGTCTATCCAGTCTTTCTTCATATGGAAGTCCTGCCATCCCAGGAATCAGTCTGGTGAACCTTCTCTGTACTCCCTCTATGGCAAGAATGTCTTTCCTCAGATTAGGAGACCAAAACTGTACGCAATACTCCAGGTGTGGCCTCACCAAGACCCTGTACAACAGCAATACAACCTCCCTGCTCTTGTACTCAAATCCCTTTGCTATGAATGCCAACATACCATTTGCTTTTTTCACAGCCTGCTGCACCTGCATGCCTACTTTCAATGACTGGTGTACCATGACACCCTGGTCTCGTTTCATCTCACCTTTTCCTAATCGGTCACCATTCAAATAATAGTCTACCTTCCTGTTTTTGCCACCAAAGTGGATAACCTCACATTTATCCACATTATACTGCATCTACCATGCATTTGCCCACTCACCCAGTCTATCCAAGTCATCCTGCAGCCTCCTAGCATCCTCCTCACAGCTAACACTGCCCCCCAGCTTCGTGTCATCCGCAAACTTCGAGATGTTGCATTTAATTCCCTCGTCCAAATCATTAATATATATTGTCAATAGCTGGGGTCCCAGCACTGAGCCTTGCAGCACCCCACTAGTCACTGCCTGCCTTTCTGAAAATGACCCGTTTACTCCTACTCTTTGCTTCCTGTCTGCCAGCCAGTTCTCTATCCACATCAATACTGAACCCCCAATACCGTGTGCTTTAAGTTTGTATACCAATCTCTTGTGTGGGACCTTGTCGAAAGCCTTCTGAAAGTCCAGATATAACACATCCACTGCTTCTCCCTTAGTTTATTTAAGTCTTATTTTAGTCTATCCTCAGTGTAAACTGGCATCTGCAGTTCCTTCCTACACATTCGTCTGTTCCATTGCAAAATCTCCCCAAGGTATACCTACTTTGATGAAGTTCTCCTCCTCTCTCCGATGAGCGTTCTGCAACACCCGCTCCCGTTGCTCCTCATCTGTGATTGCTACTGCTCTCTGGCTGTATGACCACGTTTTAACCCAGACTCGTCTGATTCATTTTACTGTTTGTGGGCTCACTGTCACCTTCCCCTCAGGCAACGCTGAGCCATTCCACACTTCCTTGAGCATTGTCTGCTTTGATGTCATTTTCACACCTTACGTTCCCTTTGTACCCTTCCATTTCTACAGTTTCACTCCCCCCCCCCCCCCCCCCCCCCCCCCCCCCCCCCCCCCCCCCACCGACTCTCAGTCTGAAGAAGGTTCTCGACCCGAAATGTCACCCTTTCCTTCACTCCAGAGATGCTGCCTGACCTGCTGAGTTACTCCAGCATTTTGTGTCTATCTTCACTGGGAGAGACAGGGGAAGAGGAAGAGAAAGTAGTCGGTGAGAAGAAACGACGGGTGATGAAGAAGAGGGAGGATAGAAAGTGGGAACAATGGGCAGGGAGAGGGAAAAAGAGGGGATAAAAAGTGGTGGGAGAGGGAGAGAGAGAAAGGAGGGAAGAGAGGAATGCAGTGAGAGTAAAGGAGGAGAGGGGACAGGGTGAGGCCAGAGAAGAAAGCTCATGGAATGTTGGCCTTCATAACAAGAGCATTTCAGTACAGGAGTAAAGAGGTTCTTCTACAGTTGTGGAGGGCTCTGGTGAGACCACATCTGGAGTATTGTGTACAGTTTTGGTCTCCTGATTTGAGGAAGGACATCCTTGTGATTGAGCCAGTGCAGCGTAGGCTCACGAGATTGATCCCTGGGATGGCGGGACTGTCATATGAGGAAAGATTGAAAAGACGAGGCTTGTATTCACTGGAGTTTAGAAGGATGAGGGGAAGGATCTTATAGAAACATATAAAATTATAAAAGGACTGGACAAGCTAGATGCAGGAAAAATGTTCCCAATGTTGGGCGAGTCCAGAACCAGGGCCCACAGTCTTAGAATAAAAGGGAGGCCATTTAAGACTGAGGTGAAAAAAACTTTTTCACCCAGGGAGTTGTGAATTTATGGAATTCCCTGCCACAGAGGGCAGTGGAGGCCAAATCACTGGATGGATTTAAGAGAGAGTTAGATAGAGCTCTAGGGGCTAGTGGAGTCAAGGGATATGGGGCGAAGGCAGGCACGGGTTATTGATAGGGGACGATCAGCCATGATTCACAATGAATGGCGGTGCTGGCTCGAAGGGCCGAATGGCCTCCTCCTGCACCTATTTTCTATGTTTCTATGTTTCTATGCTTCCAATCTCCCACTGCTCCTGGGAATCTGCCAAGACTCACCACCTTGGAGAAGTCTCTGCTCACAGCCCCGGGTTTCTGCCATAGCTCCCTGCTCCAGGAGTTAATTCACTGGGCAAAGTGAACAGCATCTTTTCCAGGAATTCTTCTGGGAATCCGGCACCAAGGGTCTTTTGCTGAAATTACCTTGCACAGCTGCTGGCTTGTTTAATCTCTCACAGATGTTCATTGCTGAAGTCCACAGATGTTCTGGTCGATGAGAAATTTCACCAGAGTTCGTTCGGCCCTCCTCCCAGCCACCACCTCCACCAAACGCTTGCCTGCTTGGTGGTTGCAGTGGTCAAGGAAGGGACTGGAGGGAGAGTGGGAGAGGGAGTGGAGAGAGAGAGAGAGAGAGAGAGGGGGGGGGGGGGAGGGAGAGGGGGTGGGAGAGAAAGGGGAGAGAGGAGAGAGGGAGGGAGAGAGGGGGTGCAGTGAGGGAGAGGGGAGGGGAGGGAGAGAGGGAGAGACAGGAGGAGAGAGGGGGGGAGAGAGGGGGTTCAGTGAGGGAGAGAGGAGGGGAGGGAGAGAGGGGGGAGGGGAGAGACAGGGGGAGGGGGAGGGAGGGACAATGGGAGAGGGGGAGGGAGAGACAGGGGGAGAGGGGGAGGGAGGGACAAGGGAGAGAGGGGGAGGGAGGGACAGGGGGAGAGGGGGAGGGAGAGAGCAGCGTTCGTTCAACATTGCTTCTCCCACAGTGCGGCGTTCCCTCAGCACTGGCACTGGGACTATTGTCTGGATCGTGCTTTCTGTGGTTCTGGAGGATTGTTTGAATCCAGAGATGTCGAGCTCCCCCCTGGGCATTGGTGTTCTTGCTGCAGTGGGTCCCTGGGCACGGGGAACCATCATAAACGGCAGAGGTCGTGGTTCTACTGTGGTCACTGTGTCTCACTGGGACAGGGCAGAGCCCACTCATTCCCTGCATCAACTTCAACTCCCCCTCCCATTCCGCATCCGACCTCTCGGTCCTGGGCCTCCTCCACGGACAGAGTGAGCAACACCGCAAGCTGGAGGAACAGCACCTCATATTCCGCTTGGGGAGTCTGCATCCTTTGGGCTTGAACATTGAATTTTCTCAATTCTGTTAACCCTTGCTGTCTCCTCCCCTTCCCACCTCTCCCTCAGCCCTCGGGCCCTGGCATTCCCTCTATCTCTATCTCCCTCCCCCACCCTAGTCGCACTAGCTTCTCATTTTCACACCACAAACAGCTTACAATGGCTTGTTCCCTTTATCATCGATACTTTTTTGCATATCTTTCATTCATTGTTCCTTATCTCTCCACATCACCGTCTATATCTCTCGTTTCCCTGATCCCTGACCAGTCTGAAGAAGGGTCTCGACCCGAAACGTCGCCTATCTCCTTCGCTCCTTAGATGCTGCTGCACCCGCTGAGTTTCTCCAGCCTTTTGTGTAACCCTCGATTCTCCAGCATCTGCAGTTCCTTCTTTAACTCATTCCCTGCATCACTCTGCCACCTCATGGAGCGCCCAGTAACTGCACCAGAAACCTTCACGCAATCACTTCCAGTATTAGATGTGATTTCCCATTTCCCAAGCTTTTGTTCTGAGATTAGCTCTGTTCTGTACCCAGAACATGACAGGCCCTGAGCCACGTGTGGATAAATGTGAGTTCATCTACTTTGGTGGCAAGAACAGGAAGGCAGATTATTATCTGAATGGTGTCAGATTAGGAAAAGGGGAGGTGGAACGAGACCTGGGTGTCCCTGTACATTCGGAAAGTAAGCATGCAGGTACAGCAGGCAGTGAAGGAAGCTAATGGCATGTTGGCCTTCATTGCATGAGGATTTGAGTTTAGGAGCAAGGAGGCCCTACAGCAGTTGTACAGGGCCCTGATGAGACCACACTTGGAGTATTGTGTGCAATTTTGGTCTCCTAATTTGAGGAAGGACATTGTTGCTATTGAGGGAGTGCAGCGTAGGTTCACGAGGTTAATTCCCGGGATGGAGGGACTGTCATATGCTGAAAGAATGGGTCGACTGGGCTTGTGTGCAATGGAATTTAAAAGGATGAGAGGAGATTTTATTGAAACATAAAATTCTTAAATGATTGGACAGGCTAGATGCAGGAAAAATGTTCCCAAAACTTTTTCAGCCAGAGAGTTGTGAATCTGTGGAATTCTCTGCCACAGAAGGCAGTGGAGGCCAATTCACTGGGTGTTTTCAAGAGAGAGTTAGATTTAGCTCTTAGGGCTAAAGGAATTGATGGATATGGGGAAAAAACAGGAACTGATTTTAGATGATCATACATGATCATATTGAATGGCGGTGCTGATTAGAAGGGCTGAATGGCTCCTGCACCTGTTTTCCTATGTTTCTATTTCCTTCAGTTGGATAGGCGACTGGGGTTCAGAGTTAGCTGAGGGGTGGGGATAGAGCCACCATGGAGCCAAGGTGGAAATGGTTTCAAGTTCCTTGGCATAAATATGACGCACTTGGCTGGGATGAGACTGTACCCAGAGTGGTCTGCTGGGAGTGAGACTGTACCCAGAGTGGTCTGCTGGGGCTGAGACTGTACCCAGAGTGGCCTGCTGGGAGTGAGACTGTACCCAGAGTGGTCTGCTGGGAGTGAGACTGTACCCAGAGTGGTCTGCTGGGAGTGAGACTGTACCCAGAGTGGTCTGCTGGGAGTGAGACTGTACCCAGAGTGGTCTGCTGGGAGTGAGACTGTACCCAGAGTGGTCTGCTGGGAGTGAGACTGTACCCAGAGTGGTCTGCTGGGAGTGAGACTGTACCCAGAGTGGTCTGCTGGGAGTGAGACTGTACCCAGAGTGGTCTGCTGGGGCCGAGACTGTACCCAGATCAGCCTGCTGGGAGTGAGATTGTGTGTGAGTGCCCTGCTGGAGTTTAGACTGCCGGAGTGCCCAGCCACTGTGACTGCATTACAAACACAGACACAAAGGTTTCAAAGGGCATTTATTATCACATACACCCATTGGTGAAGTGAAATTTGACTAGCCATTGTAGCACACATATAAAGATAAGACACATTAAAGAATGTAACACCCCCCCACAATGGTCCCCACTGTGAGGGAAGGTACAGTGTCCCGTCCCCGTCCCCATGTCCACCCATAGTCGGGCCTATTGAGGCCGCTGCAGTCTGCATTACGATGTGCGATCAGCAGCCAGCTCACACCTCTGTTTCTCCAGGGCCGTCCGGGGTCTCCAGGATTGCAGGGAGAGCAGGGTCCACCGGGCCCTCCCGGCCGTGAGGGAGTGTCTGGACACAACGGAGCGAAAGGTGACCGAGGGTTCGAGGGGGTGACTGGCCAGGCCGGAGACAAGGTGAGTCACAGCCGTTGTGTCAACATTGTACCCAAGGGAAGCCATCGCGTCGAGTCGGTGAGATCACAGAGAAGGTCCCGGTCTCACTGAGCACCAAGAGAGCAGTCCTTCTGTTCAGGAACCTGCCTGGCGTGCCGTTTCCTCGTCTAACTAGCCCTTGAAAGGTTATCACAGCGTCTCCACCCACTCCCCATATCCCAGAGACTACCTCGATCACTTGGTGTCCCCAGAAAGAGTGTTGCGACTGAGGACCCACCACCCACACTCCCACCTCCCCCAAAAAGCAGCCACACACCCACCCAGACCTGCTCCGGGGATCTCCTTCCTCACTGAAGCTGATGGATGGCTCATGGCAGGAAGATCTAGTCATAGTGTGGAAACAGGCCCTTCATTCTTCATCTGGTCATTCAGGGTCCAGGGTCTAAGCCCGGGTTCTTCCGAAGTTCGATACAATTGGAGCACAAATCCCACCCTCCACCCCCATCACACCGGCAGACCTTCTCCCAGTCTCCTTACTGAGCCAGAAACTCCTTCGCCCTTCCTGTGAACAATAGACAATAGACAATAGGTGCAGGAGTAGGCCATTCGGCCCTTCGAGCCAGCACCGTCATTCAATATGATCATGGCTGATCATCCTCAATCGGTACTCCGTTCCTGCCTTCTCCCCATCTCCCCTGACTCCTCTATCATTAAGAGCCCTATCTAGCTCTCTCTTGAAAGCATCCAGAGAACCGGCCTCCACCGCCCTCTGAGGCAGAGAATTCCACAGACTCACCGCTCTCTGTGAGAAAAAGTGTTTCCTCGTCTCCGTTCTAAATGGCTTACTCCTTATTCTTAAACTGTGGCCCCTGGTTCTGGACTCCCCCAACATCGGGAACAGGTTTCCTGCCTCAAGTGTGTCCAAGCCCTTAACAATCTTATATGTTTCAATGAGATGCCCTCTTATCCTTCTAAACTCCAGAGCATACAAGCACAGCTGCTCCATTCTCTCAGCATATGACAGTCCCGCCATCCCGGGAATTAACCTTGTAAACCTACGCTGCACTCCCTCACAGAAAGGCAGATTGCTGGCCACTACACTGTCAGAGGAGTTAATGCATGGTTCAGTCTGCTTTGGGGTCTTTCCTCAGCACTAACCAGCAGCACATCCCCGGCATGTTTGAGGAGTGAAATTTTCATTCCCCCAAATTCCCGTCTAGTCGAATGCTTGGAGCGACTAGAGAATGGTCCTGCCCTCCCATCTACCTCATTGGAGATCTTCGAACTATCTTTAATTGGATGGTACTGGAATTTACCTGTACCGTGCATGGTTGCATTGTAATGATAGAATCATAGAGTCTTACAATGTGGAAACAGGCCCTTCAGCCCAACCTGCCCACATCGGCCAACATGTCCCATCTACACTAGTCCACCTGCCTACATTTGGCCCATATCCCTCTAAACCATGTACAAACCATGTACAATCTTATCTCTGTCTGTATAGCTTGCAACAAAAAAGCTTTTCACTGTACACGTGACACTAGAACTATACTCGCGTTCGTTCCCCAGATCTGCCGACCTTTTGTTGGGAGTGTGCTGGGATCTCTGAGAGGTTGGCTGGTTGACCACTGTGATGATGATCATGGTATATTCATGTTCTCTCCGTCTGCCGAACACTCTCTCTTGCCAAGCCGTCCACTTCAGGTGGACCTTAGGAGTTTGGCCAGTGGAACTTTCAGCAGCAGAGCTAAGTCCTCCCTCAATGGGAATGCTGGGAGTCTACATCCAAATCCCCAGCCATGAGGTCCATGGGGAGAGCCCTACTCTCACCCCCGATGGCTTTCGAGTATGGAGGTTAATGTTTTCCATCACAAATTCTCTCAATCTATTTGCTACTTTTTTTTTAAAAACAGGGACCGATGGGAGTGCCTGGATTTGCAGGGAATGACGGGATTCCGGTGAGTTTCTGCTCTTTGGATCCAGAGTGCGGGCCAGGGCCGGGGCCAGGTAAGGGACCCATGGGAGGTTGGGCCGATGTGGCTGGAGCGAGGGGAAGGATGCTGGTCGGGGAACGGTGATTGAGGGGCGAGGTTTGTGAGGCAGGATCACACGGAACGGAGCAGGGTGGGGTAGAAGGCTGGGACAAATGTCAATCAATCCTGCATAACACCCCAAGACCATGATACCCCAATACCCAATACATAATAGCTAAGACCTAAGGCCCAATACCCAATACCCAATACGCAATAGCTAAGACCTAAGGCCTAAGACTGATCGTCCCCTCATCCTTCTAAACTCCAGTGAATACAAGCCTAGTCTTTTCAATCTTTCCTCATATGACAGTCCCGCCATCCCAGGGATCAATCTCGTGAACCTACGCTGCACTGCCTCAATCACAAGGATGTCCTTCCTCAAATTATGAGACCAAAACTGTACACAATACTCCAGATGTGGTCTCACCAGAGCCCTGTACAACTGCAGAAGAACCTCTTTAATAGCTAAGACCTAAGACCTAAGACCTCAGACTCAGACATAGAAACATAGAAACATAGAAAAAGGTGCAGGAGGCCATTCGGCCCTTCGAGCCAGCACCGCCACTCATTGTGATCATGGCTGATCGTCCCCTATCAATAACCCGTGCCTGCCTTCTCCCCATATCCCTTGACTCCACTAGCCCCTAGAGCTCCATCTAATTCTCTCTTAAATCCATCCAGTGACTTGGCCTCCACTGCCCTCTGTGGCAGGGAATTCCATAAATTCACAACTCTCTGGGTGAAAACGTTTTTTCTCACCTCAGTCTTAAATGACCTCCCCTTTATTCTAAGACTGTGGCCCCTGGTTCTGGACTCGCCCAACATTGGGAACATTTTTCTTGCATCTAGCTTGTCCAGTCCTTTTATAATTTTACATGTTTCTATAAGATCCCCCCTCATCCTCCTAAACTCTAGTGAGTACAAGCCTAGTCGTTTCAATCTTTCCTCATATGACAGTCCCGCCATTCCAGGGATCAATCTGGTGAGCCTACGCTGCACTGCCTCAGAACAGATGGACATAAGATCAGTTATAAGCCACCTGGCCCATCGAATCTACTCCGCCATTCTATCATGGCTGATCCATTTTTCCCTCTCAACCCCATTCTCCTGCCTTCTCCATGTAAACCTTGATGCCTTCCTAATCAACAAATGATTAACAACAGTGAGACTGGGATGGATGTGGACAATTACTAGGCAATGATTCACCCAATGGCCTTTTGCTGGTCTACTTGCCGATGGCCCAGAGGCCCAGTGCTAGCTGGTCAGGCGTATGGTGTGAAGCTCTGGGTGTGAGGGAGGGTGACGGGCTGGGTCTATCAGTGGGACGCTGTGAGCTGCTGAGTAACTCTGCTGATGAAACTTGTGTTAAAGGGCCACCCAGGACAGCACGGCCCGCGAGGACCACCTGGACAAGATGGCTGCAATGGAACCCGGGGAGACGCCGGTAAAAGGGGAACATATGGCTTGTCGGGTCAGCCTGGCCGTCCTGTAAGTACTATGTTGTCTAATGCGTTCCATGCGGAGTGCGGTATAACATTGCATCAGGGAATTAACACTGTCATTGCAAACCTGAGGAATGCCCCGCATCACAGTATTCACGAGGCCATTCAGCCCATTCAGCCCTATGCTGGCTTTGTAAAAGGGTCCAACGTCTCTTGACTACACCTCCTCCCTTCTGCCTACTGTAAGTTCTCCATTCCAATCTCCCGGTTACTAAGTCTCTGCCACATTTGCGCTGATGATGAGACGTTCCACCCACGCTCAACTGGAAGGTGTTTCCTTGTTCCTGAACCACAGCCTCCCTGTACCAGAGTGGTCAGAGACCCTGACTGCATCTTTTCCATTTCCAGACCTCTGCTCTCACACCCTCTCCTCCTGGACCGAGCAGGGACAGGTTTCCCCTGATCCACACCTTTCATGCCTCCAGCCTCCATATTCAACAAATCGTCTCTGCTAGCTCCAGTGCTTTTTGTCATAGTAAACTTCACGATGTGTTGGTGTTCCGTACTGGTGAGTGTGTCAGTATGCCACACTAGTGTATGTGTCCACTGCCACACCAATGTATGGAATGCTGCACCTCTAAAAAGTTAAACTCTAGATTTTTCATTGATTCATAGAGTGACAAAGTGTGGAAACAGGGCCTTCGATCCAGGTTGCCCACACTTGTCAACATGTCCCAGCTACACTAGTCCCACCTGTCACATTTGGTCCATATCCCTCCAAACCTGTCCTATCCATGCACCTGTCTAACTGTTTCTTAATGTTGGGATAGTCCCAGCCTCAACTACCTCCTCTGGCAGCTTGTTCCATACACCCACCACCCTCTGTGTGAAAATGTTAACCCTCAGATTCCTATTAAATCTTTTCCCCTTCACCTTAAACCTGTGTTCCCTTGTCCTCGATTCACCTAGTCTGGGCAACAGAATCTGTGCATCTACCCGATCTATTCATCTCACGATTTTATACACCTCTATAAGATCACCCGTCATCGCCCTCATCGACCCAGCCTACTCAACCCATCAGACCCTCTAGTCCTGACAACATCCTCGTAAATCTTCTCTGTACCCTTTCCAGCTTGACATCATCTTTCCTACAACATGGTGCCCAGAACTGAACACAATATTCTGGATGCGGTCTCACCAACATCTTATACAACTGCAACGTGACCTCGCGAGTTCTATACTCAGTACTCTGACTGATGAAGGCCAAAGTGCCAAAGGCCTGCACTACCACACTCCCCAGAGCCCTACCATTCACAATCTCCGTCCTGCCCTTGCATTCAAATGTTTAAGATTTTTAATTTACTTCTCTTCAATTTTAAATGATCTGTTTTATTCTAAAGTTTAAAAAGTACAATGTATTAGTGAAATTGGACAGGTACATAGATAGGAAAGGTTTCGAGGGATATGGGCCAAACACAGGTAGGTGGGCCTAGTGTAGATAGGGCATCCAACATGGGCAAGTGAGGCTTTTCCATGCTCTAGGGTTACATGGCTTCAAATTGAGTGGATGGGCCTTCAAGCAGCTTATACAACGACTGTCCGCCAGAGACAGCAACAGCTAGCAACAATATGCGTAAAAATATACCTTGTGTCTTCCAAAGAAAGCAACACGCTCCAACAAGATTCCATCGCCACGTACTTGTCCCCCTCCCATTCTGTTCATTTTGATCTCTGGCAGCAATCGTCTGAAAGTCCCTTCCACTGGCAAGTGAGCTATATTGTACCTGACCCTACGTTCATGGGTGGTAAGACGCTAATTAATGCCCCTGTCCCACTTAGGAAACCTCTGGAGACTTTGCGCCCCACCCAAGGTTTCCGTGCGGTTCCCGGAGGTTCCCGGAGGTTTTTGTCAGTCTCCCTAATGGTCGAAAGTGGTTTCCGTTTCTTCTATGTTCCGGCGATTATTTCAAAAAATTGAAAAAACCTCCGAGAACCCGAGAAAAACCTCCGGGAGCTGCCGGGAACTGCACGGAAACCTTAGGTGGGGCGCAAAGTCTCCAAAGGTTTCCGTTCAGGTTTCCTAAGTGGGACAGGGGCATGGAATGGAATAGTGTTTTGCTGCAAACATGTTGGGTTCGGCGGGGTTAGTGAGGAGTGGGGGAGCGGGGGGGGGCTGAGGGTGTGAAAGGTGGGGGAGATGAGTGGTAATGGGAAGGGGTGGGGTAAAGTAAAAGGGGTGAGGATTGAATGGATCTCGGGCCACAGTATGGGGATGTAGAAAAACAGGAGGTGGGGGGGGTCAGGTGGAGTGTCGGTGGGATCTGTGGAATCACCTCCAGAACTCAGCATGGGATCTGATCGAGAAATTATGGATCCTGAGGCAGGGGCAGTGAATCCTGGGCTGTGGATAGGGCATCCCGGGATAGGAACAGTAGATGCCGAGGCTGAGGCAATGAATCCCAGGACAAAGGCGGCGAACCCACGGACAACGGGAGTGACTCCTGGGAAAAGGGGCAGTGGATCCGGGACAGGGCCAATTAATTCCTGGACAACAGGAGTGAATCATCAGGACACGGACAGAATCCCGGGACAGGGGCAATGACAGGGCCAGTGAATCCCAGATCAGTGCCAGTGAATCCTGAGGAGTAGTCGATCCTGGGGCAGGGCGAGAAAATCTCAGGACAGGGCCAGTAAATCCCAGATCAGGGACAGTGGATCTGAGGATAGGGGCGTTCCCATGTTTTCAGGTACCGGGAAGTGGATCCCATCTGGAAACATGGCTGCTGGGAATCCTGGGACAGGGGCGTTCGATCCCAGGACAAGGGCAGTCGATCCCGAGTTAGGGCCAGTGAATTCTGGTTCGGGGCCAGTGAATCCCGGGACACGGCGAGTGAATCCCTGGTTCAGAGGCAGGCCCTGAGGTCTCAGGTCAGGGGGTTGCGAGCCTTTCAGGAAAACATGGCTCCTGGGACTGTAGATGCGACGGTGATTTGTTGCAAATGTGAGGTCTGCCACACATCAAAGAGGTCCTTGGTTTTGTACCTGCAGGGATCTCACGGGCTGAAGGGCCAGAAAGGTGAACCTTTCCTCGTCACGATGGACGGCAAGAGCCACAGGGTGAGTTGCGGGGAACGGACTTTGGATTCATTCCGGCCTGTGGCATCCCACTTGTTTGCCCCAAACCTGCTCCTTCTCCTCCACAACAGGGCAGCTCCTCCATGCTGCTTCCTGGAACCAAAATCGGGTTCCAACTCCGATAAAATGCGAGCTCCTCAAAGTTTTAGACATAGAAACATAGAAAATAGGTGCAGGAGGAGGCCATTCGGCCCTTCGAGCCAGCACCGCCATTCATTGTGATCATGGCTGATCGTCCCCTATCAATAACCCGTGCCTGCCTTCTCCCCATATCCCTTGACTCCACTAGCCGCTAGAGCTCTATCCAACTCTCTCTTAAATCCATCCCGTGATTTGGCCTCCACTGCCCTCTGTGGCAGGGAATTCCATAAATTCACAACTCTCTGGGTGAAAAAGTTTTTCCTCACCTCAGTCTTAAATGACCACCCCTTTATTCTAAGACTGTGGCCCCTGGTTCTGGACTCACCCAACATTGGGAACATTTTTCCTGCATCTAGCTTGTCCAGTCCATTTATGATTTTGTATGTTTCTATAAGATCCTTCCCCTAATCCTTCTAAACTCCAGTGAATACAAGCCTAGTCTTTTCAATCTTTCCTCATATGGCAGTCCCACCATCCCAGGGATCAATCTCGAGAACCTACGCTGCACTGCCTCAATCACAAGGATGTCCTTCCTCGAATTAGGAGACCAAAACTGTACACAATTCTTTTGAATTTGGTTTGATAAACGTGGCAGTAAAATGGCCGTAAAAGTTCAAATCCGATCCCTTGTCCTTTAAGGGAGAACCTCGGCGATTCCAAGTTCCAACATTCGCTGGGTTGACGGCTCGCTCCACTCTCTAGGGGTAACCAGAGTTGGGTCACCAGCAGTGGTTCCACCAGACACTGCATCCTAACATCAACTCGATGACCGAGTGGGTCTCTTCAGTCAACCCTGGGTCTTGCCCTGGCACAATCACTTCTAGAGTGGGCAGGTCATGGTCCAAATCCTGCTCAAGACCCAGGTCTGACCTTGAGGTCAAGGGCATGGAGATGGGCATGGCCATGGACATGGTCAAGGGTATATCAAGGGCATGGATATGAACATGGTCAATGTTATGGACAAGGGCATGTTCAAGGGCATGGTCGAGGGTTTGGACAAGGGCATGGTCAGGGGTTTGGACAAGGCATGGTCAGGGGTTTGGACAAGGGCATGGTCAGGGGTTTGGACAAGGGCATGGTCAGGGGTTTGGACAAGGCATGGTCAGGGGTTTGGACAAGGGCATGGTCAGGGGTTTGGACAAGGCATGGTCAGGGGTTTGGGCAAGGGCATGGTCAGGGGTTTGGACAAGGGCATGGTCAGGGGTTTGGACAAGGGCATGGTCAGGGGTTTGGACAAGGGCATGGTCAGGGGTTTGGACAAGGGCATGGTCAGGGGTTTGGACAAGGGCATGGTCAGGGGTTTGGACAAGGGCATGGTCAGGGGTTTGGGCAAGGGCATGGTCAGGGGTTTGGACAAGGGCATGGTCAGGGGTTTGGACAAGGGCATGGTCAGGGGTTTGGACAAGGGCATGGTCAGGGGTTTGGACAAGGCATGGTCAGGGGTTTGGACAAGGGTAGGAGCAGACAGCAGGACACTGACAAAAGGCGCCATGTCTTAACATCCTCCTTATTTCCTCAGGGTCGTCCTGGTGTTCCAGGCACTCCCGGTTTTCCGGTAAGTGTTTGTTCTTTGTGGGAGGGGCATTGACCCGAGCCCTGACTTGGAGTGGGAGGGGAGGGGGCTGGGGTTGGTGGGCGTGGTGGTAGTACGTCCCTGTTCTTGACCAGAAGATCTGCACATACCCACCGCAAATCCTGAAGGCAAACTGTCTGCCTAGGCTCCGTCATCTGAACCCGGGAACTGAATATGACCACACCTTTGGTAATCCCTCTCTCAGTGAGCATGAAGCAGCCAAATCGCCCCAAACATCCCTCGCACCAACACCTCCTTCCCATTAAACCCTCTACCACCCCCAACCAACCCCTTCCCCATCTTCTTCTCCAGTAAGCCTTCCTATTCATTTCCCTCCTCCAGTTAATTCCCCCTCTCTCCACCATTCTATCCTCTCTTCACTGACTCTCTTCTCCCACGAACCCTGCTGTTCAAGCATTCTGCCCTATCGACACCTTGCCCCTAACTTCACCTCCACGCGCCCCTTCCAATAAAACTGTTCCCATCCCCCATCAAGCACTCCCCATCGCCCCCTCACACCCCAATGTTCCCTTTCACCAGCCCCTCTCCTCCTCACCATCAAGACCCTCTCTACAACATCCGCTCCCCCCACCCAGTCCCCCAGTGCCTGACCTCCTCACCCAGCCCCTCTCCTATCCCTCCTCTTCCATGCCCCTCTACGCCAAAACCTTTCCTCCCACCAATGCCTTTCCCTTCCAACACCTGCCTCTCCACCAACCCCTCCCTCCTGCTACCAACCCCTCTCTCCCCACCACCACAGTGAGGGGGCAACTCCGGGGGACAATACAGGGGGAGCAGTGATTGGCGGGTGGACGATGCTGAGGGAGTGCTTTGCACATCTTGTGGGAGTAGTGGGACTATGCTACGCACAGATTCTCCTGTGTCTCCTGAAATGAGAAGGAACTTCTTTAGACAGAGGGTAGTGAATGTTTGGCATTCATTGCCACAGACGGATGTGAAGGCCAATTCATTGGCTATTTTTGAAGCTGATTGTTAGGTGCTTGATTAGTTAAGGGCCTGTCCCACTTTCACGACCTAATTCATGACCTCTGCCGAGTTTGCCCTTGACTCATACTGGCAGCATGGTCGTAGGTAGGTCGTAGGTATGTCGTAGGCAGGCCGTGATGCTGGTCGTAGGTACGCGTGGCATCAAGTAGGTCGGGGCGTTTTTCTAGCCTGATGAAAAATGTCCACAAATAAAAAAGGTTGTGAATTAGGTCGTGAAAGTGGGACAGGCCCTTGGGGTGTCGAAGGTTGTGGGGAGAAGGTGGGAGAATGGGGTTGATAGGGATAGATGGATCAGCCATGACTGAATAGCAGAATTGACCCAATGGCCTAATTCTGCTCCTATGACTTACAGTTACATATGAGTAACAACCTGGCCCTGGACGACCTAGTTTAAATGTAAAGGCACATCTTTGACAATAGACAATAGACAATAGGTGGCAGGAGTAGGCCATTCGGCCCTTCGAGCCAGCACCGCCATTCAATGTGATCATGGCTGATCATCCCCAATCAGTACCCCATTCCTGCCTTCTCCCCATATCCCCTGACTCCGCTATCTTTAAGAGCCCTATCTAGCTCTCTCTTGAAAGTATTCAGAGAACCTGCCTCCACCGCCCTCTGAGGCAGAGAATTCCACAGACTCACAACTCTGTGAAAAAGTGTTTCCTCATCTTCGTTCTAAATGGCTTAACCTTTTTTCTTAAATTGTGGCCCCTGGTTCTGGACTCCCCCAACGTCGAGAACATGTTTCCTGCCCCTAGCGTGTCCAAACCCTTTATAATCTTAAATGTTTCAATAGGATCCCTTCTCATCCTTCTAAACTCCACAATATACAAGCCCAGCCGCTCCATTCTCTCAGCATATGACAGTCCCGCCATGCCGGGAATTAACCTTGTAAACCTACGCTGCACTCCCTCAATAGCAAGAATGTCCTTCCTCAAATTAGGGGACCAAAACTGCACACAATACTCCAGGTGTGGTCTCACTAGGGCTCTGTACAACTGCAGAAGGACCTATTTGCTCCAATACTCAACTCCACTTTTGCTTCTTTTGCAGGGTGTAACCGGTCCCTTTGGAGAGGTTGGTCGACAAGGCCCCACAGGATTCCCAGGGCCACAGGTACGGGGGGGGGGGGGGGGGGGGGGGGCGCGGCGCTGCGCTTAATGCCTGGACTCGGCCCATTGTCCGGGATGACCCCAGGATTGTTCTCTGCTCACTCTGCTCTTCAGAAACTCACCTCTTGCACCATTTGTTTCACAGGGACCCCGTGGGCCTCCGGGTTATCCAGGACCAAAGGTAACGTCCCAGCTCCCAACGTTGTTGAGTTTGACTTGATTTAATTGCCACGTGTACCGTTTGCCAGTGAAATACGTTTGTTGCGTGCTAACCAGCCAACGGAAAGACAACACATGATCACAATCGGGCCCTCTACAGTGTTCAGATACATGATAAAGGGAATAACGTGAATGTTGTGAATCACAAGGATCCCAGGGATAATTCACCGCACGGGGCATACTAACGCCGGGGCACCGGCCCAGCTGGAGCGGTGGGCACCCAGTCCTCCCCCCCTCTAGTGGTTACACCCCCAGCCGGGCCCTCATGCTCCCTCAACCCTCTCCATCTCTGTCCGCCTTTGGCCAACCCGCTCGCTCTTTGCCTGAGATTTGTGAGTGGCAACAAAATGCCTGTAGTTCCCACCTTCTCCGCACGGCAGGTTTGAGCGCTGGGGTACATGGCGGTAACACTAGTTTCCCCCGTGCGCCCCATCACGCCGGGAATTCCAGCGGGAACTCCCCACCGTACACGGTGCCTGCGTGTTGCTCCAAACCTGCAGCAACGAACCTTCCGTCCCGGCTCAGCAGTAGTTTAGTTTGGTTTATTGTCACCGAGCTACGGTGAAAAGCTTTTGCTGCACGCTATCCAGTCAGCAGAAAGGCAATACATGCTTACAATCGAGCCATTAAAGTGTACAGATACATTTTAAGGGAATAACGTTTAGTGCAAGGCAAAGCCAGCAAAGTCTGATCAAGGATAGTCCGAGTGTCACCAAAGCGGTAGCTACGAGTTCAGCACTGCTCTCTGATTGTGGTAGGATGATTCAGGTGGCTGATAACAGATAGGGGTTGCTGCCTTACAGCGCCAGACACCCGGCTTCAATCCTCACCACTGGTGCTGTCTGTATTCTCCCGGTGTCTGCGTGGTTTTTCTCCAGGGCTCCGGTTTACTCCCACATTGCGAAGGCTTGCAGATTTGTAGGCTCAATGTTTTTTGGATATTGTCCCTAGTGTGTAGGATAAAACTAGTGTACTGGTGTTTAGTTTAATCGCGGGCACACAAAAAGCTGGAGAAACTCAGCGGGTGCAGCAGCATCTAAGGAGCGAAGGAGATAGGCGACGTTTCGGGCCGAAACCCTTCTGCAGACCAGTTTAGTTTAGTTTAGCTTACGTTCGAGATATATCTTGGAAACTGGCCCTTTGGACCACCAGGTCCACACCAACCAGCGATCGCTCGTGCGCTAGTTCTATCCTACATACGAGGGCCAATTGATTACTGGTTAGTGCGGACTCGATAGGCTGAAAGGCCACGCTCTATCGCTAAAATAAACTAAAGTGGTCCTACTATCCCCCCACAGTCCTCTCCAAACATCTGAGAAGCTGCGCTCAGAAGGAACATAGAAACATAGAAAATAGGTGCAGGAAGAGGCCATTCGGCCCTTCGAGGCAGCACCGCCATTCATTGTGATCATGGCTGATCGTCCCCTATCAATAACCCGTGCCTGCCTTCTCCCCATATCCCTTGACTCCACTAGCCCCTAGAGTTCTATCTAACTCTCTTTTAAATCCATCCAGTGATTTGGCCTCCACTGCCCTCTGTGGCAGGGAATTCCATAAATTCACAACTCTCTGGGTGAAAAAGTTTTTCCTCACCTCAGTCTTAAATGACCTCCCCTTTATTCTAAGACTGTGGTCCCTGGTTCTGGACTCGCCCAACATTGGGAACATTTTTCCTGCATCTAGCTTGTCCAGTCCTTTTATAATTTTATATGTTTCTATAAGATCCTTCCCCCTCATCCTTCTAAACTCCAGTGAATACAAGCCTAGTCTTTTCATCTTTCCTCATATGACAGTCCCGCCATCCCAGGGATCAATCTCGTGAACCTACGCTGCACTGCCTCAATCACAAGGATGTCCTTCCTCAAATTAGGAGACCAAAACTGTCCACAATACTCCAGATGTGGTCTCACCAGAGCCCTCCACAACTGTAGAAGAACCTCTTTACTCCTGTACTGAAATCCACTTGTTATGAAGAAGGTTTGGTGTTCTGGGTTGGTGTAGTCAGAGGTCACCACTATGTGGAGAGATGTAAAGGGTCTGGCAGCTGTTTTAGTTTAGTTGAGTTTATTATCACATGTATTGAGGTACAGTGAAAACCTTTTGTTGCGTGCTAACCAGCCAGCGGGGGGACAATACATGATTACAATCGAGCCATACACAGTACAAAGATACATGATAAAGGGAATAATGTGCGTAACGTTTGTACAAGATGAAGTCCAGTAAAGTCCGATCAAAGACAATCTGAGGGTCTCCAATAAGGTAGATAGTAGTTCAGCACGGCTCTCTAGTTGTTGGCAAGATGGTTCCATTGCCTGATAACAGCTGGGAAGAAACGGTCCCATTAGACAGCATTCTCCTGGTGAAATAACTGCAGGTGCTGGTTTATATCGAAGGTAGACACAACATGCTGGAGTAACTCAGCGGGACAGGCAGCATCCCTGGAGAGAAGGAATGGGCGACGTTTCGGGTCGAGACCCTTCCTCAGACTGATGTCAGGGGAGTGGGAGGTACAGAGATAAAATGCAGTGGGAGATAGTGACTGGAGGGAGAATTGGGAATGGGAGAGGATGGAGAGGGAAATCAATGGCTGCTCGAAGTTAGAGAAGTCAATGTTCAAACCGCCGGGGTGTAAACTACCCAAGCGAAATATGAGGTGCTGTTCCTCCAATTTGCACTGGGCCTCACACTGACAATGGAGGAGGCCCAGGACAGAAAGGTCAGATTGGGAATGGGAGGGGGAGTTAAAGTGCTGAGCGACTGGAGATAAGGTAGGTTTAATTGATAAATGAAACGCCCTGACCCAGAGCATTACCTATCCATGTTCTCATGGACATGAGAATTAAGGGACAGAAGTTTAGGGGTAACGTGAGGGGGAACTTCTTTACTCAGAGGGTGGTGGCTGTGTGGAATGAGCTTCCAGCAGAAGTGGTGGAGGCAGGATCGATTTTAACATTTAAAAGTAAAGTGGATAGGTATATGGACGTGAAGGGAATGGAGGGGTATGGTCTGAGTGCAGGTAGATGGGACTAGGGGAAAACAAATGGTCGGCACGGACTGGAAGGGCCGAGAGGGCCTGTTTCCGTGCTGTAATTGTTATATGGTTATATGGTTATATGGATGTAGAAAGAAAGAACTGCAGGTGTTGGTTTATCCTAAAGAAAGACCCAAACTGCTGGAGTAACTCAACGGATCAGGCAGCATCTCTGGAGTAAAAGGAATAGGTGACTTTTGGATCGCGACCCGTCTTCAGACTGCCTGACCCACTCAGTCACTCCAGCCTGTTGCGCCTTTCCTAGGTCAACTAGCATCTGCAGTTCCTCGAGTCTGCAGTAATCTTCATGCTGCTTTATCTGGTTGATCCACAGGGGAACGACGTAATCGGCTACGAGGCAGAGAAGGGGGAGAAGGTGGGTGAGCCTCATCTCCAACAAAGCGCTGCTTTGGTGGCAGAAGTAGCTGGATGTCACGGAGAACACAAGCCAGTTACCCCTCCCCCCCCTCCCTCTCTTACCTCCTCTATTACCTCCTCCTTCACCCCCCCCCCCCCCCGCCCTCTCTCATAGTCATAGAATCATAGTGATACAGTGTGAAAAAATTACCCCTCAGAACTATTAAATCGTTTCACCTTCAACCTCTGTCCTCTGGTCCTTGATTCCCCCTGGGCAAGAGACTCTTTGCATCTACCCGGTCTACACCCTCTCTCTCCTGCTCCCTCACGCTTCCTCGCTCTCCCTTCCCCTCCATCCCACACTCCGCCCTCTCCACCCTCCCTCTCCGCACCCCTCGCCTCCTCTCTCACAACTCTCGCCTCATCCCTTTCTTCCTCTCTCCACCCATTCCCTCTCTCCAACCCCCCCTTCTCTGCCCTTTTTGTCTCTCGTAAGCTCACAGTCAGATTGCCATCACTAGAGGCACAAAGGGTCCTGGAAATGTGTCTTCAATGCATTAAACTAATTTGCCGCAACCCTCAGCACTGGGCGATAAGATTTCTAAGGTACAGTCACAGGCTCTGACACATGATGCTGGGAAGCAGTGGGTTAGGAGCCTGGATCTGGAGGTTTGGGGCCTTATACCGTGTTATACCATAGAGGTGGATCTCAGCACTAGATGCCAGGGCTAGGCCAGGGCACAGCTGCTGCCTCACAGCATCAGAGATCTTGGTTTGACCCTAACCATGGGTGCAGTCTGTGTGAAGTTTGAACAGTCCACAGTGACTCCAGATCTCCCGCCGAAAAGCCATTTTCGCAAAATCTCCCGCTCTCCCGCTTGAGATTTAATTTCTCCCGCCCTGGCTTTGTGTCTCCCACTTAAGATGTATTTTCTCCCGCTTGAAATGTTCTTTCTCCCGCCCAATTACCTTTTTGAAAAGTGGAATTTAATTTTCATGCATTTCCACAGTGTATAAATCACCAAATGTGCACACGCGATACTACATACGTTTTAATGCATGTAGTACAAACGCCCCCCCCGGACCCCGGACGCAAGGGACTTCACGCTCGTGATTGGAGTCTCCAGTTTCCTAGGGGATCCAGGCGGGAGAATCTCCAGATCAGAAGGTGCTTGGGGTTGGAGTCTCTGAGTCCATGCTCCGGTTTTCTCTCACTTCCCAAAGCCATGCGGGTTGGTAGATTAAATGGCCTTCGTAAATTGCCCCACCCCCCCTCCCCCCCCTAATGTGCAGGGAGTGGATGAGAAAGTGGGACATGGAAACATAGAAACATGGAAACATGGAAAATAGGTGCAGGAGTAGGCCATTCGGCCCTTCGAGCCTGCACCGCCATTCAATATGATCATGGCTGATCATCCAACTCAGTATCCTGTACCTGCCTTCTCTCCATACCCCCTGATCCCTTTAGCCACAAGGGCCACATCTAACTCCCTCTTAAATATAGCCAATGAACTGGCCTGACTACCTTCTGTGGCAGAGAATTCCACAGATTCACCACTTCTGTGTGAAACATAGAACATAGAGCTAGTGTGAGCTGGTGAGACTCATTGGGTCAAAGGGCCTGTTTCCATCTTGTGTCTCTAAACTAAACTAAACTGTTTGTGTGTACCTTTCACCACAGGGAGAACCTGGATTGCCAGGAGGCAATGATTCCCATGCATCGTCCAAATCGCCAACCATCACCTATTTGAAAGGAATGAAGGGAGACAAGGTAAAGCGTAGCTGGGAGCTGTAGACATGCCAGCACACACTGAGCACGGTGGCAATCGCTGTGAAGGGGCAGAGAGAGCTCGGGCCAGCCAGCATGCCCTTGGGAACAAGCCTTGTGGTCACGGGTCCACATCACATCCCAGGGACTGCACCACAAAGTTCCGGGCTGGCGATTTCAATGTGGAATGTCAAAGAGGCACAACTGAGTGAGCGACACACTGTGGGAGGGGTGGCACTGAGGGAGTGACACCCTTCTTCTGCTTCTGTCGTGTGTCTTGTAGACCTGCAGCTCCGTTGAGGCGAGCCAGGCCATCGTGTCATCGTCCAGGTCAATCAGACCTCGTTCACCGTTCGGTGGCCGGTGTTTGGGGCAACTGGTGACGATGTGCTCCACTGTCTGTGTTGGGTCCCCACACTCGCAGGAGGCCCTCGCTGTCCACGAGGCCCCACCTCTTCATCGCTACTCCATAGCATCCGACGCCTGTCCTCAAGCGGTTGAGGGTTGTCCACTGCTTTCGGGGCAGGTCCTGGCCAGGGACATCCATGGGGACATCAATGTGATGGTGTACCAGACACATTGGCTCCTGGAGGAAGACTTGTTTTCAGGAGTCTGCACCGGGCCTTCATGACTGTTTCTCGTTCTTTATTCAGGGAGAGCACGGAATTCCAGGAATGAAGGGCGAAACAGGAATACCTGCAATCCAGGTGAGCTTGAATTTCCAGCAAGACAAATTGTTCACCATGAATCGCTGACTCTCCCCTCTCCCCTCTCCCCCCTTCACACCAACCTCCCTCTCCCCAACCTCACCGCTCGCTATCTTTGCACAGCAGAGCCTAGGCTGAATGAGGTTGTGACTTCCTCTGCCCGTTCCTGCTGTGTGGGGATTAGTTCATAAAGTCATAAATTATAGGAGCAGAATTAGGCCATTCGGCCCAATTCCTCAAATTATCAATCATGGCGGATCTATCTTTCCCTCTCAACCTCATTCTCCTGCCTTCTCCCCATAACCTCTGACACCCGTTCTAATCAGGAATCTGTCGATCTCCACCTCGAGTATATCCACTAATCACATCTGCTTCATTGTTCCCTGCAGGGAGATCCAAGTCTACAGGGCGAGAAGGGGGAGACGGGAGTGATGGGGCTACCTGGCCCGAGGGTAAGGTGTAGCTGGCACGGACACAACACTTTGCTAAACCCCATGCGTGACCCTGGAGTAAAGCTCTGACCCTCCTGTGTGATTCCAGGGCACCAGCGGTTCGGATGGACCCGCAGGCCACGACGGGCCAACGGTGAGTATAGGATCCATCTGGGAACCCCACTGAGTGACCATGTGCTCACACACACCCGGTCCAATCCATGCTTCCAGTCGCAGAGTCACGCCGAACAGAAGCAGGCCTATCAGCCCACTATACCACACCGGTTTGTTCACTTGGAGATGTGGTGGGATAGTGCTGAGGGAGTGTCGCACTGTGGCAGAACTGAGGGAGCACCATATAACCATATAACAATTACAGCACGGAAACAGGCCCTCTCGGCCCTTCCAGTCCGTGCCGACCATTTGTTTTCCCCTAGTCCCATCTACCTGCACTCAGACCATACCCCTCCATTCCCTTCCCGTCCATATACCTATCCACTTTACTTTTAAATGTTAAAATCGATCCTGCCTCCACCACTTCTGCTGGAAGCTCATTCCACACAGCCACCACCCTCTGAGTAAAGAAGTTCCCCCTCACGTTACCCCTAAACTTCTGTCCCTTAATTCTCATGTCATGCCCTCTTGTTTGAATCTTCCCTACCCTCAATGGAAAAGCTTATCCGCGTCAACTCTGTCTATCCCTTTCAATCATTTTAAAGACCTCAATCAAGTCCCCCCTTAACCTTCTGCGCTCCAAAGAATAAAGACCCAACTTGTTCAACCTTTCTCCGTAACTTAGTTGCTGGATCCCAGGCAACATTCTAGTAAATCTCCTCTGTACTCTCTCTATTTGTTGACATCCTTCCTATAATTAGGCAACCAAAATTGTACACCATACTCCAGAATTGGCCTCACCAATGCCTTGTACAATATTAACGTTACTTCCCTACTCCTATATTCAATGCTCTGTTTATGCCATGTACGTCCTATTTTGATTTTGTCCTAGAAGGCCATCATGTACATGCCAGTGACCCAACACAGATCCCTGAGGACCCCACTTGTCACCGGCTTCCAACCTGAGTTACTCTCTGACATCTCCCATTCAGCCACTTTGAATTGAACCTTCTTACCAACCTTCCATACCTTGTCAAAGGCCTTACTGAAATCCATATAGACAACATCCACTGCTTTACCCTCATCAATTTCCCTAGTAACCGCTTCAAAAAATTCAAGAAGGTTTGTCAAACCAGGCACAAATCATGTTGATTGTTCCTGATCAGACCCTGTTTATCCAGATGCTTATATATATTATCTCTAAGTATCCTTTCCATTAATTTGCCCACCACTGACGTCAAACTAACAGGTCTATAATTGCTAGGTTTATTCTTTGAACCCTTTTTAAACAATGGAACAACATGCGCAGTACGCCAATCCTCCGGCACTATTCCCGTTTCTAATGACATTTGAAATATTTCTGTCACAGCCCCTGCTATTTCTACACTAGCTTCCCTCAATGTCCTAGGGAATATCCTGTCAGGACCTGGAGACTTATCCACTTTTATATTTTTCTAAAATGTCAGTACTTCCTCCTCTTTGAGGAGACATTCAGGGGCAATGCTTAGAAACGCCTGTAGAATTGGTGGCAAAAACAGGAAAAGTATTATCTGAAAGAATGGTGGCATTCATTAGAAACACTGGTACAAAAGTTTTTCTTAATCTGAGGAAAGACATTGCCATGTACAGGCTAGATGTGTTCATATGAGAAAGACTGGATAGATTGTTCCTAGAATTCGATGTTGCAGGGGAAGTCCAGAACAAGGGTCACAGTTTAAGGATAAGGGGGAAGTCTTTTAGGACCGAGATGAGAAAAACCTTTTTTCAGACAGAGGGTGGTGAATCTGTGGAATTCTCTGCCACAGAAGGTAGTTGAGGCCAGTTCATTGGCTATATTTAAGAGGGAGTTAGATGTGGCCCTTCAAGCCTGCATCGCCAGGGGGTATGGAGAGAAGGCAGGTACAGGATACTGAGTTGGATGATCAGCAATGATAATATATAAACATAGAAAGTAGGTGCAGGAGTAGGCCATTCGGCCCTTCGAGCCTGCACCGCCATTCAATATGATCATGGCTGATCATCCAACTCAGTATCCCGTACCTGCCTTCTCCCCATACCCCTCTGGCGGTGCAGGCTTGAAGGGCCGAATGGCCTACTCCTGCACCTATTTTCTATGTTTCTATGTTTCTATGAATCTTCGGAGATTGCAGCTTGTCAGAAAAGTTGAGAGGAAAATGTTTCTCTCAAAGAGAATTATATTTGAAGGAATAATTAACTCAGTAAATCTCAGACAATCTGCCTCCAACTTGGTGTTGAGTCCCACTCCCTTGGAACTGACCTGTTTTCCTGGAAACTGCACCTTGCGACATCTTGGACCAAAGAGCAAATTAAAAGTGTCGAAACAAAGAACAGCAGATGCTGCTTTATACTAAAGATTTAGACTGACCAAGGATCCCGACCCAAAACGTCACCTATTCTTTTCTCTCCAGAGATGCTGCCCGACCCACTTTGTGTCTATCAAATTAAACGTGTGTTGGGAAACTATAACATTCGATACTCAAGAAAAGCCACTGGTCTGGTGGATTATCCAAAGTGTGCATGGTAGTTTTACCAGGCCTACAATATACATGGTCATCTCGTTTGTTGAGAAGTTGGTGTCGTAACAACTTCGCCACAAATAGGCCCCGACCTCGGGTGATCACAGAGGAAGAGGACTTAACTTTCCGATGCCTTCCCCCACAGTGAAGAATGTTGATTCTGTTGTGGGGGGACGTTCATGTTGAATTCGATAATATGTTGTGCCATTTTTCTATATTTTTAATTTTTCTATGGATGTACGGAAACCTTTTTTGTTTTTTTCTTGGTTTCTTGGTCCTCCAAAATATTCCAAATGGAATTTAAACTGGAGGTGGTGGAGGGAGGACTTAAGCCAGAATGGGTTTTTGGGAAGAAGGAGCGACCTTAAATTTAGTTGCATCTAGTTGGGTAACTATAGTAGGGTGGAGATTATGCCATGCTTTAATTGTGCGGGGGAAGAGCGAATTGCTGTACACATCTGTCTTGGTAGCTGGAATCTCAAATTGGATCGAATGCCCTCGTCTGCTCCTAATTGGTTTGGGTTTGGTGTAGGTCATGTAATCTATGTTGAGCTGGCCATTTAACATTTCTTTTTGATAATATTTATGTTATGTAAAGCACTTTGGATTCAACGTGAGTTGATTTAAATAAATAAAACACAGATGAGTTGATTTAAATAAATAAAATTTACTTACTTACTAAAAAGCCTGGTGCACATTAGAAACACAGGGACGGTGAGATGGGTCATTTCTTCATAGCAAAAGGATTTGAGTATAGGAGCAGGGAGGTTCTACTGCAGTTGTACAAGGTCTTGGTGCGACCACACCTGGAGTACAGTTTTGGTCTCCAAATCTGAGGAAAGACATTCTTGCCATAGAGGGAGTACAGAGAAGGTTCACCATTTTGATTCCTGGGTTGTCAGGACTTTTATATGAAGAAAGACTGGATAGACTCGGCTTGTACTCGCTAGAATTTAGAAGATTGAGGGTGGATCTTATAGAAACTTACAAAATTCTTCAGGGATTGGACAGGCTAGATGCAGGAAGATTGTTCCCGATGTTGGGGAGGTCCAGAACAAGGGGTCACAGTTTAAGGGGGAATTCCTTTAGGACCGAGATGAGAAAATCGTTTTTCACATAGAGAGTGGTGAGTCTGTGGAATTCTCTGCCACAGAAGGTAGTTGAGGCCAGTTCATTGGCTGTATTTAAGAGGGAGTTAGATGTGGCCCTTGTGGCTGAAGGGATCAGGGGGTATGGAGAGAAGGCAGGTACAGGATATTGAGTTGGATGATCAGCCATGATCATATTGAATGGCGGTGCAGGCTCGAAGGGCCGAATGGCCTTCTCCTGCACCTATTGTCTATGTTTCTATGTTTCCATCTGTACTAGCGGAACAGCTTGCATCACAACGGAGATACTCAGCTCAACACAGTGGCTGAAGGGATAATGGCAGTTACATTCCAGGCAATCCACGGGGGTGGGGTGGGGGGATTCCTGTGTGCTGGCTGTGTGTAATTGACCTCTGTGATTTGTTTGCGATCAGGGTTATCCAGGGAGACCGGGTATCCCAGGAGAGACAGGCTGGCCCGGAATGAAGGTAATCACTTTCTTGATCATCCATGTGTATTTCCAGGCGTGCAGTTCTGAACCACGGGAGTCCCGCTCGGCAGACGTCAGTGAGCTGCCGTGTCTGGCCGCCTCCCGGGCTGTTAGCGTGGGACATTGCTGTGCAGGCCGGCACAAGGGCCCAGGGCCTTGTGGCTTTGATATATTAAACTGGTCGATCTGTGGGCTATTTGTTTGTCACTCGCGCATCGTGTGACATCTACAGTGGATCTTCCGGAGATGTGTCTCAGAAGCAGCTAAAGGCCCGTGTTCAACCCTGACTACGGATGCTGTCTCTACGGAGTTTGCACGCTCTCCCCGTGACAGCGTGGGTTTTCACCGGGTGCTCCGGTTTCCTCCCACACTCTAAATACGCGCGGGCTTTGCAGCTTAATCGGCCTCTGTTCATTGTCCCCAATGGGTGGGACAGAGCTAGTGTGTGGGGTGATCGCTGGTTGGGCTGGTCTCCGTTTCCACTCTGTTTCTGTCAATAACTAAAACATTTGTTTGTTAGATTTCAGTGGTGAATGCAGCTCCCAGCTCCCCACTGGCAGACTGCCCTACCGTCCACAGCCCGCGGCATGGCGTGCAGTCCGACGGCAGCGTAACTAGCGTGCAGGACTGTGTAACCTGGGGAACGCGTGGTCACAGGACCGCATAGCTAGCACGTTGTGCAGTGCCGGGACTGCGTAACCAGTGGTCCGCGTGGTCGCAGGGACGCACGGCAGCAGCATCCACAGTGGAGGAGGTTTAGCGGGAGCTAGGCCCAGCCCTGGCATCTGGTGCTGAGATCCACCTCTGGCAATATGCCAACCTTTGGCACCCTCAGCCCCACCCATCGACCCTCAGCCTCCTCCATGGCTCCTTCCCCCTCAGACACCCCTTGTCCCTCCATTATTACCTCCCCCCCTCCCACCTTCAGCCACTCTACACACTCCCTGTCCCTCAGCTCTGGAGCTCCTCATTGCCTTAACCATCTTCTCTCTACCTTCAGTGAGACCAGATCACAGTAATGGCTCTTGAATAAACTGGGCCTCCAGCCCTGGGCTGCTGGGTTTAGTGTTGGGGACCCAGTGTTGCGTGGCTCCCACCCTAATGCTCTGTCTCTTCCTTTCCACCTCCAGGGGGATCGTGGTGATCAGGGTCTTCCAGGTAGATCCATAATTCTCCCCGGAAACATTGCCGTAGGTATGTTGAAGTTATATTTCTTCTGAAGATAGGCACAACATGGACTAACTCTGAAGGACAGGCAGCACCTCTGGACAGAAGGAGTAGGTGATGTTTCGGGTTGAGATCCATCTTCAGACTGTCTGAAGAAAGGTCTCATCCAAAAACATTGCCCATTGTATCTAAAGAATGGCCTCGACTTGAAACTTCACCCATTCCTTCTCTCCAGAGATGCTGCCTGTCCCGCTGAGTTACTCCAGCAGTTTTGTGTCTATCTTCAGTGTAAAACTGCATCTGTAATTCCTTCCTACACATTATATTTCTTCTGGATCGAGCAATTGGGCAGTAATTGTATAGGGGGCCAGGCAGCCGCTGAAATGGACGGCAAACCACTGACCAAGTCACACTGGAACACGGGAACAGGCCATTTGCCCCCATTTAGCCTGCTTCACATTCAGTGCAACTGTGGCTGCTCATTCAAGAGTCAAGAATGTTTTATTGTCATATGTCCCAAAACGGAACAATGCAATTCTTACTTGCAGCAGCATCTGTAACCTTGTACACTGGAGTACATAGTACACAATAATCCACATTAAGACCCCTGTTCCCGTTTATTGCCCACGTCCATCATCTCTCAAGCCCTCAGAGCACTTGATGAGGGGTGATCGTATTGAGGTGTACAATATCATGAGAGCAATAGATAGGGTAGTCTCTTGCCAAGAGTAGGAGAACCGAAAACCAGAGGATGTAGGTTTAAGGTGAGGGGGGAAAGATTTAATAAGAACCTGAGGGATGACTTTTTCATGCAAAGGGTGATGGGTGTATGGAACGAGCTGCCGGAGGTAGTTGAGGCAGGTACTAGCTAACATTTAGACAGGTACATGGATAGGACAGGTTTAGAGGGGCATGAGCCAAAGCAGGTAGGTTGGACTAGCGTAGATGGGACATATTGGCTTGTGTGGAAAAGTTAGGCCGAAGGCCCGATTTCTATGCTGTATGACTCTATGACTAACAATATCTAACTCATTTTATTTATTCTATGTGTGTTGTATAGGCAGGCCAGGTATGCTTTCTTCAAGAATTAAAGAATGTCATTGTTCTGTTGTCAGTGCATGTGACAATTAAGCACTCTTGATTCTCACCTCTCATATGGTTATACAGCATGGAGGAGGCCCTTCAGCCCATCTTGTCCATGCATGCGCCTGGCCTCGGAGTGATGTGCCTGCGCTCCGGGCCCTCTGCGGAAATTCCTTGGTAATGTTTCTGTTCTTGCCTCAAGGTCCGAAGGGCCTGCCTGGTCTAAAAGGAGATCGCGGAGAGCGAGGAGACACCGGATACCAAGGCCCCCCTGGAGCCCAGGGTCCTCGTGGTGACACCAGCTACTACCCCGGTAAGGAAGTGGTACCTCCAAAACTGCCCAGGGGCATTCGGGAACCTTGGTGTAACAAACACCATCTGCGGACTGCGGATGCTCGTGGTTAAACTCCTCGATCTGTTCCGGAGTTTATTCATTCAATCACCAGGATTGCCCAGCTTTTAGGTCATAAGTTCATAAGTATTAGGAGCAGAAT
The DNA here is from genome assembly GCA_035221665.1 of Okamejei kenojei. NCBI lineage: Eukaryota > Metazoa > Chordata > Chondrichthyes > Rajiformes > Rajidae > Okamejei > Okamejei kenojei. The sequence continues at coordinate 116,608,511 of CM069136.1, forward strand.
TTGGCCATTCGGTCTATCAAGTCTACTCTGTCATTCAATCATGGCTGATCTATCTCTCCCTCCTAACCCCATTCTCCTACCTTCTCCCCACAAACCCTGACACCCGTACTAATCGAGAATCTATCTATCTCTACCCTAATAATATATTAATTGACTTGACCTCCACAGCCTTCTATGGCAAAACATTTCACAGATTCACCACCCTCTGACTAAAGACATTTCTCCTCATCTCCTTCCTAAAGGAACGTCCTTTAATTCTGAGGCTATGACCTCTAGTCCTAAACTCTCCCACTAGTGAAAACATTGTCTCCACTCTATCCAAGCCTTTCACTATATGGCAAGTTTCAGAGGTCCCCCTTCATCCTTCTAAACTCCAGCGTGTACAGGCCCACTGCCGCCAAATCCTCATCATATGCGAACCCACTGATTCCTGGGATCATCCTTGTAAACCTCCTCTGGCCCCTCGCCAGAGCCAGCACATATTCCTCAGATATGGGGGCCAAAATTGTTCACAATACTACAAATACGACCAGACCAGCACCTTATGGAGCCTCAGCATTACATCACTGTTTTAGTAATCTAGCCCCCTTGAAATAAATGCTAGCATTGTGTTTGCCTTCCTTGCTAAGGACTTGCAACTTCACTTTTTGGGAATCTGCACCAGTACTCCCAAATCTATCTGCTCCTCTGATTTCTGGATTCTCTCCCCATTTAAAAAAATAGTCTATGCCTTTATTCCTACTACCAAAATGCACGACTCCACACTTTGCCACGATGTATTTCATTTTAGTTGATGGTTCTTCTCACTTCTCTCTCGATTGTCCTTGCTCGCCCTCTCTACCAGGTTCTCGACCTGTCCTTCTCTTGTTTTTTAATTTTTGTTTAATTTACTGGAAGCAAGTGTACAGAAATGTAACCAGTGGCAGATGACATAATGCAGTTCTCGTACAGCTTCAGTTTTGACTTGCAGCTAAAGTTAAGAGAGAAGGCGAGAGAAAAAGCCAGAGGGAGAGCGAGAGCAAAAGTGGAATGTGCAAGGATACAACCCCTAGACTAAACCCCTAAAGTGGTGTAGCCAAAGAGTGAGTGAGTAAACAAAACAAGGAAGGCATAGAGAAATAAAAAGTCAAAACAGAAAGAAACATTTCTGGATTGATATTTTTAGAATAATTTCAGAAGTTGTTAATACTAAATTGGACCCCGACTCAAAACTGATAATACTTGGAATATCAGAACAAAGTCTAACACTCACAACAAGCCAAATAAACTTTCTAGACTACAGTGTAATAACTGGGAAGAAAGGCCCTATAACCCCCACAATTAAAATATGGATTATGGAAATGTCGGAGACCCTACACCTGGAAAGAATCAGATTTGTCTTAATGGACAAACAAGAACTTTTTGTTAGAATATGGTCTTCATTCATCGATTATTTGAAGGGGTAGATTGGTTCGGCACGGGAACCTAACTGAAACTTAAACTCACGATTAGATGAAAAGTTATACTTTATGATCTTCGAACCTATCTCGTAGACACATAGAAACATAGAAAATAGATGCAGGAGGAGGCAATTCGGCCCTTCGAGCCAGCACCGCCATTCATTGTGATCATGGCTGATCGTCCCCTATCAATAACCCGTGCCTGCCTTCTCCCCATATCCCTTGACTCCACTAGCCCCTAGAGCTCTATCTAACTCTCTCTTAAATCCATCCAGTGATTTGGCCTCCACTGCCCTCTGTGGCAGGGAATTCCACAAATTCACAACTCCAATCATGTATTAGTAGTAAATCATTCCATTATTTTTTTAATCTTGACTGTGTTTTTTTCTCTCTCCCTTTCTTACTTTCTATCTATATAAAAAAATTAGAAGCAGAATGAATCCTCAATTGATAATATTAATATTGTATGATACACATGAAATGTTTTTTTACCATAATATGTATTCGCTTCTAATTTAAAAAAATAAATATTTTTAAAATTTAAAAACAGAAAGAAAAACACAAGGTGATGATATACCTGCCTCACATCCCTCCCCACCCATCACCCAACCCGTAATTCGATTTAACTCCAAAATTGTGTTGCACCATACTATCCTTGTAATGAAGCAATGAATGGTGTCCATGTCTTCAAAAAATGCTCCGGTTTTTCTGCTAAGACGAGTCTGATATTTTCAAGATTTAACGTCTCAGACATGTTTGTGATCCACATTTGAAGAGTAGGGACAGATGTATGTTTCCAAAATTTGAGTATAGGTTTTTTCGCCGTTGTCAGACCATAATTAAGGAAACCTGTCGTTCTCTTGTTATCATGAAATATTTCTAAAGACTTGGTTTTGGAGTTTTTAGACAATGTAGACAGTAAGAAAATTAAATCTTTCTTTTGTGTTTCGCTCCCATCCTTTGTCCTTCTCCCTGCTGCCTCTCCAACTCTCTTGCCTCTACAAGTGGGTGGATGAATGCAACCAACCTGGTGTGCACAATCAAATAAGATCAGGTAGAACAAGCTGTCCTACAACCTTAGGCTGTGCACGCCACACGCAAAAACAAACTCTCTCTCGCTTTCATTACCCTCTCTCTCTATCCTGTTCCCTCTCTCTCCCTTTTTGTTTCCGACTCTCTCTTTCCCTCTCCTGCACACTCCTTTTCTCCCCTCCACCCCACACTTTCTCCGTGCTCCCTCCGTCTCCCTTTCCACTCCACAGTCATTCTCTCCCTCTCTTTCTCATTTTATTCTTCCTGTTTCTCCCATCTGCCTCCATCCATCTCACATGACCTCTCCTGCCTTCTCCTCTCACCCTCTTATTCTCTATCTGTTGTTCTCTTGTTATAATAAAATATTTTTAAAGACTTTATTTAGAGTTTTGGGAAATTTCTGGGAACGAGGGGAATCTAGCAGGAAAAAAGCTGACCAATTGGTCATTGGATTTAATCATGTGTCTTGACGCCTAAAATTCAGTTCATTGCCTTAACTGAAATCGAACCTTGCAGCAGTTCTAGACAGATATTAATTATTCGATGATTCATTCTGCTTATCTGAAAAGATGAACGTTAAGTGTGTGTATATATTTGTGCGCTTGTCTGTACACGTTTGTGTGTGAGATGTGTGTGTGCTTATGGGTTTCTGTTTGTGAGAGTGAGTGAGAGAGAGAGACATGCACATGCAGGAAACATGTTCCCGCTGTTGGGGGAGTCCAGAACCTGGGGTCACAGTTTAAAAGAATGTGGTGGGCCATTTAGGACTGGGATGAGGAAAAACGTTTTCACCCAGAGAGTTGTGAATCTGTGAAATTCTCTGCAGTGGAGGACAATTCACTGGATGTATTCAAGAGAGAGTTGGATATCGCTCTCAGAGCTAACGGAATCAAGGGATATGTGTAAAAAGCAGGAACGGAATACTGATTCTGGATGGCAGTGAATGGTTCGAAGGGCCGAATGGCCTACTCCTGCACCTATTTTCTATGTTTCTATGTCAATTTGTGTGTGCAAGAGAGACGTGCGTTTGGGGGGGGTGTGTGAATGGTGTATCTGAGTGTGGTGTGTTTGTGTGTGCATGTCTGAGAGACGTGTGTGTGTGTAAGTATGTGTGTGAGAAACATGTACGTGTGTGAGATGTGTGTATGTCTGTTTGTGAGGGAGAGACACACATGCAGGAACAATGTTCCCGATGTTGTGGGAGTCACATGTATGTGTGTGAGTGATATGTGTGTGTGTGAGTTGTGTGCATGTGTGTGCGTGCGATCAGTGTGTGGTGTGTGTGAGAGACAGCGCATGAGAGACATGCTTGTGAGAGATGTGTGCGTCTGTTTATGTGTGGTGTGTGTGACGTGTGTGGTGCGTGTGTACGAGAAACGTGTGTGTGTGTGTGAGAGATGCGTGTGTGAAATACGTGTGTGTGTTTATGTGTATTTGTGCGAGTGGTAGGTGTGTGTTGGTGAGGTATGCATGCGCCGTGTGTGCGTATACATGTGTGTCTACGTGTGTGTGTGTGTGTGTGTGTTATGTTCCTTATGTGAACCTTATGTGAACCTTATGTTCCCGACTCTCTCATCCTGATCGGCAGGCCGCCCGGGATTGCCCGGCACACCGGGGTTCGCGGGACCTCAAGGATCCCCGGGGGAAGTGGGGCTGCCGGCAGCCGAGCCCGGATCCATAGGGTTCCCAGGAGAACCGGGACAGCCAGGCCCACCTGGCCCTCCGGGACCAGCATCTCCCGCAGGTCAGTCGCTACGCGGCTCTCTCCAGCGCTGGGCATCGCAACAAACCCAACCCTCCCCGTTTACACGGGTAATGTTCTCTGCTCTCGTCCTCTAGTGCTTTACGGTGAACAAGGGGAATCAGGACGACCGGGCTACCCCGGCCAGAGGGGAGCAACCGGAAACAAAGGTAAGGAGGGGGAATAGTGGGGGCAGGTGGGCTCATCTAACCCCCAACAACCCAGCTGTGAACCCTGACCTTCCCTCTCTCTCCCAGACCCTCTCTCTCTCTCCCTGACCCTCCCTCTCTCTCCCTGACCCTCCCTCTCCCTGACCCTGACCCTCCCTTCCCGCTCCCTGACCCTGACCCTGACCCTCCCTCTCTCTCCCTGACCCTGACCCTCCCCCTCTCTCTCCCTGACCCTGACCCTCCCTCTCTCTCTCCCTGACCCTCCTCTCTCTCTCCCTGACCCTCCCTCCCTCTCTCTCCCTGACCCTGACCCTCCTCTCTCTCTCCCTGACCCTCTCCCTCTCTCTCTCCTCCCTGACCCCTCCCTCTCTCTCCCTGACCCTCCCTCCCTCTCTCTCTCTCCCTGACCCTCCTCTCTCTCTCTCTCCCTGACCCTCCTCTCTCTCTCTCTCCCTGACCCTCCCTCTCTCTCTCTCCCTGACCCTCCCCTCTCTCTCTCCCTGACCCTCCCCTCTCTCTCTCCCTGACCCTCTCCTCTCTCTCTCTCCCTGACCCTCCCTCTCTCTCTCTCCCTGACCCTCTCTCTCTCTCTCCCTGACCCTCCCCCTCTCTCTCTCCCTGACCCTCCCTCTCTCTCCTCTCCCTGACCCTCCCTCTCTCTCTCTCCCTGACCCTCCCTCTCTCTCTCTCTCTCCCTGACCCTCCCACTCTCTCTCTCCCTGACCCTCCCACTCTCTCTCTCTCCCTGACCCTCCCACTCTCCCTCTCTCCCTGACCCTCCCACTCTCTCTCTCTGACCCTGACCCCTCCCTCTCTCTCTCTCTCCCTGACCCTCCCCTCTCTCTCTCTCCCTGACCCTCCCTCTCTCTCTCTCTCCCTGACCCTCCCTCTCTCTCTCTCTCCCTGACCCTCCCTCTCTCTCTCTCCCTGACCCCCCCTCCCTCTCCCTGACCCTCTCTCTCTCTCCCTGACCCTGACCTCTCTCTCTCTCTCCCTGACCCTCCCACTCTCTCTCTCCCTGACCCTCCCCTCTCTCTCTCCCTGACCCTGACCCTCCCTCTCTCTCTCTCCCTGACCCCTCCCACTCTCTCTCTCCCTGACCCTCCCTCTCTCCCTGACCCTGACCCTCCCTCTCTCTCTCTCCCTGACCCTCCCACTCTCTCTCTCCCTGACCCTCCCACTCTCTCTCTCCCTGACCCTCCCTTCCCTCTCCCTGACCCTGACCCTCCCACTCTCAATCCCTGACCCTCCCACTCTCTCTCCCCATCCTCTTACTCTCCCTGACCCTTCCCTATCTCTCTCCCCTCCCTCTCTCTCTCCCCTCCGTCTCTCTCTCCCTGACTCTCCCTCTCTCTCTCCCTCTTTCTCTCACTCTCCCCTCCCTTTTATGGCCCTGTCTCACGGTGCGAGTCATCCCACGAGTGACCCCAAGTGAAAGAAAAAAAACAGACTCGTGGTTATGTACGAGATTTCAAGTTTATGATCAAGTGTTTAACCGAGTTCCCACGGGTATGTCATTGCTGCGATGTTCCAAGTTCCTCTCCCGAGTTACCAAGTTCCTCTCCCGTTACTCTTGAGCCAATCGTGAATGAAGGTAAGTGTGTGAGGGTGTGAGAAGTCCATGCCGGGTGCCAGCCGGCCGGCCGCAGCCGCTGTTCTTTCACATCAGTTGCACATCAGATTGTTGGGAGACGGAGCTCAGGGTTCGCCTCCTGAGCTGCTTTGGTGCCCAGGCGTAAGTTGAGGTGGAGGGTGGTTGGGGGTGGGGGGTGACAGACAAGGCTCTTGGGTGCTGGGATCATTCTCTGCGGGATGGTTAGCGCGGGAGACATGTGTAGGAGAGGAGTGCTGACTGCAGGCAGACACTTTGGTAGTGATTGCCCACCAGTCTCAAAAAGCCGCTGTGTCTCCCTGTCCCTATGATAGCAGGGGGCAATCAAGCAGCACAATAGCCCCCTCCCCCTCCACGCCAACACAAAGGGCAACGATCCCAAGGCTTTAGGGGCAGAAACAGCGGGCAGGCGACAATCACCCGCCATAAACGCGAGCGAGATCGTGCGCTATTGTAGGTCTCCTTTGCACATGGGTGTTTCTGTATTTCTCCATCTCATTGTTGGCCCTGTCTGTCACCCCCCACCCCCACCCCTCTGCTTCCCGGCCATGTGTGTGACCCCTTCCCTCCCCCCTCCAGCTCCCCGTCCATTGCACCGGGCGCGGGGGCTTCGCACCGTCTTCATGTTGGCGACGATCCCAAGGCTTTGGACGGAAGGCAGACGCAACAAGCTGGAGTAACAACGCGGGCCAGGTAACATCTCTGGAGAAGGTGACGTTTTGGATAAGGGCTCGTCTTCTGAAGAAGGATCTCGACCCGAAAAGTCACCTATTCCTTCTCTCCAGAGTTGCTGCCTGACCCGCTGAGTTACTCCAGCTTTTTCGTTGAATGGGTGACGTTTCGGGTCGAGACCCTTCTTCGGACTGAAAATAAAACTTGCCTCGCTTGAAGCAGCTTGTAAATTTAAAACATAAAAATCAAGAAATGTTAAAGGTTGAGTCATTGATGTGCTGCTATTCATTCACCTGGCCTATTGTTGTCCTCCCTCGTCCACCGTGAGCGCTGGACAACTCACCGGATGGAAACCTCCGCTGCATCCCGGGCGGAGGGCGATGATCACCGGACTGACCGGCAAGTAGAGGCGGCGGGTCGGCCAAGCCGGCTCCCCGCCACCGGGATAGACACCAACTACTGGAGTAAACTCAGCGGGATCTCTGGAGAAGTCTGAAGTAAGGTCTCGACCCGAAATCTCACCCATCCCATCTCTCCAGAGATGCTGCCTGTCCCTCGGAGTTACTCCAGCATTGTGTGTGTCTATCTCCGATGTGAACCAGCATCTGCAGTTCCTTCCCAATCCCACACTCTCAGCCCCGGGGGTGGATGGAGCATCACACGTGGACACATCCCCACCCACCACCCCAGACTTGCCCCTTCGGCAGGTCTTTAAACCGCGTCCTCATGAGACAGAGTGACGAATACGAAGCCACGGGGCAGGCGCCTCAGTAATAAAGGACAAGTGGCAGATCATCGCAGAAAGGCCGAAGATAGACACAAAATGCTGGAGTAACTCGGCGGGACAGGCTGCATCTCTGGAGCGAAGGAATGGGTGGCATTTCGGGGAAGTCTGAAGAAGGGTCTCGACTCCATTCCTTCTCTCCAGAGATGCTGCCTGGTCCGCTGAGTTACTCCAGCATTTTGTGTCTATCTTTGGTTCAGTCTTTACTCGAGCAAAAGAACAGATTATTAAAGTTCCCACGGTAGACTCACGAGACACTAAGATAAACGCACGGGGCCACTACGTTATTACAACGAGTTTAAATGTTTCCATTTTTAACTTGAACAGTTAATTTGACTCGTGGAAAAAATCAAACATGTTTGATTTTTTTCACGAGTTAACAAGTTTCCCGAGTACCTGCCGTTAGCGCCACGAGTCGATAAGTTGCTCGTGCGAGTTCCGACGTTCCCGCTACGTGATCACCACGAGTGAAAACTCGGGGTCACTCGTGGGCCAACTCGCACAGTGAGACAGGGGTTTTACTCTCCCCTCCCTCTCTCTCTCCCTGACTCCCTCTTACTCTCCCCTCTCTCTCTCCCTGACCCTCCCCCCCTCTCTCCCCTGACCCTCCCTCTCACTCTCCCCTCCCTCTCTCTCTCTGCTGACCATCCCTCCACAGACCGTCCCCTGCCCTCCGTCTCTCGGCAGGTGACGCTGGGATCTGTGCCTGCATCACGAGCAGCAGGGGATCCCCCGGACTGCCGGGACCAGCGGGACAGCCCGGCTTCCCCGGGGTCAATGGCGCAGAAGGGCAGCCGGGGGAGGAAGGGCCCATTGGGCCGAACGGAACGCCCGGCCTCCCCGTGAGTATCACTGCGTGCGACGCCAGCGGGTTACCGTCCGCGGCAGGGTCAGAGGTCATGCTGACCATGGGGTCTCGAGCGCAGAGCCAGGGGTTAATCAGAGGGTGACCCCGCTGCCCCTCCCTATCTCTCCATGCTGACCTCCCTCCCTCTCTGCACCACAGCCTCTACACCCCATATCCCCATTCGTCATCCATTGCACAAAACTCCATTGCACCCCCACCCCCTGCACTACCCCTGCCTGTACCCTGCCCTCTGAAACCCCCCCCCCTTCCGGACCACAACCCCACCCACCCCTGTATCCCGCCACCCTCCCCAGCACTGCCTCTTGCACAGCGCAGCTTCTTCCCCCAGCAACTGCCCCGCTGCTGTATTGTCTGTCCTCAGTTGGTGGTGTGAAGTGGCCCCTGTCCCTCGGACCCTTCACCTCAGAGGCAAGTAAGTAAGTAAGTTTATTGGCCATGTATTCACATACAATGAATGTGAATCCGTGGATAACAAGGGAAATCAGGGATAGTATAATAACAAAAGATGAAGCATACAAATTAGCCAGAAAAAGCAGCCTACCAGAGGACTGGGAGAAATTCAGAGTTCAGCAGAGGAGGGCAAAGGGCTTATTTAGGAAAGGGAAAATAGATTATGAAAGAAAACTGACAGGGAACACAAAAACTGACTGCAAAAGTTTTTGTAGATATGTGAAGAGAAAGAGGTTAGTTAAAACAAATGTAGGTCCCTTGCAGTCAGAAACAGGTGAATTGATCATGGGGAACAAGGACATGGCAGACCAATTGAATAACTACTTTGCTTCTGTCTTCACTAACAAAGACATAAATAATCTGCCGGAAATAGCAGGGGACCGGGGGTCAAATAAAATGGAGGAACTGAGTGAAATCCAGGTTAGTCGAGAAGTGGTGTTGGGTAAATTGAATGGATTAAAGGCCGATAAATCCCCAGGGCCAGACCGGCTGCATCCCAGAGTACTCAAGGAAGTAGCCACAGAAATAGTGGATGCATTAGTGATAATTTTTCAAAACTCCTTAGATTCTGGAGTAGTTCCTGAGGATTGGAGTGTAGCTAATGTAACCCGACTTTTTAAAAAAGGAGGGAGAGAGAAAACGGGGAATTACAGACCAGTTAGTCTAACATCGGTGGTGGGGAAACTGCTAGAGTCAGTTATTAAAGATGGGATAGCAGCACATTTGGAAAGCGGTGAAATCATTGGACAAAGTCAGCATGGATTTACGAAAGGTAAATCATGTCTGACGAATCTTATAGAATTTTTCGAGGATGTAACTAGTACAGTGGCTAAGGGAGAACCAGTGGATGTGTTATATCTGGACTTACAGAAGGCTTTCGACAAGGTCCCACATAAGAGATGAGTATACAAACATGGTATTGGGGGTTCAGTATTGATGTGGATAGAGAACTGGCTGGCAGACAGGAAGCAAAGAGTAGGAGTAAACGGGTCTTTTTCAGAATGGCAGGCAGTGATTAGTGGGGTACCGCAAGGCTCAGTGCTGGGACCCCAGCTATTTACAATATATATTAATGATTTGGACGAGGGAATTGAATGCAACATCTCCAAGTTTGTGGATGACACTAAGCTGGGGGTCAGTGTTAGGTGTGAGGAGGATGTGTTACGGGCTCCATGGTTGGGCACCGTGAAGCAGATAGATAACCTGTACAAAAGCAGGTGTGAGATAGCAAATGAGGACACAGTGCATCTTAATTCATCCCCAGATTGCTTCTGCCGGTTGTTTTATTCAATAATCATGCAAACACAAAACTTTGCTCTTATCATTGGTTCAGTCATCCATTTTGTCTCTCCCTAACACACCCATTTTGTTACAGTTTCACTCACAGCCCGTTGTTTCCTATGTTTCCCTTATACTTAATACACTCTCTGTGCGATTTACACATTTGTATTTTTGATTTTACACGTTAAGAAATATTATTAGGCACTTAATTAGCCTTCACTGCACATTTCCAGCAACATGCTAAAAGTTGCCATTTGGCCTTTTTCCTATGCCATCTCCTCATTACAATGTCTGCAACCACCACAGGCTATGGAATGACCTAATCAGAAACATGCCCATGCTACACGGTATTATATCTTCCAACACGGCACACACACACACATTAACAACCAGTAACCCACTAGCTTCAACATTCTTAACACCCAAAACAACACAGAAACTGCACCCAACCATATTCAAACCCCAAAAGTGCATATGTGTGTGGTCCTGACAGTCTAGCGACCTGTATACAAGCAGGTGTGAGATAGCAAATGAGGACACACTGCGTCTTAACTCATCCCCAGATTGCTTCTGCCTTGCTGTTTTCAGTCCCCGCAGCAACTGGACCAACGTTCCCCCTTACTGCTGCACATTACAAACGGCCAATGCACCATCCAATAAATTAAATCAAGGTGGGCACAGCATCTCAGGTGCGCCACAGATGCTAGGAGGCTGCAAGGTGACTTGGATAGGTTAGGTGAGTGGGCAAATGCATGGCAGATGCAGTATAATGTGGATAAATGTGAGGTTATCCACTTTGAAGGTAAAAACAGGAGGGTAGACTATTATCTGAATGGTGGCCGATTAGGAAAAGGGGAGATGCAGCGAGACCTGGGTGTCATGGTACACCAGTCATTGAAAGTAGGCATGCAGGTGCAGCAGGCAGTGAAAAAAGCGAATGGTATGTTGGCATTCTTAGCAAAAGGATTTGAGTACAAGAGCAGGGAGGTTCTACTGCAGTTGTACAGAGTTTTGGTGAGGCCACGCCTGGAGTATTGCGTACAGTTTTGGTCTCCTAATCTGAGGAAATACATTCTTGCCATAGAGAGGGTACAGAGAAGGTTCACCAGACTGATTCCTGGGATGGCAGGACTTTCATATGAGGAAAGACTGGATAGACTTGGCTTGTACTCGCTAGAATTTAGAAGACTGAGGGGGGATCTTATAGAGACTTACAAAATTCTTAAGGGGTTGGACAGGCTAGATGCAGAAAGATTGTTCCCGATGTTGGGGAAGTCCAGAACAAGGGGTCACTGTCTAAGGATAAGGGGGAATTCCTTTAGGACCGAGATGAGGAAAACATTTTTCACACAGAGAGTGGTGAGTCTCTGGAATTATCTGCCACAGAAGGTAGTTGAGGCCAGTTCATTGGCTATATTTAAGAGGGAGTTAGATGTGGCCCTTGTGACTAAAGGGATCAGGGGGTATGGAGAGAAGGCAGGTACGGGATACTGAGTTGGATGATCAGCCATGATCATATTAAATGGTGGTGCAGGCTCGAAGGGCCGAATGGCCTACTCCTGCACCTAATTTCTATGTTTCTATGTTTCTATACAAGGAATTTGCCTTGGTGCTCCGCCCACAAGTAACAACATGACATACAGTGACAGTTACGAATGACTCAGAAAACACTAAACATTAATAATAATAAAACATTAATGATAAAACACCATTGATCCAGCATGTGAACCAACAAAATACCAGATCAAAGGGAGGCTACAGATTTTTGGCTGTTGAGCTAGAGCAACTACTCGTGGATAAAAACTGTTTTTATGTCTGGCTGTGGCAGCTTTGACTGTCCGGAGTCGCCTTCCAGAGGGAAGTGATTCAAAGAGTTTGTGGCCAGGGTGAGAGGGGTCAGAGATGATCTTGCCCGCTCGCTTCCTGGCCCTTGCAGTCTTTGCTAAGGGCACTCTTTGCTAATTGCAGGTCAGCACTTTTACCCATCATTGTGAAAGTATGATCCCTTCTCAGCCGAGACGAGTAACTCAAATTTCTACACAGCCCCATCCCACTGCCCTCATAATCTCCACAGCTCGCCCTACCCTTAAACACTGGCCCCTTTGATGTTTTGACCCTGATGGTTTGGTGCTCTGGCCAATGTGCCATGCTAATCAGGTCGTGTCCTTTGCCCAGATTCTTGGATCTTATACTCACCTCCCAATTTTCAGCTGTGGCTACATAAGTGCACATTGTGGCTTTCTCGAGGGACTGCATAAAATGTCACCGGTCTTTATTGTCACTTGTGACAAGCCGCAACGGAATTCTTTGCTTGCAGTCGCCACATAAGGGCGCTGACATAGTAACAAAGTGTACACAGAATCCGTGCCAGGTCCCCCCCTTGTTCTCCCCCACCTTCACGGAGGTCCCCCCCCCACACCGGCTCCTCCATTGTTCCTTCCCTCAACCACGCATTCCACGCGCTCCGTCCTCCTCCGTCGATCCGCGCCATCTACGACCACCATCATCGCCGGCCTCGCCAGTGCCGGGTCCTCTCTGCATGCCTCCGTGGCGCCGACACAGGCCCCAGCCACGGGCTCCGTCGTCTGGGGGCCGCAGGCTCCGACCCTTGCTGACTGCGGGGCTTAGCAAGCTGTCGAGTTTTCTCAGAATCTCTCTCTCTCTCCAGTGCCTTCTGTGACGAGCTGCTGCTTGATTTTCCCACAGGGAGAGGCTGGGGCCACTGGAGATACTGGTCGGAAGGGGGAGAAAGGCGAAACCATCTTCGTCCCCACTATCAACATCAAAGGTAGTCACTAGAGGCAGCGGAGACTTAGTCGCGGCCAGAGGGAGCACTGGCGTTGGGTTGGGGATGTGGGAGTGGGGGAGGGCAAGGGAGGAGATGGGAAAGATGGAGATTAGGATGAGTGGGGAGAGGTAGCACACTTGGGTCATGGCTGGGGTGCCACAAGGGGTGGCAGAGAGGGCACTCTCTGTGTGGGAGAAAGAATGGAGATTTAGGATCGAATCTACCCCTTAATCTCCAAATTCCAGGAGATAGCAGTCCTTGCAGAGGAGGTGAAGGGGCCTCAGATTTGTATACCCATTGTAGCAACTGAAGTAAAGATCCTTTTGCTATGGTACCATTCGCTTTTTTCACTGCCTCTGCGCCTACTTTCACAATGAGTGTACCATACCCAGCCTCGCGCATCTCACCCTTTTCCAATCGAGCCACCATGTAGTTGTATAGGGGGTGAGACCACATCTGAGTATGTGTACAGTTTTGGTCTCCTAATTTGAGAAGGACATCCTGTGATTGAGGCAGTGCAGCGTAGATTCACGAGATTGATCCCTGGGATGGCGGAGGGACTGTCATATGAGGAAAGATGGAAAAGACCTAGGCTTGTATTCACTGGAGTTTAGAAGGATGAGGGGATCTTATAGAACACATTAAAATTATAAAAGGGCTGGACAAGCTAGATGCAGAAAAATGTTCCCAATGTTGGGCGAGTCCAGAACCAGGGACCACAGTCTTAGAATAAAGGAATGTCATTTAAGACTTGAGTGGAGGAAAAAACTTTTTCACCCAGAGAGTTGTGAATTTATGGAATTCCCTGCCACAGAGGGCAGTGGAGGCCAAGTCACTGGATGGATTTAAGAGAGAGTTAGATAGAGCTCTAGGGGCTAGTGGAGTCAAGGGATATGGGGAGAAGGCAGGCACGGGTTATTGATAGGGGACGATCAGCCATGATCACAATGAATGGCGGTGCTGGCTCGAAGGCCGAATGGCCTCCTCCTGCACCTATTTTCTATGTTTCTATGAAGGGGATCTCTTGAGAAATGATGAGCTGTTCTAAACAGGTATTTCCATGGTTTATTAGTTTAGCTTAGCTTAGCTTAACTTAGAGATACAGCGCGGAAACAGGCCGCTCGGCCCACCGAGTGTACGTCGACCAGGGAACACCCATACACTAACTCTACCATACACACTCGGGACAATTTACAGCAGCCAATTAACCTACAAACCTGCACGGCATTTGGAATGTAGGAGAAAACCAGGACACCTGGAGAAAGCCCACACGGGTCACGGGAAGTACGTACTGTACAAACTGTGCACAGACAGCACCGGTAGCCAGGATCGAACCCGGGTCTCTGGCGCTGTAAGCCAGTAGCTCTCCCGTGCACCACCGTGCCCAGTACAGTCACCTGTACCGGGATACAGCGGAGATCCTTTGTTCCGTGCTGTCTAATCAAACCTGGCAATATAATATGTGAATATAATGAAGCATAAAAATGTTAGAGCAAAGTGGAATATATCCGGGTGCAGAATATAGTATCTCAGTGTTGCAGCATCACAGCTCCAATAAAGAAGTCCCGTGACCCCAATGTGGCCGGCTGGAAAATCAGGACTGCGCCCGAACTGATGGAGGGGAGATCACAGACGGGATCATTCGAGAATCTGTGTAAATGAGAGTTTGCTGGTTAGTGGGACAGGGGACTCTTCATCAGCAGACCACACGAGTCTCCGCCAGGTCATCTCCCGTTCAGTATTAGTTCAGTTTAGAGATACAGCGCGGAAACAGGCCCTTCAGCCCACCGAGTCCGTGCTGGCCAGCGATCTCCGCACTTCAACACTGTCCTACACACACTGGGGGCAATATAGTTAGACAGACACCAAGCCCATTAGCCTACAAACCTGTACGCCTCTGGGGTGCGGGAGGATAACCAATCATCTCGGAGAAAGACACGCGGCCGGGGTCACAAGTAACGTACAAACTCCGACAAATTCCTGACTACGGGGGCTGTCTGTAACAGAACGGTGGGATGAAGGGCCTGTTTCCACGCTGAAGGGGACATGACCTGGCCGAGATGTGTGTGGGCTGCTGATCGGATTCATGGGTAGTTCGAGATGTAGGAATCCAGGGGTTAAGGGGGTGGTGCAGGCAAATGGGATGAGATAGAAGCTCAACAGTGATCCTGTTGAACAGTGGTGCTGACTAGAGGGGCTGAATGGCCTTCTCCTGCCCCTGGGTCAGGCTTTTGTGCTACGAGAGCATCCGAGTTAATGTTTCAATGACTAAGGTGTGATGTGTCACTTGTTGGCGAAGGTTCTAAAGGCGACGAGGGAGAACAGGGTCAAGGTGGTGTTCCCGGACGGCCAGGGACCCCCGGACTGAACGGCAAACCAGGCGAGCAGGGCCTACAAGGGCGATCCGTGAGTATGACCAACCCCAGCGCTGGGCTCTGTCCCAGGGCCCTAGGAGTACACTCTCAGCCCTCCACTGATCTACACCGGAACCCCACTAGTGCACTCACTGTTCCGCACCAGGTCCCCATGACTGGACACTCCTTTCCTACTGGATTATTCCTCCCGGGACACCGCCATACTGGGCTTCCCTCCCACCCTGGGCCATTCCTCCCCCACTGGACATCTCTCCCTCACTGAGAGAGAGAGGCCATTATGGTGGAGGTGTTGGGCTGTGCGGCCTACTGAAGGCTTTGTTGGAGTCCCAAGCCTGTGTCCCAAGCCTGTGTTGCTCTGGTATCTCAGTCCTGGCTCTTTGTTCATCCTTGGCATCTACTGCCCTCAAATGGCAGGGCCATGAACTTTCCCTCCCTGCCCCCAGCCCTGCCCTGCTGCTCCCAAAAATTCCACCTGGTCCCAGTTTTACCCCCATCCAGCCTGAGAGGTGAGGTGGCGATCATCCCCGTGAACGGCCGAGACAGGCACTACAGAAATGCGACGCGGTTGGTGAAGCGCCAGGCATCACATCCTTCCTCCAATCGCGTGTCTTGTGTTTCAGGGCGATGCTCAGAAAGGTTTCCCCGGTGATCCTGGATTCCCAGGGATCCCTGGTCAGAAGGGCTTCCCCGGACCACCGGGATTGCCGGGCCTGGGTTTCCGAGGGCCCAACGGCAAGCCCGGGCTGCCTGGAGACTTTGGAGCGGACGGTACCCCAGGAATCCCAGGAGACCAAGGCTCACCTGGTGATCCAGGTAGGCTCCATTGTCAGGCTCTGAGCGCTCAGTGAACCGTGGAGTAAATGTGAGGAGTCACCCTTTGTGAAGTCTCCACCTTTCCAATCTCGTCAGCCTTCCAGTGATGGCGTATTACTCTCTCCCATTGTTGGCCAGCTGCTCTAAGTGAAGGTTGCGAGTACAGGTCACAACCAGGTTTTCGGAAACGGAATGATTTAAGAATAGGAATGAGGCGACCTAACATTGGCCATTGAGAGCAGGAGGGTGAAACATAGAAACATAGAAACATAGAAATTAGGTGCAGGAGTAGGCCATTCGGCCCTTCGAGCCTGCACCACCATTCAATATGATCATGGCTGATCATCCAACTCAGTATCCCGTACCTGCCTTCTCTCCATACCCCCTGATCCCCTTAGCCACAAGGCGGCCACATATAACCACCATCTTAAATATATCCAATGAACTGAGCCCTCAACAACCCTCCTGTGCAGAGAGTTTCCAGAGACTCACCACTCTCTGTGTGGCGAAAATAAGTCTTCTTCTCATCTCGGTCTTATTTTCTTTGGTATTTCCCCCCTATCCTTACGAAGACCGTTGCCCCTTTTGTTCTGGACTTGATCCCCCAACATCGGGAACAATCCCTACGCGATCTAGCCTGTCCAAGCCCCTTAATATGTTTTGTAAGTTTCTATAAGATCCGCTCATCCTACCATAAATTCCTAGAGAGTATAATCCGAGTCTAATCCAGCTTTCTTCATAAGTTCAGACATTCCAGGAATCAGTCGGGTGCGAACCTTCTCTGTACCTCTATGGCAAGAATGTTCCTTCCTCAAGATTGGGGAGCCGGGTGATATGTGAATAGTACACCCACTCACCTACTGCCACAGAAATCGCCAGGTATGTTCAAATAATTATGGTAGAAGGCAGTAAATGAATTTCCCCACTTCTCCCAGGCGATTAAAGAGTTACACAAACCCAGGGTCGTCTGGTTCCTCCTCAGAGCCGCGAGGAGGGAGATCCAGAGATTCTAGACGATTCCAAGGAACGTGAAAGACACTTCCAGTTATGAACCATGCTGCGATGCCGACAGATTATAGTTACTGAGGAGTCAATGTAATTCGCGCGTGTGTATCCGATTGGCTGTTTGGCAAGGTACGTGGCTGTCCGAGGACCGTGCACCATCGCAACAGGCCACCAGAGTTTCCCAACAGGTAAAAACCATGGATTGTGCACTTTTGCCTCTTGTACTCAACACTATTCAACAGTCCAAATGTGTGTTCGTGGAAGGACACAAAGTGCGGCATAACTGGCGGGTCAGGCAGCTTCTCTGGAGAACATGGTAGGTGGTTTCATGTCCATGCTTCTCACCCATGTTCACCAAGATGCCGATCCGCTGCCCTACTTCAGCACATTGTGTCCTCATTTGTGTATCAACCAGCATCTTTGTTCTTTTCTTTCGACATTTTAGTCACAGTTCAATCTTCTGCCGTTATTTAATCAAGCGACGATCACTTCTCTTCAGATAGATAATAGACCCTCCATCAGGCCTTTAAGGAGGGGAGTGAGTTCTGCCTAGCGATACAGAAGTGGTTGTGAAGGGAATAGGCGACGTTCCAGTCCTGAGGTGACTGTTGTATAACTTACTGATTTGGATAAGTCAGTGTATGTGGCTTAACTTCCCAGGAGGAGAGAATGATAATGGGTAGAAAACATCGCTTGATTGAGAAAGATCACAGTTCCATCAAGCCCCACCCATTGTGCAAAGAACCAGAAGACCAAACGGGTTTATTCAAGAACCACCCGAGGACATGGCTCAAGATGAGAGGGGAAGATTTAATAGGAACCCTTTTTCACCACAGTGGTGTAGTGGGTGTATGGAATGAGCTACCAGAGGAGGCAGTTGAGGCCGCTGTTAACTATAGCAACACTAAAAGATTTAAGCAGGTGCAAGGATCGGAAAGAATTAGAGGGATATGCGGCCAAGCAGGTGCAATCTTGGGACCCATGGGACTAGTGTAGATGGGCACTTGGTCAATACATGGCCAAGTTGGAGGCTGAAAGGGCCTGCTTTTGTGCTCAAAACTATAACTTGCGTCTGAATGAGCACAGTGTTGTTCCAAGAGAGTGGAAACAAATGCAAGGGCTTACATGGCTTCCCCCCTCTCCGCAGCTCAGTGCCCTGTCCCCAGATTTCCCTGCTCACTCTCTGTCTCGATCTCTCCACTTATGACTGAAATCATAGTTTAGATCAGGGCAATAAAAATCCACTGATTGTTGCCACAAGGGTGGCATCCAACAAGAGATTCACACCGAGAGATCGGAAAAGGGATAAAGTTTCACATTGCATTAGGAACAGCGTGTAACAGTTTCCCGCGATAGGTCCCACGGCGATAGAGAACATGAGACCTACCCAATGACTGGAGAATGGAGGGTAAAAAGCAAAACAAATAAAGTGTATAGTGGAGGTGTAAGTAGGGATGGAGGGTGGCAATACTAACCGTTTCATAGTAAATGGCCGAGCGGCCTGTTCTAGCACAGAATTGTTCCATGGCACTACCCTGTTTTGTATGACACGTTTGACGTGTATGATGTAAATGACCACAACTGCTATCATCTGTCTTTGCTGAGATTAGATGCATAGTGGCGAGGTATTCACTCTTTCCATCCACTTTGTGGTTGCAATGTCCAGAGGTTCTTCACTGGAAGAGGAATCCTTCCAACATCTGGTGCGTTGTGGGACAAGACATGAAGTCCCCAACCACCGCCCTCCTAGCAGCTTGCTGTTTTTGTCCGTTTAGACAGGTGCAAATTACGGTGGAGCGAGCTTGCCAGATCAACCCCTCAGAAGACCCGGGTTTCCATCATGACCACCGTGCTGTCTTCTGTGGAATTTGCACGGTCCTCCCTTAACCGTGTGATTGTCTCCGGTGCTCCATTTTTCTCCACAGGCGGAAGTGTTATAGTGTTTTAGGTTGGAGTTTACGACTGGACAACAGGGCTGAGGATCTGTATCTGTATCTAATGATTTCGCACTACATGAACCATTCCTGGACGCTATGGGAATCCGTAATATCCGGCTCTTGAACACTAAGGGCTGTCCTATACCACAGAGCTGTGCATTGTTTCGCAGAGCGACCAAACGTGGTCGATGAGACGTACGCCCCCGCGGGGCCGGTCCTCTCACTTCAAACCGCGGAGGCGTACTGGATTGTGCGCTCGCTGGTCCCGACATCAATACTCTCCAACTAGCTTGGGCAGGAGAGCGGGACCAACTGAGTTTGACATCGCACGTACGTCGGCGGGGTGACGTAATCACGCAACGGCACGCCGGGCCGGTGACATCATTAGCGCAACGCCACGCCTTACAACTGTCGTAAGATATCACAGTTCCAAGCGCCCTCAATGCGCCCTCAATGCGCCCCGACATGCCGTTGGGCGCGTGGGAATTGCTTGACTCGGACAGTGCACTTTCGGAGCCCCGCACTCGACCAGCCCACAACACGCGCAACTCCTGGCCTCCGCCTTCAAATGTGGGACCGGACCCACGCGCAGTCCTGTACGCATCGAGCGACCCGTACGTTTGGCCGCGCTAGACGCACTGCAATTCGCATTCTGGCTGTGACAGGCCCTTTACACATCTGTCATGTGAATCTCACGTGTTGCCACCTGACCTCCGCTATTCCCACACTGACCTTCTGGTCCTGGACCTCCAGTGCCAGAGTTACATCCACACATACCTCAAAAGTGGAAGAACACACTTAGATTTATTTTGACAGTGGCTTAACAGCACCAGTGTTTATGGGACGTTGAATTCTCTAATTTGATAACTTCTACAAACACCCCCGTCCCGCTATCCCTTGCCCCTCTTTCCCCACACGAAAAGTGTCAAGATAGTAAACAGCTACACACAGTCTGAAGAAGGGTCTTGACCGAAACCCCCACACCATATCCTTCTCCTCCAGAATTGCTGATGGCCTGTCCCGCTGAGATAACTGCAGCATTATAGTGTGTATCCACAGTTCCCAAAAAAATATTTGGGGTAAAAATGTATTACCGCGTCTGTCCTTCACAACAATCAGGCCTGTCAGGAAAACATTCCTGCCTTGAGACCGTCTGTTTACGGGCCTAGAATGTGTCCTGGTCTTTTCATGCCCACCCTTACAAGTTCTGAGAAAAGGTCACCCTATCCCATTTTCCTCCTTTTCTCACGCAGCGGATTGCTAGCCTGACCCGTTTGAGTTATTCCAGCATTTTGTGTCCCATACGATGATTGTATTTATATTTATGGGTGTTGTGCTCGTCCTTTGTCCCTTTTAATACTGATCTTCAACAGTGTTCGTTGTTGTGGGATGCCCACGACCTGAGAGGGCAGCAGGGAGCGCCGGAGCACCAGGATGCCAGGTAAGGGCCCGGTAGGACTGACTATCCTCTCACTCTGTATGGGAACACCAATATCGGGTGGCATTCAAGGGGCGGGTGTCACTACTACATTGAAACTGTCCCCGATTCCAGGTGCCAAAGGCGCAGCAGGATGACCAGGGGTATCGAGGAAGGGATACCAGGACAGAAAGGACTCATCGTACCCAGAGCGACCCGGGAATTCCGGACCCAGCCAGGATATTACAGAAAGAACAATTTTCTCTTTAGTAGCTACATCTCGCGCAACTATAGCGAAACGTCTAGGCAGTGCGTGCGGGCCCCTCGGCGCCGTATTACATGAAAACAGGGAGCCGAGATTTTGAGATCAAGCACAATCAGCAGAGCAATGACGCTCCTCCTAACCATGGCCCAGGAGACCTATTTACCATCCCCACGCCCTGGGTCTAATGACTCTCTCATCTGGAGGAGAATGGGACGCAGGGGAGAGACACAGGAAGGAGGGGATTCAATGGGATGATGTTTGTGTGAATCGTCTCTTGGTTCTTTGCTTGTTGTGGTCTGAAGAAGGGTCTCGACCCCAAACGTCGCCTATCTCCCTTTCGCCCTCCTAATACTGCTAAGCACCCCGCTGAGTTTGTTTTTTTGTTGTTTGGGGGGGTTTTTTTGTTTGGGGGGTGTTTTTCTCCAGCATCTGCAGAGTAATTTCTTCGTAACACTTGTTCTTTGCTTGTTGTGTATGACTTGCGGGGAAACAACATTTGGTTGTAAACAAGTTGAGGTTCAAATGACAACAATACTAATTTTGTATTGTATTGAAGAACAGCACAGAAACGGGCCCTTTGGCACTCACTGTCTGTGACGAACATAATGCCATGTTAAACTGATCTAATCTGCCAGTACAAGATCCAGATCCATCTATTCCTTCCACTTCCACATACCTATTCAAAAGCCTCTCGCATCTGCCCCCACCACCACCCCTAGCAGCAGATTCCAGGCCCCACCACTGTCTGTGTAAAATAACTTGTCCTGCACAATCCATTAAACTTTCCACCTCGCCTTATACAGTAGCTGTGCCCTCTAACGTTGAACACTTTCAGTCTGGGAAAAAAGGTTGTGACTGTCTACCTTATCAAGACATAATGATACCAACTACATTGCTCACTCACTGGGCCTGAGCCTGGATAGTCTAATCCTGGAGGGGCAGGCCAACAAAATATCCTCCATGAGTAGCACGAGGCTGCAGATTACTCCAGCACCGCCTCAGCGGGCTGAATGGCCTCTATCTGCCCTATAAATGTCCATGAGTGGGAGTGGATTGGGGAAATCTCTTCATCCACGGTTTAATCTCCAGGTTTAAGTATAAGGGGATCCTTAGGACCGAGATGAGAACAAAAATTTCACCACAGAGAGTGGTGAAATCCTGTGGAATTCTCTGCCACAGAAGTGTGAGCCAGTGCATTGGCTATCACACATAGCAGCTCAGAGTTGGATGTGGCCCTTGCGGCTAAAGGATCCAGGGGTATGTGAGAGAGGAGGGTACGGATACGGAGTTTGGATGAAATCAGCAATGATCATGTGTGCAATGAGCGGTGGCAGGCTCGAAGGTCCCGAATGAGCCTGGCTCCTGCACTATTTTCTATGTTTCTATGTCTATGTTTCTATAACCTTGCTGAAAACTCTCTGATGGGTCAGTGCAGACAAGATGGGCTGAACAGCCTTCTTCCATGCTGCATGGCTCTACAACTCATGCCTGTCCAAGTTCCTCCTCATCCATGTAACCCTCTCCAATGCTGTAATCCCTTCAAACTGTTGGCATTCCTCTACACCTGGCCTCCTTATCTATTTCCCTCACTTCATCGCCAGTCACAAAAAAATAAATAGAAGGTAATCTTTTTTTTTCTTTTTCTGTCGCGTAAGTCCAGACGAAAGAGACGGTAAGGTCTAAAACTGAAGGACAGCGCACGCAGAAAGACGAGAAGTGGGAAGCATGAAGAAGAGTGATGAGAGGGCCCTTTGTAAAGGCAGTAGGGAATGCGCCCTGAGAAGAGACTGTAGAAGGGGACGGAACCCGGAGATGCCCGAAGCAATACCATGCCGGTAGGCTCAAAAAGTCACAAAGACGTGGGATTACAAAGTAGCATGGCCTCTATAACACCCAGGGTGTCAAAGAATGGCCACGCCAGACTGGAACAAGGTACCGTCTCACAACTTGTGAGCTTATGGAAACACGTGAAACTTGGGGGGCAACCCGACGCTCTGTGGAAGGGAGGTCTTTGTCTGTTGAATCTAGTAGGCGGGCTGGAGAGGGCCGGGTAGCAGCCAGGCCATAGCCGCCACCTGTAGAGCCGCGAAGGGAATTAGAGTGGAGGATAGACAAGCAGCAAGCCCATGAGAGCTAATCAAGAGCTATCTAGTAGGACAAGGTAACAAGATGATCGCTATATTTGAGCTTAGAAAATCATGACCGTCACACACTCAACCCTACGAAACAAAAGGAATTAGCAAGAGGCCCCGACGACAAGGAACAGGAGAGTGTAGACGTGGGGCTGGGGCACCGCCAGGCGACCCAAAGAACAATAGTGCCCCCCCGGCTCGCGTAATGTCTGCCCCGGGGATGTCAAAGACCCTGAAAAAAACGGCCCCCATACACATCTCAAAACGTACCCAACCTGCCCTAGTAGAAACGAAGGCAGACAGCTTCAGAGGGCCCCTTGCTTGATGCGCGCACTCGTATTGTCCCTTACAGAATCCTCGCGATCCCGGAGTACTGAGTGAATCCCCATCCTCCCGCGTCCCAGTTACCCATACCGACCCGAGTGAGATACCGCAGACCTCTACCGAAAATACACGTTCTATACTCACGTGCCGACCTGATTGCCATGAAATCGTAACCTTCCCGGAACCGTTCCTACCTCCCCCAGGCTCACACAACACCACTCCTCCACCTTTCAAAGTGTAACAACCCCGTAGACCGTCCCCCTGTACACCCCGCTCCTCTTGCATTCTGCCTCTACATTAGCCCCTACTTACCGCAAAACCGCGCCACTAATCAGCAGAGAACGCCTTTAAGAAGCAGTTAAGCAACATACGGGGAAAAGGCCGCTCTTTCATGTTCCACCCATTGTGCACAGCAACAGCCCCCCCCTGCGACGACCTGAGGGGGACTAGAACACGCCATACCCCCAACCACGCTTTGCCCCAGCGCGCCACCTAACGGGGTGGCAAAGGGTCTGCTATGTCCAGAGAGCTTGACACCTAGACGAAAGTAACGCACACCACGTCGTCGGACGGAGCTAATTTATAGCTACTATAACGCAATAAGCTGTCTCTTGACACACACCATTACCTCTAGCTGCCGATCCTGGCTCCGGATCACTAAAGCCTATCTAACGTAAATCTGCTACTTAGCACTTTTAATACCGTATTACCCCTCGCCTTCAGT
Organism: Okamejei kenojei; assembly: GCA_035221665.1. Taxonomy (NCBI): domain Eukaryota; kingdom Metazoa; phylum Chordata; class Chondrichthyes; order Rajiformes; family Rajidae; genus Okamejei; species Okamejei kenojei. The sequence goes on from CM069136.1 coordinate 116,632,340, forward strand.
CTAAATTTATCCTATTTTTATTCCCCATCACTATTACCCCTCAGAACCCAAATCCCATGCTACCTCCTACCACAATTATACTTTAAATCAGAAACACCAATAGTCCTGATTCCCCTCCTTTCCCACCGGCCAGTATCATAACCATCCCCACTTAGAAACTCCAAACTCCCAACAATCCTCTGCTTCCCCCTCTTGTAATGCCCCGGGGCCGCGTCTTAACTCTACTATTCCTGCTGCCTCACTATTCCCCCGGCCCAACTCCTTTCCCCCAAGTAGTGCATACGAATTCCGCTATTACCCTTTTCTCTCGTCTCCCATTCGAAATTACCGTGGTGCCTCATCACGAATGTTCTACCGCCCGGTGTGCTGCATTATCATTCAGATAACTCGGGCCCTTAAGGCTGCTATGCCGCTGGAGTCTACCATAACTTAGTAAGAGCACTGCGATACCGCCTGAGAAACCGTGTTGGCAAACCCCTGTAGCGACCCCCCGAATGGCCATCTTCTTCCCCTTGTCACCTATATTCCGGGCTGACGCCTGCTCCTGCCGCACAAGTGCACAAAAACCGCTATAGGAGAAGAGACGGTCCGAGTCTGCACTCAGGGAAACCATGCAAGACGCGGCATCTGTTCACGTATTGTCTCGGCATAAGGGCATGGTAACGCCCTGAGTAAGGAGACGAACAAAGGGAAAGGAGGCCAAAAACCCTGCATGGAAAAGAGCTAAGACAGAGCAGATTGGTGGGCGTGAAAGATTGCTCAGGAGCTTGAAAGGGCCCAAGGGCTGTAAGTTGATAATAGTTATACTCTGCCGAGGGAACTGGTTATGGCCAGTGTAGGGATGGACGGGATTAGAAGACAAGAGAAGTCAGCCCGCCCCGACACACATCCTTAACCCTCGCACATGATACATGTCAAATAGTGTGAAGCCCTTGCGGTAAATAAGGCCCATAAATATGTTACAACCCCGATGCTTACTCATCTTCCGTACTATAAACGTCCTCCCGGGCCCCCTGATCCTCCCGTCTATATCCACCCTGCCCACGAAATACGTCTCCCTATCCCCCCTATACTAACCGCACTACTGTCATGATCCCTCCTCCGTACCCTCCGCCCCACCCACATCCCCCCTAACGCGCCTTTCCCCCACCCTCATTGCCCCAAACACCTGCCTCCGGGAACATTCCCGACCCATTAATCACATCCGTCACCTCCCCATTCCACCTCTCCTACCTACATGTTGCTCTACCCCTCCTCTCGCCCGCGGCCTATCTGACCGAAGATTACCCACTGCCAGGATACACTGACATTAGATGCCCTCCCTTGATATGTTACAGATTAACGTCGCTATGACGTTCCCTCGACTCTTTGTTTAGTACCGCACTTCGCTCGTCATCAAGATAAGCACTCTCACTTCTCTGAACATAACTTCTGCCATGTATCGCACCTCTTACCCCCGCAGTACTCCAAAGTAAATCAGCGCGCACCCCTCCCATCAGTTGTTAAACTGGCAACGATCCTATATAACCATTAGCTTGCGGTATAATACCGAGTCGTCATCGACGTTACACTTGCGCACCCGTAGATCTAAGTGCGCGGAAGAACTATCACTACACCGACGCCTAGCAGAGACCAGCAGGTCCTTAACCCTTCCTCTCGCCCAATATATACACCTATCCCCTACTCATTCCTCACCATTTAAACCCCACAACTACTACCCTCCCTTTTCCTCTGACCCGTTCTTGTCAAGCACACCTCCGTAATTCGAGTGGGTCACCTTGTATTACTCCTCACCTTTCCTCTGTACTGACTTGCCTCCCTGATCTTCACCCGAACTGCCTCCGTACTCTTGCCGGTTAAATCCCTCGTCTCTCCCACCCCTCACTGTTTAATTCCCCCTTCCCTACTTCTATAATTTAACCCGACACAATACCTTTATTTTACAGCTACTAATTCCTACTAACCACCTTATACTTTTTTACCCTCCAGATTTGCCAAGTTCACTGTAAGAGTGTCTCTAGGCCGGTCCCATAGCCCAAGAGCAGGGTGTCGAAGCGAAGGGGGGAAGAGAAAAGCGCCTTCAGTGATCCATCAAGACTAAAGACTTCCAAGGGAGAGCAGTGAAGAAAGCACCAATGGGAGGGTCATAGAAAGGACGCCAGAAAGAGCGGGTGGCACCTTTCAGTGTGACGACCAGCCTGATTCAAGCCATCTCTAAAGTCTAGTGCCACACCGGCACGCCCCAATATAATAAAAGATACTCACTCTCGTTAGACCACTGAGTGCGGATCCAGAGCCCTCGCCAGCACGCATGTATAAAGATCCCAATAGTAACCCCCCCGGTCAAACCAACATCAAGAAGCTACTTAAATCGGTCTCCTAGGGAGTCCGAGACAGATCGAAGTCCCGCAACCAGTCGCCCAGTCTTACCCACTTATGAAAACAAGACGTCAAGAAGAGAACCGTCGCACGCGGTTTAAAAGGAGCCAAAACAAAAAGAGTGTCATCAGTTTGCTGAATACATTCGGAACAGAAAGGGGTGGCTCTACTACATCGCCGGCTTCGCGTCCAATTATCTGCCCGCCAAGCCGCTGTTCCGAAGAAACACAAGACCGGAATCTGCAAGAGGTTATCCACCTACTAACTGAAAGACAAGCTGCAAAAGGTGTGCCTCCTCTATCCTCAATCCCCACCTTATCTTTCCGCATTGTGCCCTCGTTATTCTCTCCCCAAATTTCCTCTTTACGTCCATTATCTGGAACACCCCTTCAACGATTATTCTCTCGCCCAACGTCAGCCATTATCAGAGACTAGAAGCCACCCAATGTCGGGTCTGCCCGGTACATCAAAAAACCCTGTTCGCATCTCGTAAGAAAGGATAAATAGGATGCAAAGCAACAAAGGGGAATTACATCGAAGTGCGGAGAGGAGAGAACGAAGGAGTAAAGCAAGGTAGAGCGCAAGCGGAGAAACCAAACCGCAGAGCGTGCGATGAGGCCAACGCAGAGCGAGGGGAAAAGGGACGAGGAGAGGGACAGAAAAGGACGCACAGAACCCTGCTAGTGTCCACGACGTGAGGCGGCCGCCGGAGTAAAGTTCACTCCGTACACGCCTCACCTCTCTCACAGTAAGCACTGTCCGCTACGTCGACTTCTAAGTAGTCAATCTCCAAGGAGGAAGTGCATAGTGCATCACCCCCAACGTCCATTACGTCCCACCCGCGTTTTTAATCACCCCCTGCTTATCTTTAGTAACTCATAGTGGTCTCACTCTCCTCCGTTCATCTTCTCGATACCAGTGTTCTCAACCATCCACGCTCAGGTATATGATGTTCCTTATGGCCACCACGTCCTATGATCCTTACTTCTTATAGCCTTTACACAAGCGTTCGATTCTGTGACCGTAAACTTCCTTATCCTCTAGCCCCTGATTTTTCTAGATCCCTCTTTTGACTTCATCCTCTTACGTATCAATCGCAATTGCTATACCAACACCCGCGCACTAATCATCCCTTTCCTGCCCTGCTCTTTATTTCTTCTCTTTCCAACTGGATGCTCGATTCATAAAGATCTTATTTTCCCTCCCAGCACGGACTTGCTAGATTACTCGATCCTCCCGCCGTCAATTATCCAACTCTATCACGTAAAGTCCCCTCCACCTCGCCTACTTTTCCGGAGTGGTGCAGATAGCCCAGAGAGAGTGACCAGTGTTGGGAGTGGGACCTGGTGTGGCAGGGAGTGACCAGTGTGCGGGTGGGAGTGACCAGTGTGGGAGTGACCTTGTGTGGGAGTGACCAGTGTGGGACAGTGATGTGTGGAAAGTGACCAGTGTGGGAGGTGACCGGTTGTGGGAGTGACCAGTGTGGGAGTGACCGGTGTGGGAGTGACCAGTGTGGGAGTGACCGGTGTGGGAGTGACCGGTGTGGGAGTGTTTGGTGTGGGAGTGACCAGTGTGGGAGTGACCGGTGTGGGAGTGACCGTTGTGGGAGTGACCAGTGTGGGAGTGACCAGTGTGGGAGTGACCGATGTGGGAGTGACCGGTGTGGGAGTGACCAGTGTAGGGGTGACCGGTGTGGGAGTGACCGGTGTGGGAGTGACCAGTGTGGGAGTGACCAGTGTGGGAGTGACCGGTGTGGGAGTGACCGGTGTGGGAGTGACCGGTGTGGGAATGATGGTGCAGGACTAACCCGTGTGGTACAGAATGGTGCCAGACTGACCAGTGGGGAAGTAAGGAGGGACCAGTGCAGGAGTGACCGGTGACGGAGCGATCGGTGGGGGAAGAATGATGGATGTTGGAGTGACGGGAATGACGGGTGGAAGAATAACCGGTGTGGGAGTAACAAGTGCAGGACTGCCCAGTGCAGGAGTGACCAGTGTGTGTACTGTCCAGTGCCAGACTGACCAGTACCAGACTGACATGTGCCATACTGACCAGTGCCAGACTGACCTGTTCCAGACTGACCGGTACCAGACTGACCGGTGCCAGACTGACCGATGCCAGACTGACCGGTGGCAGACTTACCGGTGCCATACTGACCGGTGCCAGACTGACCAGTGCCAGACTGACCGGTGCCATACTGACCAGTGCCAGACTGACCGGTGCCATACTGACCAGTACCAGACTGACCGGTGCCATACTGACCAGTGCCAGACTGACCGGTGCCAGACTGACCGATGCCAGACTGACCGGTGGCAGACTTACCGATGGCAGACTGACCGGTGCCATACTGACCAGTGCCAGACTGACCGGTGCCATACTGACCGGTGCCATACTGACCGGTGCCATACTGACCGGTGCCATACTGACCAGTACCATACTGACCGGTGCCATACTGACCAGTGCCAGACTGACCGGTGCCAGACTGACCAGTGCCAGACTGACCGCCGTGGGAGTGCGGGTTAATGTTTGTGTTTACCGGGCTCTCTCTTCCGCAGGAGTGGACGGAGTTGTGGGAATGCCGGGACTGAAGGGCGAGCGTGGTCAGGCAGGCTTGCCCGGCCCTGCCGGATTCCCCGGAGCAGAGGGACCATCCGGGGGTGTGGGGGCACCAGGACTACCCGGCTTCCCGGGCGTGCCAGGACCATCCGGACCCACGGGTACGCACACATCCGCTCCGTCGGGATTGGGGAGCGCAGAGTCCCAGCGATCGGCACTCACCTAGAAACGGAGGGCAGGCCCCTCCCCACTACACAGTGAGAACCACCGGCATCTGACACCCCTGTCTTTTTACTTGTTTAGTTGAGAGATATAGTATGGAAACAGGCCCTTCAGCCCCCAGCCTCCAGCAAATGAACGATCCTGTCATCAGCTAACGTGCGGTACTGACCTTCCATCCACATCATTGAAGGCCTCTGAACTATCTTTAACCGGATTTTGTCAGACCTCAGGGTTATATCTTGCACTAGAGATACAGCGCGGAAACAGGTCCTTTAGCCCACCGGATCCATGCCGACCAGCGATCCCCGTACACTCATGCCCCTGTCCCACTTAGGAAACCTGAACGGAGACCTCTGGAGCCTTTGCGCCCCACCCAAGGTTTCCGTGAGGTTCTCGGAGGTTTTTGTCAGGTTCCCGAAGGTTCCTGGAGGTTTTTTCAATCTTTTGAAATAATAGAAGAAGCGGAAGCCACTTTTGACCATTAGGGAGACCGACAAAAACCTCCGGGAACCTCACGGAAACCTTGGGTGGGGCGCAAAACCTCCGTTCAGGTTTCCTAAGTGGGACAGGGGCATGAGTGTACGGGGATCGCTGGTCGGCATGGATCCGGTGGGCTAAAGGACCTGTTTCCGCGCTGTATCTCTAGTGCAAGGCTCCAGAGGTTTCCGTTCAGGTTTCCTAAGTGGGACAGGGGCATTACACTATCCTATGCACTAGGGATAATTTACAATTTTTACCAAAACCAATTAACCCACAAACCTGCACGTCTTTGGAGCGTGTGAGGAAACCGGAGCGCCCGGAGAAAACCCACGCAGTCCGAGGAAAGCACACAAACTCCACACAGATAGCACCCATAGTCAGGATTGAACCCGTGTTTCTGGCACTGTAAGGCAGCAACTCTACCGCTGAGACACTGCGCGGCCCTGAGGAGCTGGCTTTCTGTCCCTGTGGAGACCCTGTGGAGCCTGACCCCTGACATCTGACCCTGACACTAACCCTGACCCTAACCCACTGGCCCCAGTTCAGCCCAGGGTTTGCCTTACTTTACCTTGAGGTCTGGGCTGGAGTCAGGGATGGCCTCCGATATTGGGAAGGCAATGTCTCCTCCTGAGGCGCAGAGGCAGTCAGTTCCAATCTCTGTCTGCATCTCACAAGCTGGAGTTGCCCAGAACACAGCTCTCCCCGGCAACCATTGTCTATTCCCCAAACCAGTTCCTCACCCGTGCTGTATCCCACTCCTCATCTCTCTCCTTGCCGCGGTCCCCAGTGCCATCCCATTGCTGCTCCTTATTCCATCCCCTTCTCCTCCCTTCTCCCACTCCCTCTCCTTCCCTATCCCTTCCCCTCTACCACGCCTCCCCTCCCCCTTCCACACCACTCCCCTTTCACCTTCCCCTCTCTTTTCCTCCCACCTTCCGTTCCTCCCTCCGATTTGCACCCCCTCCTGTACACACCATCCTCTTCCTATTCTTCCCCTCTTCCTCCTCTCACAGTCCCCCCTCTCCCTTCCCTCCTCCGCCCCCTCCTTTCTCTCCCCTCTGTCCCTCCTCCCCCTCTCCCTACCCCTCCTCCACCACCTCCACCTATCTTCCCTGCTTCTAGTCTCAGACGTCCTGCTTTAATATTATTTCCTTTTCCGCCCCCCCTTCTCTCTTTCCTCCTTACCCTCCCTCTTTTGCCCCACCCACCCCATCCAAATTCTCACTCTCCCCCCTCCTCACACGCCCCCCCGTCCCCCCCGCTCCCAGCTAATCGGCTCTTTGTTTGCAGGTCCTCAGGGTTACATTGGAGATCGAGGTGACCGTGGGCCCCCAGGTCCCGCTGGGATGAAGGGATTGCCTGGAATTCCCGGCAACGTGGGCATTCTCGGAGACCCTGGCTTTCCCGGACCAAATGCTCCGTCTGGTGTGGACGGGCTGCCAGGACTCGATGGGTTTAAGGGTAAGCAGATATCACAAGGTGGGCCTCAAAACGCACGCCGGCCTCCAGCAGAGCCAGGGCAAGGATAAGAATCTGCCAGGACTCGATGGGTTTAAGGGATAGAGCAGAGAGAGGGAGAGGGAGAGAGAGTGTGTGAGAGAGGGAGAGAGAGAGCAGGAGACAGGGTGACGGAGGGTGGGAAAGAGAGAAAGTGAGAGGAAGAGAAGGCAGAGAGAGAGGGAGTATGTAAGTGTGAGAGAGGGAACGTGTGCGAGATTGAGAGAGAGAGAGAGAGAGAGATGGAGAGAGAGATGGAGAGAGAGGAAGGAGAGATAGGGGAGCATGGAAGTATGAGAAGGAATGTGTGTGTGAGAGAGAGTGTATGTGTATGTGAGAGAGAGGAGCGTGTGAGATAGATATGGATTGGGCAAGTTTGTGAGAAAGGGAAGGTAGACAGAAATGCTGGAGAAACTCAGCGGGTGCAGCAGCATCTATGGAGCGAAGGAGATAGGCAACGTCTCGGGCCAAAACCCTTCTTCAGAGAAAGGGAGCCTGTGAGTGTGTGTGTCAGAAAGAGGGGGAGTGTCTGAAAGACGGATAGAAAGAGAACGGTAAGTGTGTGTGTGAAAGAGAGAGGAGCGTGTGAGAAAGAGGGGCAAGGTGTGAGTGTGTGAGATATAGAGAGAGTGACACAGAGAGAGAGAGAGAGAGAGAGGGACATGGACCAAAATTATGACAGCTCGTGGATCCAATGTAAGTTGGATTCAGGGTTGGTCCAGTGACAGGGGGCAGAGGATGCCAGTGGAGGTTTTTTGTGTTTGGAGCTTGTGACACTGTTATATAGTAAAGATTGTTGTTGTAACCCTACTGTTTGTAGGAATTGTAATTAATAACTTTGCTGTTAGCACAAAAATTGTATTGATATTAAGGTGTAAGTTTACAGAGACTGACAACATGGAGCAAGCTGGTTAGTCAGGTAGAACTAACACAAAAGACAGTTCAGTGCAAGTGATGTTCTGGAGAAGGTTCACCAGACTGATCCCTGGGATGTCAGGACTTCCATACGAAGAAAGACTGGATAGACTCGGCTCGTACTCGCTGGAATTTAGAAGATTGAGGGGGGATCTTATAGAAACTTACAAAATTCTTAAGGGGTTGGACAGGCTAGATGCAGGAAGATTGTTCCCGATGTTGGGGAAGTCCAGGACAAGGGGTCACAGTTTAAGAATAAGGGGGAAGGCTTTTAGGACCGAGATGAGAAAATCGTTTTTCACACAGAGAGTGGTGAGTCTCTGGAATTCTCTGCCACAGAAGGTAGTTGAGGCCAGTTCGTTGGCTATATTTAAGAGGGAGTTAGATGTGGCCCTTGTGGCTGAAGGGATCAGGGGGTATGGAGAGAAGGCAGGTACGGGATACTGAGTTGGATGATCGGCCATGATCATATTGAATAGCGGTGCAGGCTCGAAGGGCCGAATGGCCCACTCCTGCACCTATTTTCTACGTTTCTATCTTTCTATGTATTTTGGGAGGCCTAATAAAGATAGGACATGCATACACGCCAATGATGAGGACCGCACTGAGCTAGTCGAGGGAGGCAGAGGAATGACTCTGGGATACTTGGAGACTGGGCAATGTTCAAGGGCTTGGCAACAGACCTGAATGAATATGGTGTTACTGACTTCATAAGGAATAGGGATTGTGAGGGGAGTGTGCTCCCATTCTTGACGGCCCCACCATTGTTCTTGTTGTCCACCTGTCTCTCTCTCGGGTCCCTCCTCACTCTCGGCGACACGGGCCTCGACCCCCGAACAACTTGCTCCATCGTCCCATCGACCTGAGCTCTGGCTGTTCCTCCCTCCAGGTGCAAAAGGTTCGCCAGGGATACGCGGATTCCCTGGCGCCGAAGGATATAAAGGTCGACCTGGAATCCGAGGACTAAAGGGGGAATCTGGATTTACCGGACCCAAAGGCATTCTTGGTCCCAGGGGGAATACAGGGTTGAAAGGTGAGTTGGTGAACAGTAACCTACTGACCGCCAGTTCCCGTGAGGTGTGGGAGTAACCTCTCGCGGTGAGACTCCTCCCAGCGTTACATGAGCTGACTTTCAGTGAGCTGGGCAGTGGGTGGTGGAGACCAACCCCCTTCCAGAACACAATGCAGTGCTGATGTCGAACCACATGGAACGTGCAGCGGGGTAACAGGCCCCCAAAGATTCCACAGCCAGATAAAGACAGTTTTTATCCACGAATAGTTGTTCGACAACGCCAAAAATCTGTAGCCGTCCTTTGATCTGTTATTTTGTTGATCTGATATATCTGTTTGTCATGTTGTTACTTGTGGGCGGAGCACCAAGGCAAATTCCTTGTATGTGAATACTTGGCCAATAAACTTACTTACTTACATACTTTGGCCCCTCTGCTCCCTGCTGGTGCTCTTTCCCCATGCTAACCCCCCTCCCTCCCTCAGCTACCCCTGAATTCTGAGGAAGGGTCCCTCACCCAAAACGTCAATTGGTTTCTCCTTCCACAGATGCTGCCTGACTGGCTGAGCTCTTCCATTACTTTCTGTTCTTGTTTCAGATTCTGGCATCTGCAGGTTAATTGGTTTGACCTTTAAATGTTGTCTTTGCTGCTCCACTCAATCTCTCCCATCTCTCTCTGCCCTCTGGTGAGAGCATTTCTTCCTGAATTCCCCACCAGGGCACTACTGACAAGTGTTAGCATCCCAGGTTTACCTGCTCACTAACGCCTGGCCTTCACCACTAAAGGAGGTGCAGGGGAACACCAGGCTCCCCTCCAAATTCTTGAGGACAGGCTAGATGCAGGAAGATTGTTCCCGATGTTGGGGAAGTCCAGAACAAGGGGTCACAGTTTAAGGATAAGGGGGGAAGTCGTTTAGGACCGAGATGAGAAAAAGAAAATTCACACAGAGAGTGGTGAATCTGTGGAATTCTCTGCCACAGAAGGTAGTTGAGGCCAGTTTAGTTGGCTATATTTAAGAGGGAGTTAGATGTGGCCCTTGTGGCTAAGGGGATCAGAGGGGTATGGAGAGAAGGCAGGTACAGGATACTGAGTTGGATGATCAGCCATGATCATATTGAATGGCGGTGCAGGCTCGAAGGGCCGATTGGCCTACTCCTGCACCTATTTTCTATGTTTCTATGTTTCTATGTTTTCTAAATTGGAAACATATTGTCGGTCCTTCACCGTCACTGAGTCTGAATCCTAGAACGGCCATCTCAGCCGCTTGTGTACTCTGACTCGGGCTGGAGAACTGCAGTGGTTCAAGATGGCGCCTCTCAACCATCCTCGCAAGGAGGGAAGTAAGGAATGGGCAAGTTCACAAGTTATTGGAGAGAGAATTTAGCCACTCGGCCTATCGCGTCTACTCTGCCATTCAATCATGGCTGATCTCTGCCTCCTAATCCCATTTTCCTGCCTTCTCCCCATAACCCTTGACATGCATTCTAATCAAGAATTTGTCTACCTCTGCCTTACAAATATCCACTGACTTGGCCTCCACAGCCCTCTGTGGCAATGAGCTCCACAGATTAACTACCTACCCTCTGACTAAAGAAGTTCCTCCTCACCTCCTTTTTAAAAGCGTGTCCTTTGATTCTGAGACTACGACCTCCGGTCCTGGACGCCCACCGGTGGAAACATCTTTTCCACACCTATGCCTTTCATGACTCTATAGCTTTCAACGAGGTCCCCCCCCACGACCTTCTAAACCCTCATCATATGCTGTCGGTGATGGTTGCCAGCAGTACTGAGCTTCTAAGCAAAGGGATGCAAAGATTAACGATGTTTTTACCAATGACCACAGGTGACCGAGGAGAGAAGGGCCCACCTGGACCAGCACCACCCATTGAACCTGCCATGATGATCAAAGTGAAGGGGAACAAAGGCGATTCTGGTTCCTCCGGCGATCCTGGCTTCACTGGTCCCAGAGGTATGGCACTTTGGAAACCTGACTCCCTCCGACCGAGATGCTGTCTCTCCTGCCAGTGAGGAGTCTTACAGAAACATATAAAATTATAAAAGGACTGGACAAGCTAGATGCAGGAAAAATGGTCCCAATGTTGGGCGAGTCCAGAACCAGGGGCCACAGTCTTAGAATAAAGGGGAGGTCATTTAAGACTGAGGTGAGACATTTTTTTTTACCCAGGGAGTTGTGAATTTATGGAAGGCCAAGTCACTGGATGGATTTAAGAGAAAGTTAGATAGAGCTCTAGGGGCTAGTGGAGTCAAGGGATATGGGGAGAAGGCAGGCACGGGTTATTGATAGGGGACGATCAGCCATGATCACAATGAATGGCGGTGCTGGCACGAAGGGCCGAACGGCCTCCTCCTGCACCTATTTTCTATGTTTTCTATGAGGCGGCTCGCCTCCAACCCCTACTTCCAGCAGGGAGTGCTGACATGTTCTGTGGGGTGTTGGGAGCTGCGGTGTAGCCACGGGCAGAGTCTGACCCGTGCCTGGACCAGCGAACAGGAGGGGCTGCACCGGGAAGGTGGTGCTGACCAAAGATCCTATGGCAGCGCAAGAGACGTCACTCGACGAAAAAGACGTTGAACGGTCGCGGGCAGATTGATGGGTATTTCCCGGCCCCATTTTCGACCCCACAATGAATGGCGGTGCTGGCTCAAAGGGCCGAATGGCCTCCTCCTGCACCCATTTTCTATGTTTCTAATACTGAGGGAGCACCACACTAGCAGGGACAATACTGAGCGAGCATTGCACCTTTGGTTTGTCAATCAAAAATAAATGTAGTCAATTATTTACAAAAAATATATATTTACAAAACAAACATCAACGCACCCACCACCAGATACAAAAATGACCAAATAATCTAAAAATTAAGTTTTAAATAACTGTATCCCAATCCTGGTGTAGGATGCATTCAATCCCGCGCGGGTCCAGGAAATTCCCGCTCGTTCCCAGGGAGAGTCAATGCTGAGGGAACGCTACTCTGGGGTTTTTTTTCTGTTTGGATCCATTTTAATTTCAAACCAGTAATTAACAATGTACAAATAATTGTTAACATTAATAAAGTGAATTAACTTGCATAAAGTGGCAATTTCCCCTTGTAGGCAATAGCCCTCATCCAGGCATGCTACAATATCTTGGTTCAGTTTGGAGATACATTGTGCAAACAGGCCCTTTGGCCCACCGGGCCCATGCGACCAGGGATCGCCGTACACTAGCACTATCCTCCACACTAGGGGAAAATCTACAACTAAATCCAATTAACCTGCAAACCTGTACGTCTTTGGAACGTGGGAAGAAGCATAACAGCCCGGGGACACGCACGCGGTCACGTACAAACTCCGAACAGACAGCACCTGTAGTCAGGGTGGGAATGGGTCTCTGGCGCTGTAAGGCTTCTGCCCCCTTATTTGCTAAAGCTCCTGTTAATCACCCTGTGAGACGCTTCCAAATGAAAGTGGTTTACATAAACGTAGCAATTTGCTGTTGTTGTTGTTCGTAAACGATACATTTATTTCTGTTCCTTTCGACTAGGGAGGAAAGGAATGCCTGGTTACCCGGGCCAACAGGGACAACCTGGTTTTCCCGGAATTCCCAGCCTGGAGAAAGGCATAAAAGGATTGCCGGGATTCCCGGGTGAACTCGGAAGCAAAGGAATGCCTGGAGCTCAGGGGCCTCCGGGCATCAGAGGCTTTCCTGGGATGATTGGTAAAAAGGTGGGTGTGCCGAGAATCATTTCTATGGTGTAGGAAGGAACGGCAGATGCTGGTTTTCACCGAAGATGGACACAAGGAGAGAAGGAATGGGTGACGTTTCGGCTCAACCCGAAACCTCACAAGAAGGATGTGGAAGCGTTGGGGAGTTATGTAGAAGAGATTCACCAGGGTACAGTCTGGATTGGAGAGTAGTAGCTACAGATAGATTTAGCTACAAGTTGGATTGTTTGCTGTTCTTCACAGGATGGCATGCTACCTGTCAGCGCCAGAGACCCCGGTTCGATCCTGACTACGGGTGCTCTCTAGGGGTGGAGTTGGCGCATTCTCCCCATGACCACGTGGGTGCTCCGGTTTCCTCCCACAATCCAAAGACCTACAGAGTTGTAGGTTAATTGCCTTAATTGTAGGTACATTGTCCCAGGGTGTAGGAAGGCGCTAGTGTATGGGGCGATCGCTGGTCGGTGCGGACTCAGTGGGCCAAAGGCCTTGTTTCCGCGCTGCACTCTAAACTAAACTAAACTAATGTTTGCAGGAGATAGACACAAACTGCTGGAGTACCTCTGCGGGACAGGCCGCATCTCTGGAGAGAAGGAATGGGTGACGTTGCGGGTCGAGACCTCGTGGGATATTTATTAGCGCAGGTTTTCTTCCTGCTCTACCTGACTGTGAACGGCAGGACTTTCCCGGTGCCAATGGTGGGGACCTGACAGGCTTTCTGACCTCTGCCCGTTGTTTTTCAGGGCCTTGTGGGTGTCCCAGGCTTGCCAGGGTCGCTGGGAGATCGTGGAACCCCTGGATATAAAGGTGAGAGGCGTCCCACTCTACAGGCAGTCTCGGGACCTGCTCCCTGGGGCAGAGAGGGGGAGCGGGTCTGGTGACCGCCTCACTATGAATGAATGAATACTTTATTGGCACAAGTCGCACTGAAATTCTTTGTAAGAATCGCCCACATAAAGTTCCAAATTATCCTGTCGCAGGTCCTCCTGAGCTCTTCCCCAACCCCTCCCCCCCCCCCCTCCCGGCGGTTCCCCCCTGCACTATTGACCTAAAACGTTGAAAGGTTTTATCTGAAGATGTAAAGATTTGATCTAAACATGATCACAATGAATGGCGGTGCTGGCTCGAAGGGCCGAATGGCCTCCTCCTGCACCTATTTTCTATGTTTCTATTTAAAGATGACAGAGGGGTGAGGATGGACTTACTCCAGGGGCAGAGAGATGAGGATGAAGAGAGGAAGAGATGGAGGAAGTGTGACTAAGGGACATTGCCCTCAGGACAGTGGGAGTCTGGGCACTCTCTCATCTCACCCCAACCCCTCCCAAATGTGCTCAGGTCAGGGGACAGCTGGAAGCTGAGGTGAGGGTGGGTGTTCCTTGATTAGTACAGATGTCAAAGGATATGGGGAGAAGGCAGGAGAATGGGGTTAGGAGGGAGAGATAGATCAGCCACGATTGAATGGCGGAGTAGACTAGATGGGCCGAATGGTCTAATTCTACTCCTATCACTTAATACCTTATGTTTATGCTTCAGTAACAGTTGTTGTGACCATTCCCCAGGTGAAGTGGGCGAAACGATGAATATGCCGGGGGTGACAGGATACAAGGGTGAAATAGGGCCAGCAGGGATCAAAGGTGAGTAGCCCGTTTCCTGAGGAGTTACATGGACCGCACACACATGTCACAGGCGGTGTACTGACCCTATGTTCCTTCCCATACAGGCATGCCCGGTACGACAGGCCTGCCTGGAATACCCGGACAGCCCGGAAGTCCCGGCATCGAGGGGATGAAAGGGAGTCGCGGGAATGACGGACATCCAGCCCAACAGGGTAGGTGGCCCTGGGGCAGTGCTGAGGCAGAGGGGATAGACCTCTGGATCACCCAGTGTTGCTTACACCACTGGGTCCCACAGTGCGGGGATTATACACTCCACTGGCTCACCCAGTGCAGGAGTTACACATTCCACTGGCTAGCCCAGTGTGGGGGGAGGGGGTATTCACTCCAGTGATTCAGTGGGTTGGGGAAGGGTGATAGACCACTGGATCCCCAGTGTGGGGGTGGGGTGGGGGGGGGGTAGGTTAATCTCTACTGGGTCACTCCGTGTGGGGGATGAATTGATTATTGCAACACAGAGGAGGCTGTTTATTGAGCCACAGCTGTGATACAGCGTGGAAACAGGCCCTTCGGCCCAACTTTCCCACACCGACCAACCTGTCCTTTTCCATGTACCTGTCTAACTGTTTCTTACACATTGGGATAGTCCCAGCCTCAACTACCTCCTCCGGCAGCTTGTTCCATTCACCCACCACCGTTTGTGTGAAAAAGTTATCCCTCAGATTCCTATTACATTTTTTCCCCTTCACCTTAAACCTATGTCCTCTGGTCCTTGATTCCCCTACTCTGGGCAAGAGACTCTGTGCATCTATTCCTCTCATGATTTTATACGCCTCTCTGATCCACCTGCACCGCAAGGGACAAGAGACCCAGCCTACTCAGCCTCTCCCTATAGCTCAGATTCTCTAATCCTGGCAACATCCTTGTAAATCTTCTCTGTGCCCTTTCCAGCTTGACAACATCTTTCCTATAACATGGTGCCCAGAACTGACACAATATTCTAAATGCAGTCTCACCAACGTCTTGCACAATTGCAACAAGACCTCCCAACCCTGTCTACACTCAATACTCTGACTGATGAAGGCCAATGAGTCAAAAACCTTTTTGGCCACCCTGTCTACCTGCGACTCGACTTCAAGGAACCATGCACCTGTACCCCTAGATCCCCCTGCTCTACAACACTCCCCAGAGCCGTACCGTTCACTGCGTGGGCCTTGCCCATATTAGACCGCCCAAAGTGCAACATCTCACATCTGTATTAAATTCCATCAACCATTCCTCAGCCCTCCTGGCCAATCAATCATAGATCTGCAATTCTTAGATCCGCAGATCCATCAATCAGCAATTCTTCACAAGCATCTTCACTAACTGCAAAACCACCCACAGATACAGATCATCAGCAAAGTTACCGATCAGCAAACTGGGTTTGTGCTGGCTCCCCCCCAGAGAGCAATCTGATCATCCCATTCATCTTTTCCATATTTCCCTGTGAACGTCCAACCTCTCTCTCACGAATGCTCGTCAACTCTCCTTCAATTCCTCTCACCTCCACACCACGGGCAAGTTACTGCAGCTGAGGAACCTGCCAGCTTTGGGATGCGGGCAGAGGCGGAAGAAGAAGCCGTGGACACAACGATAGCATGCAAACTCCACATAGAGGGCAGCTGAGGCCAGGAGTGAACGTGGGACTCTGGGGCCATGAGGCAGTATGCTCTCGCTGTCTCTGTGCTGGCTGGCCGGCTGTGAAGGCTTTGGATGGTGTGTTGCAGCAGACTATGGTGTGGATGATGGGGACATTAGCTCACTGGTTACTCATCCACTGCATTCCTCTGTGTGTCTGTCCCAATCCAGGGTCAGAGTAATTCCTCCGTGCAGCCGCTGACGTATTCTCTGCTCCGCAGGCTTTCCTGGATCCACCGGAACTCCGGGTGAAAGAGGGCCGCACGGTCCGCAAGGTTCTGCCGGTTCTGTCGGATTTCCAGGATACCCGGGATACAGAGGGGCAAAAGGTATAAGTGACTGCGTGTGGCAGGACTGACATGCTGATCTGAAGATAAGACACAAAAAACTGGAATAACCAGGCGGGAGTATTGTGTACATTTTTGGTCTCCTAATATGAGGAAGGACATCCTTGTGATTGAGGCAGTGCAGCGTAGGTTCACGAGATTGATCCCTGGGATGGCAGGACTGTCATATGAGGAAAGATTGAAAAGACTAGGCTTGTATTTACTGGAGTTTTGAAGGATGAGGGGGATCTTATAGAAACATAAAATTATAAAAGGACTGGACAAGCTAGATGCAGGAAAAATGTTCCCACTGTTGGGTGAGTCCAGAACCAGGGGCCACAGTCTTAGAATAAAGGGGAGGTCATTTAATACTGAGGTGAGAAAAAACGTTTTCACCCAGAGAGTTGTGAATTTGTGGAATTCCCTGCCACAGAGGGCAGTGGAGGCCAAGTCACTGGATGGATTTAAGAGAGAGTTGGAGAGAGCTCGAGGGGCTAGTGGAGTCAAGGGATATGGGGAGAAGGCAGGCACGGGTTATTGATAGGGGACGATCAGCCATGATCACAATGAATGGCGGTGCTGGCTCGAAGGGCCGAATGGCCTCCACCTGCACCTAATTTCTATGTTTCTATGGCAGTATCTCTGGAGAAAAAGAATAGGCGATGTTTTGGGTCGAGAACTTTCTTTAGACTGCGAGTCAGGGGAAAGGGAAACGAGAGATATAGATGATATGTAGTACAAACAAATGAAAGACATGCCAAAAAACAACAATGATCAAGGAAAGGTGGAGCCCACAATGGTCCGTTGTTGGCTGCAGGGTTGGTGATAGAGCCAGAGAGTAGGAGGAATGTCAGAGAGGGTGCATCGAGCGAGGGTATTGCAGAAATCTTGTTGGAGTAGGCATACCTTGAGGAGATTTAGCAGTGGCGCAGACAAAGTGTTTGGGAAGGGACTGCAGATGCTGGTTTAAGATGAAGATGCAGACAAAAAGCTGACGTATCTCAGCGGGTTAGGCAGAAACTCCTCCGGTGGAAGGACACGGAAAGCCGGGAAAGACAATCAGCTGGTTGCAACGTTAATCACAGCGTGGTTACTTCTGGGAGCAATCGTAGACGTTGGTGTTTGTCGATGTGGGCGTTGGGGACATTGGCACGTTTACCCAGAGATCAGTAACAAAGCCCCGGTGAATCGTGTGAAACTTTGCCCTTGGCGTGAAGCCTCTTGCTGAAGAGCCAGCCGGTTTTGTGGACAGCAGGATAGGGAATGTGTAACTGGGAGCACAGGCCCAAAGCCAGGCTACATCCCACTCTCGAATCAGCTTCACCCAGCAGGAAATTAAATCGGTGCGTGAAGCCATTGATTGCAGTTAAACCCCCTTGACCAGGGCCATCTCAAGTCCAGTCAAGAGTGTTTTATTGTCATATGTCCCGCACAGGACAGTGAAAATTCTTACTTACTGCAGCACAACGCAATATGTGAATATGTAAACATTGTATACAACAGGAAAAAAGGAAAAAGTTCAATAAATAACAAATATAGTGCAAATAACAAATAACTGTTCGCATTACAGTCTTCAGGCTCCTGTACCTTCTTCCTGATGGCAGGGGTGAGAAGAGTGTGTGGCCAGGATGGTGTGGGTCGTTGATGATGTTGGCTGCCTTTTTGAGGCAGCGACTGCGATAGACCCCATCGATGGTGGGGAGGTCAGAGCCGGTCATGGACTGGGCAGTGGTCACAACTTCTTGTAGTCTTTTTTGCTCCTGGACGTTCAAGTTGCCAAACCAGGCCACGATGCAACCAGTCAGCATGCTCTCTACCGCGCACCTGTAGAGGTTTAGGAGAATCCTCTTCGAAATGCCAAATCTCCGTAATCTTCTCAGGAAGTAGAGGCGCTGATGTGCCTTCTTTACAATTGCATCGGTGTGCTGGGTCCAGGAAAGATCTTCTGATACATGCACGCCCAGGAATGTGAAGTTATTGACGTGGCCATATTTCCCTATAACAACAGAACAAGGCCATTCAGCGTTTCCAAACACTGCCAGTTCTCAGAGCAGCCTGCAAATGGCAAATTGCAATGTAATGTAATCCCTCTCACATGCCCATTATCTACCCACTCACCCCCACCTCCCTAATTCGCGTGCTACACATATACACAGAAAGGTCATTTGATAGTGGCCAATTAACCAAACGTCACGTCTCTGGGATGAACTTCCTGTGATTAAGTACAGAACCCACATGACCTACTCACGTGAGAGAGAGCGGAAGTGAATGAAATCAGTGCTCGTAGGGAAACACTGTGGGGTTGCTGACGGGGTTGAAGGCTGGTGAATAGTATGTCTGTCGATGGTATGTGCCCCAAAGAATGAACCGCAGAGCCTGGGAAATAATGGATGCTTTGGTGGTCATTTTCTACCGTTCTTTAGACTCAATCCGTTTGAGGGCAGCTAATCTAACACTTTAACAGAGAGAGCACAGAGAAGGGTAACGGGGAACGAGTTTGCCTGATATTGTGCTGACATTATTAACCAAAGATGTGGCATTAAAGACTGATGGGACCAGCATGGCCTTATAAAAGGGAAATGGTGTCCTGGGTTAAACTCAGCATCCTTTACACTTTAGCGATACAGTGTGGAAACAGGCCCCCCAGCCCACTGGGTCCCCACCGATCAGCGGTCGCTCCGCACACTAGCACTATCCCACACACCAGGGACAATTTACAATTTACAAATGCCAATTAATTGCAAACCCATATGCCTTTGGAGCTTAGGAGGAAACCTGTGCACCCGGAGAAAACCCACGCGGTCACAGGGAGAACGTACAAACTCTGTAAGGACTGCGCCCGTAGTCAGGATCAAACCCAGGTCTCTAGCATTGTAAGATGTGGAGGGCTTGAATCCATTGATCCTGAGACATGGAGAATGAAACACCCACACAGCAGTAAAACTTAATTCACCAATGGTAGATAGCAGCTACCCAGTCACTGATCATCCCAACACAGGTGGTTCAAGCTTGTTAATCTTTACATGGGATGTGTTGGTATCACAGGTTCCTGGTCATTACAGGAGATTCTATGCAGTCCTGCTCTCAGCCAGTCATTACAGCTCTGCACCAGTCAGCAATGGAACACAGGCCAGCTTTGTGCAGATTGATGTGCAGACACGCAGTATAGAGCAGCAGGACTGATTCCTGGGATGTCAGGACTGTCTTATGAAGAAAGACTGGATAGACTCGGTTTATACTCTCTGGAATTTAGGAGATTAAGAGGGGATCTTATAGAAACTTACAAAATTCTTAAGGGGTTGGACAGGCTAGATGCAGGAAGATTGTTCCCGATGTTGGGGAAGTCCAGGACAAGGGGTCACAGCTTAAGGATAAGGGGGAAATCCTTTAAGACCGAGATGAGAAAGACTTTCTTCACACAGAGAGTGGTGAGTCTCTGGAACTCTCTGCCACAGAGGGTAGTTGAGGCCAGTTCATTGGCTATATTTAAGAGTGAGTTGGATGTGGCCCTTGTGGCTAAGGGGATCAGAGGGTATGGAGAGAAGGCAGGTACGGGATACTGAGTTGGATGATCAGCCATGATCATATTGAATGGCGGTGCAGGCTCGAAGGGCTGAATGGCCTACTCCTGCACCTAATTTCTATGTTTCTAGGACAAGGGCACCAAAAGATGCATCATTGTGCTGGCACGGATCCAGACCATGGGCAAATATACGTCATAGGAGTTACGTCGCTTTAATTCACCTCCCCACCACTCTACTACACCATTGCCCAATCAGCCCCCCATCCACCTAGAGCGCCGTAATGTCCAACAATGCTGCTCCCTCAATCCCCCCCGAGCTGTCCCCTCTCCCCGCCTCGTCCCCCAAAGCCACATACCTTCTACAGTCTGAGAACGGGGAAAGATGCAACGAGACCTGGGTGTCATGGTACACCAGTCATTGAAAGTAGGCATGCAGGTGCAGCAGGCAGTGAAGAAAGCAAATGGTATGTTGGCATTCATAGCAAAAGGATTTGAGTACAAGAGCAGGGAGGTTCTACTGCAGTTGTACAGGGCCTTGGTGAGGCCACCCCTGGAGTATTGTGTACAGTTTTGGTCTCCTAATCTGTGGAAAGACATTCTTGCCATAGAGGGAGTACAGAGAAGGTTCACCAGACTGATTCCTGGGATGGCACGACTTCCATATGAAGAAAGACTGGATAGACTCGGCTTGTACTCGCTGGAATTTAGAAGATTGAGGGGTGATCTCATAGAAACTTACAAAATTCTTAAGGGGTTGGACAGGCTAGATGCAGGAAGATTGTTCCCGATGTTGGGGAAGTCCAGGACAAGGGGTCACAGTTTAAGGATAAGGGGGAAGTCTTTTAGGACCGAGATGAGAAAAATATTTTTCACACAGAGAGTGGTGAATCTCTGAAATTCTCTGCCACAGAAGGTAGTTGACGCCAGTTCGTTGGCTATATTTAAGAGGGAGTTAGATGTGGCCCTTGTGGCTAAAGGGATCAGGGGGTATGGAGAGAAGGCAGGTACAGGATACTGAGTTGGATGATCAGCCATGATCATATAGAATGGCGGTGCTGGCTCGAAGGGCCGAATGGCCTCCTCCTGCACCTATTTTCTATATTTCTATGTTTTTAACAGAGGCCAAATGGTTTTGGTCAGTAAGATGAAATGTATTTCATTGTTTTAGTAGTTCTTGAGTATTTTCAGTTTACAGTGGGTCTGAAGTGTAAATAATTTTAATATTTTTGATGTTATATTTCTGCGGCGTTGGGTGCGGCGTTGGGGTCGGGTGTGGCGTTGGGGTGTGGGGTGTGGCGTTGGGGTGTGGCGTTGGGGTGTGGCGTTGGGGTGTGGGGTGTGGCGTTGGGGCGTGGCGTTGGGGTGTGGCGTTGGGGTGTGGCGTTGGGGTATGGCGTTGGGGTGTGGCGTTGGGGTGTGGGGTGTGGCGTGGGGGTGTGGGGTGTGGCGTGGGGGTGTGGGGTATGGCGTTGGGGTGTGGCGTTGGGGTGTGGGGTGTGGCGTTGGGGTGTGGCGTTGGGGTGTGGGGTGCGGCGTTGGGGTGTGGGGTGCGGCGTTGGGGTGTGGGGTGCGGCGTTGGGGTGTGGGGTGTGGCGTTGGGGTGTGGCGTTGGGTGTGGGGTGCGGCGTTGGGGTGTGGGGTGTGGCATTGGGGTGTGGCGTTGGGGTGTGGGGTGTGGCGTTGGGGTGTGGGGTGTGGCGTTGGGGTGTGGGGTGCGGCGTTGGGGTGTGGGGTGTGGCGTTGGGGTGTGGCGTTGGGTGTGGGGTGGCGGCGTTGGGGTGTGGGGTGTGGCATTGGGGTGTGGCGTTGGGTGTGGCGTTGGGGTGTGGGGTGTGGCGTTGGGGTGTGGCGTTGGGGTGTGGGGTGCGGCGTTGGGGGTGTGGGGTGTGGCGTTGGGGTGTGGCGTTGGGGTGTGGTGTTGGGGTGTGGTGTTGGGGTGTGGTGTTGGGGTGTGGGGTGCGGCGTTGGGGTGTGGCGTTGGGTTGCGGCGTGGGGCTGCAGGGTGTCTGCACACGTGCTTGGTGAACACTGCGTACGCATACTTTGCACGTTGACGGTTTGTGAGTCGCAGCACTGGAGCCTTGAATGTGTAAAGACTGCAACAAGTT
This sequence comes from Okamejei kenojei, assembly GCA_035221665.1. NCBI lineage: Eukaryota > Metazoa > Chordata > Chondrichthyes > Rajiformes > Rajidae > Okamejei > Okamejei kenojei. Next base: position 116,654,369 of record CM069136.1, read on the forward strand.
GGTGCATCTCTGCTGGCCCTTTGATTGTGTAATTACTGATGAAACCCCAGACCCAAACTTGGGATGATAAAACCCTGCAGGGTGAATCCTGGATGGGAACTCTCCAAGACTGTCCATTCTCCATCCAACCTTCACCCAGACAATGGGAAAAACCCTGCATCTGCAAAGATTCCACCTTCCTCTCTGAAACCACAGTGGGTCCAGGCCCACCCCACCCCCCCATCACTGATCAGAACATTCAGCCATAAACGTCACCAGGTTTAATGACGTGTAATCCTCCAGTGACCTTCAGGTTTCTGCAGTGAATTGTTAATCAGTGTTTGTTTTGAATTTCCCAACAGGATTACGGGGCCCTGATGGCTTGCCAGGATTGAATGGGTTGAAAGGATCCAAAGGTCTCGCGGGATCGCCAGGTACAGCGAATCGTTCAGAGTTTTAGAGTTGAACAGCACGGAGACAGGCACTTCACCCCAACCTGTCCATGCGCTGACCAAGTTTCCTAGTCCCATTTTCCTGTATTTGGCCCAGATGCCGTTACATTCTTCCCACACATGTACTTGACCCAAGAGTCTATTGAATGTTATAATTGTACCCGCCTCTGCACCTTCCTCTGGCAGGTCATTTCATAAACCTACCATCCTTTGTGTGAAGCTCCGTGGGTCAGGCAGCATCTATGGAGCAAAGGAATAGTTGACGTTTCGGGTCGAGACCCTACTTCAGACTTCACCAGCCATTTGTGTGAAAAACCTGTCTCTCAGGTTCTGTTTAAATCTTTCCCCTCTCATCCTACTCATACTAGTTTCAGACTCTCCTAACCCTGGGTTAAATTCCTTATCTATGCCCCTCATTATTTTATTTACTTCACCCCCCCCCCCCCCCCAAAACCTGCAGCATATCCAGTCTCTCCTCATAACTCAAGCCCTTCAGTCCTGGTGTGAAGATCCTTGTGAAACTTTTCTGCACACTTCTGAGTTTAACAATATCCATCTTATAGCTAGGTGACCATAACTGTGCACAATAGTGTAAGGTGGTCTCGCCTGTCAAAGAGTTTCCCACCAGCCCAACATAGTCATAGAAACATCCAGCGTGGACGCCGGCTCTTTGGCCCAACTTGCCAATATGTCCCCTCGACACTAATCCCACCTGCCTGCGTTCAGCCCACTTCCCTCCAAACCAGTCCTATCCATGTACCTGTCTAAGGTAGACAAAAGTGCTGGAGAAACTCAGCGGGTGCAGCAGCATCTATGGAGCGAAGGAAAAGGGCAACGTTTCGGGCCGAAAACCCTCCTTCAGACTCTGTACCTGTCGAAATGTTTCTGAAAAATATGTCAAAGTGTGGCTTAGTTTGCCCTTGGTTGGATCCCTTAGCCAAATGTGGCTCCTCCAGCAACTCTGCACTCCCTTAGGATGGTACAGGGTTGCAGTAAAACGTGAGACCTCTGTCTGTGAACAGGCAGCAAAGGGAGGGCCATTATTACCCGCGATGGAAGATGGTGACCGTGTTGTTTTGCTGACAGGTGTGCGTGGGAAAGGAACCGAAGGCCACCCTGGACAACAGGGTGAGAAAGGAGAGCAAGGGGTACCCAGCACCCAGCCGGGAGAGCCTGGACAATCAGGAGAGCCTGGACCCAGGGGCAACATCGGTAATGCATCTCGATACGCCTGCGTCCAGCACCACCACTCACCGCCATCCCTCCTGTTCAGCACTGCACGAGACTGATGTGTGATTAATAAATGCGCTGCCGTTCCTCATTGTCTTCTCTGCGGCTTACATTAGGTTACCATGGTGCCGTTGGCGTACGTGGACCACCAGGACCTCCCGGACCTTTATTCCCGTCAGACAAGCAAGGGAAACCAGGTGACCCTGGACCACGGGGGCTTGACGGAGCCCAAGGTAAAGGACCTCTCCCGATCTAATGTAGACAAAAATGCTGGAGAAACTCAGCGGGTGAGGCAGCATCTATGGAGCGAAGGAATAGGTGATGTTTCGGGTCGAGACCCTTCTTCAGACCGATCCTAATGGTGTTATTGATCACAGTTGGCCTGGACTCTCACGGAATGACCAGAAATGGTCAGGGAAATGTCTCATCAAAGGTCACTCTGTTTCATTCTCCACAGGTGCTGCCTGACCTACTGAGTGTTTCCAGCATTTTACATCTTTATTTGTCATTGACAGGGGTCCAAATGACTGACTATGTGTAGTCATGTGTCTGACTAACTGTCCAGACTCTGAGTGAGAAAGGACACAGAGTGCTGGAGTAACTCAGCGGGTCAGGCAGCATCTGTGGAGATCATGGATAGGAAATGTTTTGGGTCGGTACCCTTCTTCAGACTGGGTTCCGACCTGAAACATCACCTATCTATGTTCTACAGAGATGCTGCCTGGTCCTTTTATGTGACCCAGCATCAGTAGTTTTTAGTTTCTACAGACTCTGAGCGATCTCGATTGGGCCTGGATTGTGAGTGACTGTGACCGGGCAGGGTTCTCACTCAGTTACTGTGTTTGAGAAATGGTCTCATGAGGTGACTGAGTGATGAAGAGTCAGGAGCAGCACGATGGCACAGTGGTAGAGATGCTGCCTTACAGCACCAGAGACTCGGGTTCCATTTTGACAACGGATGCTGTCTGTGCAGAGTTTGAACGATCTCCGCGTGACCGCGCGGGTTTTTCCCTGGTGCTCCAGTTACCTCCCACGCTCCAAAGACATACAGGTTTGTATGTTCTTTCTTTTTTTTAAATCGTTGTATTAGTTTTTTTCCAAAAATCAAAAATAAAACATAAAAAACAGAGCAAAAAGAATAATGCTAAACATAACAATGATATTGATACATAGGGATCAGGAATACATTAATAACAGGTTTAACCTAATATGAGTCCAGTGTCAAAATACACGTTGAATATAGATAGACCTCCTGGTCTATGTAAATATAGTTGAATATTTGAAAGAAAACTTATATATGTGGAAAAAAACCCACAAAGATAAAAAAGACAAAAAAAAGTGGAAAAAAGGAAGAAACAAAACCCCCCTAAACTAAAGAAAGAAAGGAAAGAAAAAATTAAAAAAAAATTAATATAAATAAAATAAAAACAAAACAAAGCAAAACAGAATCTGAGCTGAGAATTTCAACAATTTAAGTCTGTTTGTCGTCTGGTCCGTTCCACCATATAGAGGTAAAATAGTTATAGAGGGAGCAATGTATGAAAGTGTTGAATACATTTTCCCCAAGTCTTATCAAATTTAACCAAGGGTTCAACAAAGTTTGTATGTTAATTGGCTTCATTGTAGATAAAGAGTGTAGTGTGTAGGATGATGTATGGGGCGATCGCTGGTTGGCCAAAGGACCGGTTTCTGCGCTGGATCTCTAAACTAAGCGAAACTGAACTTGACGTGACTGCGATTGGTCACAGAGCTTTGACCATGTGTACACTGCACTGGGAATCAATAGGATCTGTCTGCTGCTAGACGTGGTCTCCAGTGTTGGGATCGCCATCTGACGTTGCCAGCGTTTGGCAGAAGGACCTGGTACGGAGAGAGGCTTGGGTGTGACGTGCATGGGTTTTGAGAAGGCTAAACATGTTTTGCCTTATCACAGGTTATGCTGGCCGGCCAGGCCCCACCGGCAGAGCTGCTTTCCCAGGGATCAGAGGTGACAAAGGAGATCAAGGAAGAGCTGGACCACTTGGGCCACGTGGACCCGCGGGAGAGAGGGGGCCGCTTGGCCTTCCTGGGATCGATGGCATTCCCGGCAACAAAGGCAAGTCTTTCTCACAGAGGTGCTGGTTCAAGAAGACAGCATGGGATCAGAAATTGGCCATTCGGTCCATTGAGATGCTGCGCTATTCAGAAGACTGGTGACAGATTAACTTGGTGGCTGAGAGGCAAAGGCCCAGAGGGATTTTCCACAATTTGCTCAGTTGGAAGTCTCCCCACCGTGATCCCAAATATCTGCCTCACATCCGCTACTGGGATCCATTACTGGGCAGTTTGCCCAGTTTTAAGTGTCCAGAACACTGTGTGGAATAAAGAATCATTTAAGAGCCGGGAGCTGTCAGTGGGTGCTAGGGGCAGGGATATCCAGTGGGGGTAACAGGCAGGAGAACGGTGCAGGGGTATAGGCTGGGCAAACGTGATGGCCTTATAGGATGGGTGCAGGGTGTGGATGTGTTGGGAATGGGTGCCCGATCGATGTACAGCGTAGGGGTACCCAATGGGTAAATGTTGCCTAGTTGGTGTATGGTGTATGGGGTAAGGCACACAGTGTGTATATGGGGCAAGGGAACCCAGTGGGTGTATGGGGTGGGTGTACATTACATATACACAATGGGTGTGCAGAGTAGGGTACATAATGGGTATATGAGGCTGGGGCACCCATACCTACAGTCCAGAACCCTTGACAAGGTGCATGACATGGGTGTACAGGGTGCGGAGCCAATGGGTATATATGAGGCAAGGGCACCCAGTTGTTCTACAGGATGGGAGTACAGTGTTGAGTGGGTGTATGGGGTGCAGTACTCCATGGGTATACAGTGGCTTGCAAACGTTTTCATACCCCTTGAACTTTTCCACATTTTGTCACGTTACAACCACAAACGTAAATGTATTTTATTGGGATTTTATGTGATAGACCAACACAAAGTGGTGCATAATTGTGAAGTGGAAGGAAAATGATACATGGTTTTCAAATTTTTTTACAAATAAAAAAACTGAAAAGTGTGGCGTGCAAAAGTATTCAGCCCCCTTTACTCTGATACCCCTAAATAAAATCCAGTGCAACCAATTGCCTTCAGAAGTCACCTAATTAGTAAATAGAGTCCACTTGTGTGTAATCTAATCTCAGTCTGAATACAGCTGTTCTGTGAAGGCCTCAGAGGTTTGTTAGAGAACATTAGTGAACAAACAGCATCATGAAGCCCAAGGAACACACCAGACAGGTCAGGGATAAAGTTGTGGAGAGGTTTAAAACAGGGTTAGTTTATAAAAAAAAATCCCAAGCTTTGAACATCTCACGGAGCACTGTTCAATCCATCATCCGAAAATGGAAAGAGTATGGCACAACTGCAAACCTACCAAGACATGGCCGTCCACCTAAACTGACAGGCAGGCAAGGAGAGCATTGATCAGAGAAGCAGCCAAGAGACCCATGGTAACTCTGGAGGAGCTGCAGAGATCCACAGCTCAGGTGGGAGAATCTGTCCACAGGACAACTATTAGTCGTGCACTCCACAAATCGGGCCTTTATGGAAGAGTGGCAAGAAGAAAGCCATTGTTGAAACAAAGCCATAAGAAGTCCGTTTGCAGTTTGCCACAAGCCATGTGGGAGACACGGCAAACATGTGGAGGAAGGTGCTCTGGTCTGATGAGACCAAAATGGAAGTTTTTGGCCTAAATGCAAAAACGCTATGTGTGGTGGAAAACTAACACTGCACATCACCCTGAACACACCATCCCCACTGTGAAACATGGTGGTGGCAGCATCATGCTGTGGGGATGCTTTTCTTCAGCAGGGACAGGGAAGCTGGTCAGAGTTGATGGGAAGATGGATGGAGCCAAATACAGGGAATCTTGGAAGAAAACCTGTTAGAGTCTGCAAAAGACTTGAGACTGGAGCGGAGGTTCACCTTCCAGCAGGACAACGACCGTAAACATACAGACAGAGCTACAATGGAATAGAAACATAGAAACATAGAAATTAGGTGCAGGAGTAGGCCATTCAGCCCTTCGAGCCTGCACCGCCATTCAATATGATCATGGCTGATCATCCAACTCAGTATCCCGTACCTGCCTTCTCTCCATACCCTCTGATCCCCTTAGCCACAAGGGCCACATCCAACTCACTCTTAAATATAGCCAATGAACTGGCCTCAACTACCCTCTGTGGCAGAGAGTTCCAGAGACTCACCACTCTCTGTGTGAAAAAAGTCTTTCTCATCTCGGTCTTAAAGGATTTCCCCTTATCCTTAAGCTGTGACCCCTTGTCCTGGACTTCCCCAACATCGGGAACAATCTTCCTGCATCTAGCCTGTCCAACCCCTTAAGAATTTTGTAAGTTTCTATAAGATCCCCTCTCAATCTCCTAAAATTCCAGAGAGTATAAACCGAGTCTATCCAGTCTTTCTTCATAAGACAGTCCTGACATCCCAGGAATCAGTCTGGTGAACCTTCTCTGCACTCCCTCTATGGCAATAATCTCCTTCCTCAGATTTGGAGACCAAAACTGTACGCAATACTCCAGGTGTGGTCTCACCAAGACCCTGTACAACTGAAGTAGAACCTCCCTGCTCCTGTACTCAAATCCTTTTGCTATGAAAGCTAACATACCATTCGCTTTTTTCACTGCCTGCTGCACCTGCATGCCTACTTTCAATGACTGGTGTACCATGACACCCAGGTCTCGCTGCATCTCCCCTTTTCCTAATCGGCCACCATTTAAATAATAGTCTGCTTTCCTGTTTTTGCCACCAAAGTGGATAACCTCACATTTATCCACATTATACTGCATCTGCCAAACATTTGCCCACTCACCCAGCCTATCCAAGTCACCTTGCAGTCTCCTAGCATCCTCCTCACAGCGAACACTGCCCCCCAGCTTAGTGTCATCCGCAAACTTGGAGATATTGCCTTCAATTCCCTCATCCAGATCATTAATATATATTGTAAAATAGCTGGGGTCCCAGCACTGAGCCCTGCGGTACCCCACTAGTCACTGCCTGCCATTGTGAAAAGGACCCGTTTACTCCTACTCTTTGCTTCCTGTTTGCCAGCCAGTTCTCTATCCACATCAATACTGAACCCCTAATACCGTTTAGATGGTTTAGATCAAAGCATATTGATGTGTTAGAATGGTCCAGTCAAAGGCCAGACCTAAATCCAATTGAGAATCTCTGGCAAGACTTGAAAATTGCTGTTCACAGACGCTCTCCATCCAATCTGACTGAACTTGAGCTATTTTGCAAAGAATGGGCAAAAATTTCAGTCTCTAGATGTGCAAAGCTGGTAGAGACATACCCCAAAAGACTTGCAGCTGTAATTGCAGCGAAAGGTGGTTCTACAAAGTATTGACTCAGGGGGGCTGAATACTTTTGCACGCCACACTTTTCAGTTTTTTATTTGTAATAAAATTTGGAAACCATGTATCATTTTCCTTCCACTTCACAATTATGCATCACTTTGTGTTGGTCTATCACATAAAATCCCAATAAAATACATTTACGTTTGTGGTTGTAACGTGACAAAATGTGGAAAAGTTCTAGGGTCATGAAAACTTTTGCAAGCCACAGTACATATAGCCCTCGCTCAGAGGACGTCAAGAAAGGCTTGGGAGTAGAGATTAGTTTTAAGTCTCGCCTTAAAGGAGTTGATGGAGGGGGCAGTTCTGATGGGGAGGGGGATGCTGTTCCACGGTCTAGGAGCTGCAACCGCAAAGGCGCGGTCGGTCGCCCCTGAGCTTATGCCTAGACCGCGGGATGTTCAGCAACCCCTAGTCGGCTGATCTGAGGGACCTGGAGGTGGTGTGGTGGGTGAGCAGACGTTTAATGTGGGTGAGGGCAAACCCACTGAGGGCTTTGTAGACTTTGATGGTTTTTCTCTGTGTCCGGTCCACATCCCACCCAGTGCTGTGACCCAACCATATCTCCATCTGGAGTGGGGGGTCACTGTCCAAGCCACCCGATTCATCCTGGAGGTTGCGAGCACTGTGCCGTGTACTGACATTGTTTTTGAAACTGTTGCAACTGATCGCTTGTCTGTCCATTGACAGGTCATAAAGGGGACCAGGGCATGATGGGGTTCCCTGGGGCTAAGGGCCAGCCTGGAGACCCGGGTGCCCTTGGTGCGAAAGGTTACATGGGAATTCCAGGTGAGTGAAGCTGCTTCTCTTCCCCCCCCCCGCTCCAGGTACCCAATGGGTGCTGGGTTCTGGCGACGAAAATGGCTGCCGTAACTCAGCGGGCCACGCAGCATCTTTTGGAGAAAAGCAATAGGTGACGTTTCGTGTCCAGACCCTTCTTCAGACCAACCTCTGGCGGTGAGGCTAAAGAAGAAGGGTCTGCAGAAGGGTCTCGACCTGAAACGTCACCTATTCCTTTTCTCCAGGCATGCTGCCTGACCCGCTGAGTTACTCCAGCTTTTTGCGTCTATCTTCGGTGTAAACCAACATCGGCCGTTCCTTCCTACACATCCTCCCCATGTAGCAGATATTGATTAAAGTCCATACTGACAGTGGGAGCAGATCCAGCCATGGGGTGAGCGCAGTCCAGGCAGAGGCTGCTGGCACAGACATAGACCTACGGCCTTACAGCGCCAAAGACACGGGTTCGATTCTGACTACGGGCCTGATTGTACGGAGTGTGTGTGTTCGCTTCGTGCCCTGCGTGGGTTTTCTCCGAGAACTTTGGTTTCCTCTCATACTCCAATTATAAATGTCAATGGAAAATTGTCTCTAGTGTGTATAGGGTGGTGTTAATGTGCAGGGGTCACTCGTTGATGCGCTGGACGACAGGGCCTGTTTCCACGCTTTATTTCTAAACTAAACTAAAAAAAAAGATGCAGGCATATCCTGGTTCATCAGTGGTGCAAACATCCCACTGCCCCAGGCCTGAGGGACATTCTCACACCCCATGTGCTCCTGGATGAGGGTGGGGGCACATCTGAGGGAAGCGTTG
>CM069136.1:118138030-118183570 GCA_035221665.1 Okamejei kenojei
TATATCCTACCTCATATTTACTTTGCTAGCTATTGGTTTTTGATAATCACTTTTTATGCCTCAAAGAGCTACTTCCCCACAGCCATCAGGCTATTAAACCTGGATCGGACAAAACTCTGAACATTAATAATCCATTATCTGTTATTTGCACTTTAACAGTTTATTTTTTCATGTGTGTATGTATTTATATAATGGGATATGGACACACTGATCTGTTTTGTAGTCAATGCCTACTATGTTCTGTTGTGCTGAAGCAAAGCAATAATTTCATTGCCCTATCAGGGACACACGACAATAAACTCACTTGAACTTGAACTTGAAAAACATTTGGAAAGGTTAAACTATGCCCGAGAAGTGTTTAAAGTCTCCCTGAAATGTTTGTGAATTGATTTTATCTCTTATTAAGATCCCTAAACATTTACCTGCTACCGACTCATCTGAAATTACCCATCTTATCTCTTTTGTTCTTCATCCTAATCCCATTTTCCTGCCTTCTCCCCATAACCCTTAACACTCGTTCTAATCAACAACCCTTCAATGGCTCAATGGCACTTTCTTTGTTACATGTGCAACTGCATATTTACACATGCAGGAGCCGCCATGTTTGGCACCTTTTCCAAAGCCCATTGTCCGTTCCGCCCACGCACTCGGTCTACTGGAACAGTTCCCGATGTACAACGTTGCTTCCCAATGTACAACTTTGATTCATCTCTTTCCTAGCCTCACTTTCCCTCGGAACATCGAGGTTCTGGAGTCCCGCTGAGTTGGGGTCCTGAGGATTTTGTGTCTATCTTCAAGGTTCTGGAGTCCTCAGCTGGTTGGTGTCCATGGGTCTAGTTGACATGGCAGTCTCTCCCATTAATTTAATAAGCCAGACTGTTTGGCCTCGTACAGGCTATGATTTGCTTCTCCCTTTTCTTTCTTATCTCACTCAGCAGCAGGCATGAGTAATGTTCAGATTTGTGACATCGAACACAGATACTGCAAAATTATAGTGGTGGCAAGGGAAGCAATAAGCTCAGTAAATAAATAAATCAACAGCAGAAATGCTGACTCAAAGTGTTGTAAGCTTAGCAGAACTGTTTTACAAATTATATTTACAAAACAGACACTTCCTATTCAAAAATAATCTATTCCATATATTACTTTCTTAGCCAACAAAAAGAGTAACAAAACTTCAAATAATATTATTTTAATTCTTAACCAGTACTGCAAAATATGCATTTCCTATTATTTCTGAAGAAGTGTTTCGACCCAAATCATTGTCATCATTACAACGGGGGTTACACAAAAAGCTGGAGAAACTCAGCGGGTGCAGCAGCATCTAAGGAGCGAATCATTGTCATCATTACAACGTTGTTTTGCCTCTCTAAAACTCTGTTTCGGTACCCCTAAAACTAAATTATCTCTCCATTTTCTTCCACAGATGCAGCCTGACTCACTGAGTTCCTCCAGCAGTTTGTTTTTGTTAATTTCCCTACTATTTATTAGTATGTAATCCAAATCATCATGGCTTATGATAACATGCGCAATAGTTTATGAGCTCAGACCAAATGGCATTTATTCAAAAAGTTCTGCACGTATTTTGCTTTGACATTCTGGTGTTGGCTCCAGTGTTGAGGAACATTCTTCCCAAACATCATTACAGCAACATTGCTTTGGAATGGGTGCCTCCATGTCTCCACCAAACGCTGCTTAACCCCGAGCACTTTAATCATTCTGAGCATTTTCCATGCCTTTGTATCTGGTGTCAGAATCTTTCCCTCACAGGTCAGGTTAGATGCAGGGTGAAGCAATTTAGCGGTGATATTATCACAGTACTCTAACAATGTGTCTTAACCTTAACCTCTGACAAACACCTCCTGCCCCATCAGCAGAACTTTTCAATTTCCTCCACCAGCCTTGCTTCTGACCTCTCTGGCTCAGAGTGCCCAATTAGTGTCAGATTATGGGCAATTGTACACTGTAGACTCGCGCCCTCTGTACATTGGGTTGAGGCTGCCCAGTGTTATTTGATTTCTGATCATTACAACTGTCAAAGCGAGAGGACTCTAATGCCACCAGCTTGGCTGAAACTGAGCCTTAAATACAACTCTCACTCAATTTGGCCATTCATCCGTTCATTACAAGCTAGTCTCTGACTCGTGTGCATGTGCATCTGGTCACTTTCCTCTCTGATTTTGTTTGTAGAATGAAAAAGAAATCAGTTTTGACTCCCCTGACCTGCACAGCTGACCTCTTTTTTTTACAGATGACTCACAAAGGAGTGGAGGACTCTCCCAAGTCCCACGAGGGCCTTTCCTATCCCAGAGTTCATCTCACCTGTCACTTTCCACCGAGCAAGGTTCCCCAATCCATGGAAGAATCAGTTCCTCTTCCTTCCTGACTATTACAGGCAGACAATTCATCCTGACCATTTCTGAATCCTTTGATCAGAAAATTGGCATGCTAACATGGCACAGCCATTCGCTTTTAAAGAAGTTCAACCTTAATTGTCCTTAAACAGTGCAAATCCTATTACTTGCATCTGTGGCTATTGTTTTCTTTTATTTCCAAAAATAAACTTTAGTCAGGATAAAAATTATATTTAAAAAACAGTGCAAAAACTCCTGACATTCGCAGCGTAAATGTATTCATTAGTGTTATATTCATCAGTGTTCACAACTCTCCTTAAACCTGGCATTCTTGCCATTCATGTGGCTCCTTGAGGTTTGATTTGATTTGATTTGATTCAATTTATTGTCATTATCTTCAAGTAAGAGACAACAAAATGCCATTTCCCATACAGTCATACGAATAAAAAAAACACAGAACACAGTAGTCCACAACACAAACATCCCCACAGCAGCACCAAAGATCCCCACTGTGAGGGAAGGAACCATAGTCCAGTCAACCTCCTTGCCGATGTTCCCCAATGTTCACCCGTGGGCTTGGCCTCCCGAGCCCCCTGTAGTCACCGCTACGGGCGGCCCGATGTTCAGGCCCTTTCGCCGGGAACGATGGAACCCTGACATCGAACAGAAGAACATCCTCAGCGGCCTGGACCTCTGAATCGGCCACCTCCCACCGGAGTTCACAGCTCCCGAATTCCACAGGCCGAGCTGTGCGGAGATTCAATGCTGGTGGCCCCGGCAAAGGGTCCCAGGACTCCGCAATATGGTCAGCGCCACCCGCGCTGGGAGCTCCGCAAACCAGAGCTCCACGATGTTGATGCAGCAGGCCCAACACTCCGAAGCCTCAAACAGTGATCCCAGGTGAGACATCGCCCGCTCCGGGATGTATCCACACTGCGCCGCCACTGATGAAGCTCTGGTCTGGTTCCGGCAGGAAAGGCCGCGCAGGTAGGGGGGGCGAGGGCGCGAGGAGGATAATACTCGCATACTCGCCAGGAAGTGACTGTAGGACGGGTTCCCCCTTACCCTAACCCTATCCCCCACATAAAATACTAAAAAAAAAACATACATTAAACATACTAAAAATAAAAAAGATAAAAAGACAATCAGACTGTAGGCGGAGGCAGCCATCACCACCGGATATCCCATTCTCTTGTTTGAGGGATGTCCCCACTGGACTTTACCCCTCAATAACCAGAAGCACAAGCATCCTAGACTGGGTGGTCCTCCCCCACACAGAGCCTTTGTGTTATTGCACCAAGCTTCAGCAAGTCCCTCAGCATGTACTCCTGCCGGCAACATTCCCTTACAGCATCTCACTCTGCTAGGAGGCCAACAGGTTTCAGGCAGACCAAAGAGCTGCAGATGACATTAGAAAAGTGAGTAGGAAGCACCTCATATTTTGCTTGGGCAGCTTATAACCCAGTGGTATGAATATTAATCTCTCTAACTTCAAGTAACCCTTGCTTTTCCTTTCCATCTGTCCCTCCCCCACCTTAGTTCTCCTACTCGTTTCACTGTCCTCCTGATTAATTTTACTGTTTGTATGTCTCGTGTCACCTTCCCCTCAGACAACAACAAACCATTGTACATTCCCTTGACTATCCTCTGCTTTGATCTGTCTTTTTCACACCTCACATGTTCTTTGTACCCTTCCATATCTCTAGCTGCCCTCTCCTCTGACTCTCAGTCTGAAGAAGGGTCATAACTGAAAATAACCCATTACATCTCTTCAGAAATGTTACTCCAGAATTTTGTGACTATTTTCACATGAAAAGTGAGAATTGCTTTGTCTATGTAACCTGATTTGGGAACTCAGAAACATGAGTTCTTTCTGCTCCCTTAGCTACTGGATCAGCCTTCTTCACGCCATCCAGTATCTCTGTACTTTTCTTACTTACTAGTGAAGAACACACTTTGACACCTCTAGCCATATGGGGACGAGGCCAAGAAAAGAAACAATGGAACTCAAAAAAGCAGTCTAATGAATAGATGAATACTTTGTCTTGTGTTGATATTGTATCCTGTGTAAGGGGGGGGGGGGGAGTATGAAGGCCAGGGCAGTATACTGTTGTGGATGTCAGATGTGGGAGGTCAGGGAATCTGATAGCCCTCCAGACGTCCACATCTGCGCCAGGTGTGTTGAGATGGGGCTCCTAAAGGACAGTGTTAGGAACCTGGAGCAGCAGCTCGATGACCTCCGTCTGGTTAGGGAGAGTGAGAAGGTCATAGAGAGAAGCTACAGGGAGATAGTCACTCCCAGACCACAGGAGGCAGATAAGTGGGTCACGGTTAGGAAGGGCAAGGGGCAGAGGCAGGGGCTAGAGAGTACCCCTGTGACTGTACACCTGGAAAATAGGTACTCGTGTTTGAGTACGATTGGAGGGGTTAGCCTACCTGGGGCCAGCAACACCGGCCGGGCCTCCGACACAGAGACCGGCCCTGATGCTCAGAAGGGTAGCAAAAAGAGGAGGGCAATTGTAATAGGGGGTCGGATGGGCGATTCTGTGGACGCAGTCGGGAGACCCGGATGGTAGTTTGCCTCCCTGGTGCCAGGGTATCGGATGTGTCGGAACGTGTCCAAAAGATTCTGAAAAGGGAGGGAGAGGGGCCTGATGTTGTGGTACACATAGGTACCAATGACATAGGCAGAAAAAGAGAAGAGGTCCTGAAAGGAGAATTTAGGGAGTTGGGGGGAAAGTTAAGGAGAAGGACCAAAAGGGTAATGATTTCAGGATTACTGCCTGTGCCGCGTGACAGTGAGAGTAGGAATGGAATGAGGTGGAGGATAAATGCGTGGCTGAGGGACTGGTGCAGTGGGCAGGGATTCAAGTTTCTTGATCACTGGGACCTCTTTTGGGGAAAGCATGATCTGTATAAAAAGGACGGGTTGCACTTGAACCCGAGGGGGACCAATATCCTGGCAGGGAGATTTGCAAAGGCTACTGGGGAGACTTTAAACTAGAAAGGCAGGGAGGAGGGTAGAGGGGGCTAGGGGACAGGGTGTGGGGCAAGAGGCAGAGAAGGGAAGCACTCGGATCCAAAATGTAGGCGAGAAAGAGGAAAAAGATAATAGACAGAGAATAAGGAATGGTGGGTTTCTAAAATGTGTATATTTTAATGCTAGGAGCATTGTAAGTAAGGTGGATGAACTTAGAGCCTGGATTGACACCTGGAAATATGATGTTGTGGCAATCAGTGAAACATGGTTGCAGGAGGGCTGTGATTGGAAACTAAATATTCCAGGATTTCGTTGCTTCAGGTGGGATAGAATTGGAGGGACCGGAGGGGGAGGTGTTGCATTGCTTGTCAAAGAGGATATTACAGCAGTGCTTTGGCAGGATAGATTAGAGGGCTCGTCTAGGGAGGCTATTTGGGTGGAACTGAGAAGTGGGAACGGTGTAGCAACACTTTTAGGGGTGTATTATAGACCGCCAAATGGGGAGCGAGAATTGGAAGAGCAAATATGTAAGGAGATAGCAGATATTATTAGTAAGCACAAGGTAGTGATTGTGGGAGATTTCAATTTTCCAAAAATAGACTGGGAAACACATTCTGTAAATGGGCTGGATGGTTTGGAGTTTGTAAAATGTGTGCAGGATAGTTTTTTGCAGCAGTACATAGAGGTATCGACCAGAGAAGGGGCAGTGCTGGACCTCCTGTTAGGAAATGAGACAGGTCAGGTGACGGAGGTATGCGTTGGTGAGCACTTCGGGACCAGTGATCACAATACCATTAGTTTCAATATAATTATGGAGAGAGTCAGAACTGGACCTAGGGTGGAGATTTTTGATTGGAGAAAGGCTAACTTTGAGGGAATGCGTAAGGATTTAAAAGGAGTGAATTGGGACACTTTGTTTTATGGGAAGGATGTAGAAGAGAAATGGAGGACATTTAAAAGGGAAATTGTAAAAGTACAGAATCTTTATGTCCCTGTTCGGTTGAAAGGAAAGAGTAAAAATTGGAAAGAGCCATGGTTTTCAAGGGAAATTGGACACTTGTTTAAAAAAAAGAGAGATATCTACAATAATTATAGGAGGCATGAAGTAAATGAGGTGCTAGAGGAGTATAAAGAATGTAAAAAGAATCTTAAGAAAGAAATTAGGAAGGCTAAAAGAAGATATGAGGTTGCTTTGGCAAGAAAGGTGAAAGTAAAACCAAAGGGTTTCTACAGCTATATTAATAGCAAAAGGATAACGAGGAATAAAATTGGACCATTAGAGAACCAGAATGGACAGCTATCTGCAGAGCCAAAAGAGATGGGGGAAATATTGAACAATTTATTTTCTTTGGTATTCACCAAGGAGAAGGATATTGAACTCTGTGAGGTAAGGGAAAAAAAGTAGAGTAGCTATGGAAACTATGAGATTCAAAGAGGAGGAACTACTGACACTTTTGAAAAATATAAAAGTGGATAAGTCTCCAGGCCCTGACAGGATATTCCCTAGGACATTGAGGGAAGTTAGTGTAGAAATAGCAGGAGCTATGACATAAATATTTCAAATGTCATTAGAAACGGGAATAGTGCCGGAGGATTGGCGTACTGCGCATGTTGTTCCATTGTTTAAAAAGGGTTCAAAGAATAAACCTAGCAATTATAGACCTGTTAGTTTGACGTCAGTGGTGGGTACATTAATGGAAAGGATAATATATATAAGCATCTGGGTAAACAGGGTCTGATCAGGAACAGTCAACATGGATTTGTGCCTGGAAGGTCATGTTTGACAAACCTTCTTGATTTTTTTGAAGCGGTTACTAGGGAAATTGATGAGGGTAAAGCAGTGGATGTTGTCTATATGGATTTCAGTAAGGCCTTTGACAAGGTTCCCCATGGAAGGTTGGTTAAGAAGGTTCTATCTTTGGGTGTTAATGGTGGAGGAGCAAGATGGATTCAACAATGGCTGAATGGGAGATGTCAGAGAGTAATGGTGAATGGCTGTTTGTCAGGTTGGAAGCCGGTGACCAGTGGGGTGCCTCAGGGATCTGTGTTGGGCCCACTGTTGTTTGTCATGTACATCAATGATCTGGATGATGGGGTGGAAAATTGGATAAGTAAGTATGCAGATGATACTCAGATAGGTGGTGTTGTGGATAATGAAGTAGATTTTCAAAGTCTACAGAGAGATTTGGGCCATTTGGAAAAGTGGGCTGAAAGATGGCAGATGGAGTTTAATGCTGATGTGTGAAGTGCTACATCTTGGCAGGACAAATCAAAATAGGACGTACATGGTAAATGGTAGGGAATTGAGGAATACTGTGGAACAGAGGGATCTAGGAATAACTGTGCATAGTTCCCTGAAGGTGGAATCGCATGTAGATAGGGTGGTAAAGAAAGCCTTTGGTGTGCTGGCCTTTATAAATCAGAGCATTGAATATAGGAGTAGGGAAGTAATGTTAAAATTGTACAATGCATTGGTAAGACCAATTCTGGAGTATGGTGTACAATTTTGGTCGCCTAATTATAGGAAGGATGTCAACAAAATAGAGAGAATACAGAGGAGATTTACTAGAATGTTGCCTTGGTTCCAGCAACTAAGTTACAGAGAAAGGTTGAACAAGTTAGGTCTTTATTCTTTGGAGCAGAAGGTTAAGGGGGGACTTGATTGAGGTCTTTAAAATAATGAAAGGGATAGACAGAGTTGACGTGGATAAGCTTTTCCCATTGAGGGTAGGGATGATTCAAACAAGAGGGCATGATATGAGAATTAAGGGACAGAAGTTTAGGGGTAACATGAGGGAGAACTTCTTTACTCAGAGAGTGGTGGCTGTGTGGAATGAGCTTCCAGCAGAAGTGGTGAAGGCAGGATCGATTTTAACATTTAAAAGTAAAGTGGATAGGTATATGGACGGGAAGGGAATGGAGGGATATGGTCTGAGTGCAGGTAAGATGGGACTAGGGGAAAACAAATGGTCGGCACGGACTGGAAGGGCCGAGAGGGCCTGTTTCCGTGCTGTAATTGTTATATGGTTGTTATATGGTTAGATGGAAAATAAAATGACGACATTATCTGAAGAATAAGACTTAGCAAGAATTACAAACGTAGCTGCTCTGCCCTTTTAAATCAATAGAATTTTGAAGCAAATTTCTCATCAAGAAAATACTGTTGAGCAATTTTGTTGCTATCAGTTCCCATGACTTTCTCTTTTTTAATAATAACTATCTAATCCATACGGAAATACATTTTGCTTAACATTGCCAGTTTTCTCATGCCTTTGTATGTGTTATATCATTCAGAGAAGTAAGCTCTTTAATACTTACTTTAAACTTCACTGCTTTTACTCAATTATTTTCACTCTCAGGGCTGAAGATATTTTCCACAATTCATTAAGGCAGAATGATGGCAAACGAGCTATGCAGCAGTTAGTATGTTCCCTGCTATAACATTCTGGGACTGGTTGGATTATAACAAAAATAATGATCAATAACATTGACTAACATTGAAGACATGCTGAAATTTACTTTCCCGTGAATAACCATTTAAAAGATAACCTACCATTTTGGCTTATTTTTATAGAAGTTTGTTATTTCCAATTTCTGTATGTAAATCCCTGCATAAAAATGGACTGGCCTTCCATTCGATTTAATTGATTTTCTGGATAAATCTTTCCCCATCAAAACAAAAATCTGAAGGAGCACGTAAATGTAGCATTAGTTAAATGCACTGGACATGCGATGTGCTCATTTATTTAATTTGGACACTATTCCTATTTAGAACTGAATCTCCGAATGATCTTCATTGATCTTACAGTATAATTGCTTAGCACATACTGAGAACAAACTTCTCCTCATATCCTTCAAAAACTTAATTTTCCTTTAGTTAGCTTTATGGTCCAACATAGTGATCTGGTTAATTATCATCTATTTATATTACTCCAGTTGTGTCTGTACACACAAAATGCTGGAGTAACTCAGCGGAACAGGTAGCATCACTGGAGAGAAGGAATGGGCGATGTTTCGGGTCCAGTCTCTTCTTCAGACTGATGTTAGAGGAGTGGGCAGTACAGAGATAAAATGTAGCCGGAGACAGTAAGACTGGTAGACGAACAGGGAAGGGGAGGGGATGGAGGGAGAGGGAAAGCAAGGGTTACTTGAAGTCAATGTTCATACCGCTAGGGTGCAAGCTAGCCAAGCAAAATATGAGGTGCTGTTCCTCCAATTTGTGCTGGGCCTCACTCTGACAATGGAGAAGGTCCAGGACGGAAAGGTCAGTGTGGGAATAGGAGGGGGAGTTAAAGTGTGGAGCAACTGGGAGATCAGGTAGGTTTAGGTGGACTGAGCGGAGGTGTTCAGTGAAACGATCGCTGAGCCTGCGCTTGTCTCGCCGATATACAGGAGTGGAAATTCGTCGTGAAGTTGATGGTCAGTGAATTCTGCATGGTGCAGGAGGTAGCACTAATTGTCTCTAATGTGTGTAGGATAGTGTTAATGTGCGAGGATCGCAGGTCGGTACGGACTCAGTGGGCCAACTGGCCTATTTCCACGCTGTATCTCAAAACAAAACTAAATTAAACAAATTAATAACATCTTTTCCATTGTACGTCATTGATTAGTGCAATGTAAAACTCAGGCAAGTCAGATTTAAATAGATATGCAAAGCACATATTAAAGTGCTTCAAAATCCACCAATTTGAAACTATTATAGATTTATTGAAACAACTAATCTGGACCAATTTGCCGAAGCCATCAATAAAGCAAAGATGACAGATCTTCTTTCTATGACCTTTTGTATATCTACCAAATTAAATCACAAACTATTATTCAGCTGCTTAGTCAACCCAACCATGCAATAGATTCATTACTATTTGCTCAGTGAATATTATTCATAGCCAATTAACTTTCAGTTGCACAAATTGGAATAATAAGATAGCTTATCATTTTGGCTTTTTCATCTTGTGGTTTATTATTTCCAATTTTAAATGTCAACCTTGTCCGGAGATGCTTGTACTTGGTACTGTGAAATATTGTTTTATTTTTAGCCGGAGGAGCCACCTCACACAGGAACACACGGGGTAACACAGTCGAGCGGTAGTCAGTGCTGTTACATCACAGTGGGAGGGAGATAGATTCAATCCTGTGTGGAGTTTGCACATTTGACGACACATTTTCTGCTGGGTGCAGTGGTTTCATCCTCCATCCCAAAGATTGATTAGCAGGCTGCTGTAAATTAATCTTTAGAGTAGGTGACTGATAAAATAATCAGGGGAGGAGCTGAAGTGTGATGAAATAGCTCCATGTGTAGAGCACATCGCCTGAATCACCTCCTTATATGTTTAATCTAGTTTAATTTACTTTCACCAAGGTGCAGTGAAAAGCTTTTGTTGCGTGCTAACCAGTCAGCGGAAAGACTATACATAATCATAATCGAACCATCCATGATGTACAAGGTACATGATAAGGGAATAACGATTAGTGCAAGATAAAGTCCAGTAAAGATAAAGTTGATTAAAGATAGTCTGAGGGTCTCCAATAAGGTAGATTGAAGGTCTTGGATGCTCTCTAGTTAATAGGATGGTTTGGTTGCCTGATAACAGCTGGGAAGAAACAGAGCCTGAATCTAGAGGTGTGCATTATCACATTTCTGTACCTCTAGCCTGATGGGAGAGGGGAGAAGAGCGAGTGGCCAGGGTGGCCAGGGTGTGACTTGTGCTTGATTATGCTGAGGCAATGTGAAATGTAAATTGAGTCAATGGAAGGGAGATAGGCACAGAATTCTGAAGTAACTCAAAAGGTCAGGCAGCATCTCTAGAGAAAAAGAATAGGTGATGTTTTGGGCCAAGACCCTTCTTCAGACTGAGAGTCAGGGGAGAGGGAAACTAGAGGTATGAAAAGGGTCAAAGAATGCAAGAATGAATGGAATGAAAAGGGAGGTCGGTTTGTCTGATGGTCAGGGCTACGTCCACAATTCTCTGCAATGTCTTGCGGTCTTGTTCATAATAAGTAAGTCGCCAGGTAGGGAATAGATATTTTCTCATCAAAACTGTGAAAGTTAACCATTGACTGATACTTGGAATGGTTCTGATGCCCATGAAAAACCAGACTTTAATCACAATGAATTTCACAACAGCATAAATTCCCAAAATTAAGTTATCATGCTGTGGAAAAAAATAACATCCAAACCATAATGTTGAGTGTTCCAAGGAGAGAGTTTTCAGAATAAACAGTTTTATTTTAAGAGCAGCTTGACATATTAAATCGAAGAGACTTCTGTAATCTGGAGAAGGTGACATAAGTATGACAGACAAGAAGAGCATGTTTGAAGTATTTTCTTTAATGTTTTGCCAAACTCCAATGTTTTTTCTACATATTTTATCTTTATTATGTCAGCTTTCCTAAGTACATTGCCGAGACAAATTTACACAAGAATCCCACAAATATTTGCCTATTATTGATGTGGTATTTAATTATTTGTGGAGTTCATCCCATACTTCCTTTCCCATGAGATTGCGGTAATCATTATTAACCTTCACCTCCTGGTCAGATGTGACAATAATCATATCAAAACGCTTTCTGGTAATAATTTAATAGCAATTTAAAACCATTGAAAATTGAAGATGCTAAGCTCTGTTATGCTGTGGGATATCTTCAGGTTGCTTGTTGGAAATGGTGCCATTTAACAGGAACAGATAGCTCCTTTAATAAATATTGTAACCAATAGACCTTTCACCACAAGCTTCATGCCAGTGCAACCTTGTTCAAATACATTTTACCATGTTTTAATATTTTAGTCTGAGGTTACTGATGAAACCAATATGTTTTAATCATGTTCTGAAATCCACACACAGATGATATTTTAAGCATTATTATCCTTCAAATTGCAGATAATGTTAGTTTTACAGAATGGAGTAGTGCCAGATTTAGACTGCGACTCTCTGCTTTTAGCAAATAAAAATGTTTGGTTTTGCAGTTCAGTCCTTATTCAACGTTTGCACTCTGTATTATCAGAACAAGGGTGTCATTTTTATAAAGGCAGTCCTTTAGGGAGTTGTGAAATTAGAAATATGTCTAAGGCTCAGTTGTGATACCCTCATCTTTGAATTAGGAGGCAGGACTTAGTTGAATATCTTGTGTATCTAATCCAGACTGGCATCTATTTTAACACATCTATTTCAGTCAGTGCTGGGTTGTTCAGTCAGTGCTGGGTTGCCAGCTCTCTTAATCATGGTTTGCACAAGAAAAGCATTAATTTTCATTCTTTGCATCACAGAGTTCTCTCTGTGATGCTAAGAATGAAAATTAATGCTTTTTTTGCAGGTACACCATAGTGTTGTGAAGGTGGAGGAAGTCTGATCCTGAAGTTTCCCTCTGTCAGCCTTAAAAGTTTCCCTCTGTCAGCTGTTACAGCTAGTGATGGTCACAAACATGAACTAGAACCATGAGTGCGACAGTGGTGCAGCAGTTAGTGCTGCTGGCCACAACTCAGAGATCTAGGTCTGAACCTGAAAACTTGGGTGTTGTCTGCATTGAGGTTGCAATGTTTTTCCCGTGACCACGTGGTTTGCATCTAGATGCTTCAGTTTCCTCCAATATTCCAAAACTGAGTTTGTGTGTCAATTGTCTGCTGCAAATGAGTGTAGGTGAGAGGCAAAAGATTCAAAATAGGCAGGGAAGAGAGATTCAGTTGGAGGGTAATCGGAGTATTGAACTGAAGAGATTGATCTGCTAGGAGCCAAATGGTTTAAAGGCGCCTTGCTGCGTTCCAGTGAGTATGTATGTGCATCTACACAGTCGCCCAAATCCTGCAACCCCAGATCTGTTGGTATCCTGGAGTTTTGACTCGATATGTCCAGCCTGAAAGCTTCTCACTTCATTAACATTATGAGGTCTTTTCCAGACCACAACTATCCTAGCATACAGTGTGAGGTGCTTCCGGACATGTCTAGGTATTTGCATTGGCCGTTGGATTGAGACTTTAGACTTTAAAGATACAGCATGGAAAGATACACCAAGTTGGTGCCAAACAGCGATTACCCCGTAAACTAGCGCTAGCCTACACACTAGGGATGTTACAATTTCCAATAGCCAATTAATCTACAAACCTGCAGTGTGGGAGGAAACTGGAGCACCCAGAGAAAACCCTCTTGTTCACTAGACGAACGTGCAAACTCCATACAAACAACACCCGTAGTCAGGATTGAATCCAGGTCTCCGATGCTGTAAAGCAGCAGCTCTACCACTGTTGCAAAGTGCTGCCCTGTATTGTAATGTCTTTGTTTTTGCACCATGACACATATGGAACTATAAACTCGGTAATGGTGCTGAGGTCATGTAACCAAGCTACAGAATGTATCGACACATCGGTCATTTTCTTGGCTTTAGAGAGAAAACAAGTATTTTGATCCTTTCCTGTTGATATTTTGCCAAATTGGCACCTATGTTATGAAGCGGATGTTACTGATTGCTCATTGCATCCCAGGGAATCGAAGAAACAAATCCCTCTGCTCCACTTGTGGCAATCTGGACCATCTGCGTACTACAGTGCGGTTCCTTGGGGCATAGGGCATTAAGCCAGTAGGAAATTTGCCAGCATTTATTCTGATCTCATTTAAATTGTTACTTTCTTACTGAGTTGATTAGCGTTGAGTAAGTCACGAATGGAACAGAATGGAATAAGTTGGTGGCTAAATTTAGCAAATATAAACAGAATTCTTGACAGCCTTTGTATACATATAAATTCAATATATTCCACTGATATAAAATAACAGAGCAATTAATTCATTTTTACATCTGAAAAAATTCCAAAAGAAGTAAACATCTGTTGGAGGATTCGATCACAGCGGATTCCCCACGTTCCTCACTGTGATGGAAGGCAATAAAGTCCAATCTTCTCCCTCTTTATTCTCCCGCAGTCGGGGCGGTCGAACCATCCACAGTCGGGACAATCGAAGCTCCCGCAGGCGGCGGTTGAATCCTCCGCGTTGGGGCGATTGAAGCTCCCGCATCGGGGCAGTCAAAGCTCCCGTGTCGGGGAGGTCGAACCTCCTGCGGCTTGGAGCTCCCGAAGTCGGTCTCTGACCAGAGACCACGAGCTCCACGATGTTGAGGTCCGCAGGCACCCGCGGTGGAGCACTCAAAATAGGTCTCCAACAAAGGCCGCCAACTCCTCGATGTTAGGCACCAGTGCGGACGGAGATACGATAGGGAGAAAAATGGCATCACCGTCGAGGTAAGAATTGAAATGTTTACCCCAACTCCCCCCACCCCCTCCTCACCCCCCACATAAAACAAGCTAATGAACACTAAAAACATACCATTATCACATACAAACAAACAACAAAAGAAGGAAGGGTCAGACAAACTGTTGACGAGGCAGCCATTGCTGGCGCCACCTGGTGGTTCAAGACTCTTCTTCAAGATTGGGGAAATAGCTGGCAGAATGAGGTGAGGGGAAGGGGAGGGGAGGGCTACCAATGCATAGGTGGATTCAGATGGACTCAGGGTTGATCGGCAGATGAGTAGGTGGAGGAAGATAAGGATGGAGATGGGATGAGTGGAGGTTGTTAGGACGAATGGGGATAGAGGACCAGTACGGGGTAAGGGTGGGTATTGAATTGAATTAAATTGAAAACATTTTATTAGTCAAGTATGTATACATACAAGGAATTTGCCCTGGTGCTTTGCTCGCAAGTAACAACATGATATACAGAAAACAATTAAGAATAAAACATCTATATAATTAAAAGTCTCATCTTGACCACTTCCTGTCTGAGCTGTATATTAATTTTAGAAAAAACGCTACCCTATATCGCTATGATCTTTGGCCATCTTACTCACAGTCCTCCTCCATTGAGCCAGCCCTGAGGATTTTTCCTATCGATGAAAAATAAAAAAGCTATGAGTCTTTAAAAAACCTTGAGATCAGCTGATTCACCTGTCCATCACTACGATGAAGGTAATGCCCCTTCCGGGGGGGGGGGGGGGGGCAGGACTATAAAACTCAGGATGCCTGGACGTGAGTCAGTCACTCTGCAAGATCGCGAGGGAGAGGCCACGACTGTCATTCTAAGCTGTGAATCAACTGAACTGTGAATCTGCAATGCACTTGTAATAAATGATTTGTTAGCCCTTAATGACAATGCCATGAGTTGTTTGGCCTGCTGCCCTGTCTGTGCTTGAAACTGCAATGTTTTATCAGGTCCGACTGTGTTTGGGAGGAATAAATGCTTTATTCGGTCTGACTGTGTTTGGAAGGAATAAATGCTTTATTAGGTCCAACTGTATTTAGTCCACAAGTCCCGCTCATTTCGTGATTTCCACTTGGAGGACAGGTCGCGCTGATTGCGTAATTTCCGGTGAGTGCAGAGGTCACGCTGATTGTGGAAGCCCCACAGTGGAGAGGCCGTAGAGAGAGAGGGAGAGAGAGAGAGGGGCAGAGAGAGAGAGGGGGAGGGAGAGGGGGGGAGGGAGAGAGGGGCAGCGAGAAAGGGGCAGAGAGCGAGGGGCAGAGAGCGAGGGGCAGAGAGAGAGGGGCAGGGAGAAAGGGGGAGGGAGAGAAGGGGTACAGTGTGGTGCCACCTGTTGGTCAAGCCACTTACTGATCGAACCCTCGTCACCAGAACTGGAACGGTCATGTGACTGCATTTGGAAGGAAGAGAACGTCATCAGTTAACAACAACAGCAGAAACTTAGCTCAAGACCGTGTGTTAACATCCTGGCTCAACAGCATCAACAATGACTTTATAGAAAACATAGAAAATAGGTGCAGGAGCAGGCCATTCGGCCCTTCAAGCCTGCACCGCCATTCAATATGATCATGGCTGATCATCCAATTCAGTATCCCGTACCTGCCTTCTCTCCATACCCTCTGATCCCCTTAGCCATAAGGGCCAAATCTAACTCCCTCTTAAATATAGCCAATGAAATGGCTTCAACTGCCTTCTGTGGCAGAGAATTCCAGAGATTCACCGCTCTGTGTGAAAAATGTTTTTCTCATATCGGTCCTAAATGTTAGTGTACTAAACTCACATGTAGAAACATAGAAACATAGAAACATAGAAATTAGGTGCAGGAGTAGGCCATTCAGCCCTTCGAGCCTGCACCGCCATTCAATATGATCATGGCTGATCATCCAACTCAGTATCCTGTACCTGCCTTCTCTCCATACCCTCTGATCCCCTTAGCCACAAGGGCCACATCCAACTCACTCTTAAATATAGCCAATGAACTGGCCTCAACTACCCTCTGTGGCAGAGAGTTCCAGAGACTCACCACTCTCTGTGTGAAAAAAGTCTTTCTCATCTCGGTCTTAAAGGATTTCCCCCTTATCCTTAAGCTGTGACCCCTTATCCTGGACTTCCCCAACATCGGGAACAATCTTCCTGCATCTAGCCTGTCCAACCCCTTAAGAATTTTGTAAGTTTCTATAAGATCCCCTCTCAATCTCCTAAATTCCAGAGAGTATAAACCGAGTCTATCCAGTCTTTCTTCATAAGACAGTCCTGACATCCCAGGAATCAGTCTGGTGAACCTTCTCTGCACTCCCTCTATGGCAATAATGTCCTTCCTCAGATTTGGACATGTAGGCCAAACCTGTAATGTCTTAATAAAAACAACATTTGTACATGACATTTGGACTCTCTACAATGGCATTGAAACCGGCCCTTCAGCCCACAGAGTCCATGCCGACCAGTGATCCCCCTACACTAGCACTTTCCTATACGCTAGGGAGAATTTACAATGTTTACCAAAGCCAATTTACTTACAATCCCATATGTCTTTGGAGTGTGGGAAAATACTGGGGCACTTGGAGAAAACCAACACGGTCACGTGGAGAATGTACAAACTCCGTGCATGTAAAATCCTTAGTCAGGATCAAACATGGGTCTCTGGCACTGTAAGGCAGCAACTCTACTGCTGTGCCACAATGCTGTTCCATCTTGCCAATCTGTGCAAATGATCTTGCCAGATTTCTAAAGACTTTTCAATGATTTAAGGAGGAGTTGAGACGCTTTTAAGGAGGATTTGAGACGCTGAGCTTTACTCTGAACTGCGACATTTTGTGTCAATATGGCAATGTAAAGAAGTTACAAAAATCTATTTTCATAAACATCTGGTAACTACCATGAAAATGAATACAACATCTGTTTCAACAGCATTTGTATTATTTTGACTATGCTTCCATTGTTTGCCAGCAAGTGCCTGCATTAACTGCAACAAGAGTCACGAGAAAAACATCTGAATGTTGAGCAAATTGTGAAAACAAATAACTAGCCCATCTTGATTTCCTTTCCCAAATGACATATGTGACGTATCCACCAATGTTAAGGGAAGCAAATGGAAGATCCTTAATGGAAAGGGATTTCATCCCCAGTGGCATTTTACAGACACTCCTTGTTTTACAAAGGCAATGCATTCCCGGAAATGAAACTTTGCAGTGTGTAAAGTCTGGGCATTATGAGGATTTTCACCTCCGTTCAGTCTGCCTTAACCTACCTTATCTCCCGGTGGCTCAGCACTTCAACTCCCCCTCCCATTCCCAATCTGACCTTTCTGTCCTGGGCCTCCTCCATTGTCAGAGTGAGGCCCAGCGCAAATTGGAAGAACAGGACCTCATATTTCTCTTGGGGAGCTTTACACCCCAGCAGTATGAACATTGACCTCTAACTTTAAATAGCTCTTGCTTTCCCTCCCTCTCCATCACCTCCCCCATTCCCAGTTCTCCCACCAGTCTTACTGTCTCCGACTACATTCAATCTCTGTCCCGCCCACTCCCCTGACAGTCTGAAGAAGGATCTCGACCCGAAACGTCACCCATTCCTTCTCTCCATAGATGCTGCCTGTCCCGCTGAGTTACTCCAGCATTTTGTGTCTACCATGAGGATTTTCATACTAGGTGGAGGGTGTGCCATTCATTACAGCGAATATTAGATAGAGGTATTGCTCTCGGTTTATTATTGTCACGTGCACCGAGATACAGTGGACAAATGTTGTTTTGCATGCTATCCAGTCAGATCATGCATTACGTGAGTACAACCAAGTCATAAACGTATGACAGATAGTACAAAGAGCAAAATAACCATTTGCAGAATACAGGGCTGCAGCAATACAGCTATAGAGAAACTGCAGAAAAAAATGAGAAAAGCTGCAAAGGCACAATGAGAGGGTCATTCAGTAGTTCGATTACAACAAAGAAGTTATTTCTGATTTTGGGGTACATTACTTTCAAGCTGTTATATCATCTGCCTGACTAGAACGGGAAGAAGAGGGATTAGTGACTGATTGAAAGTGATCCGTGTTATGTAGATGGAGTGTGATGGACTGATGAATGAACATTCATAACTCTCTGCAATCTCTTGGGGCAGAGTAATTGCCAAACCAAATTGCGATGCTTCCCAAAAGGATGCTTTTTATGATGCTTTTGTAGGTTGGTAGTAATCGGAGAAATGCTGAATTTCCTTAATCTCCCGAGGAAGGAAAGGTGTTGATGTGCTCCCTTGGCTCTGGCATCAATTTGATTGAACCAAAATAAATTATTGGTAATATTTACATCCAGGAATTTGAAGACCTCAACCATTTAAACTGCAGCACCATTGATGCTGACTGAGGCACGTGCACCACCCTGTTTCCTGAAGTCAATGATTATATCCTTCATCTTGTTGATATTCAGGGAAAGATTGTTTTCTTGACACCATGCTACTAAGCACTAAGTCCTTTCTGTACTCTGAGATCTATCCCACAATGGCTCAGATACCTGCAAACTTGTAAATGGGTGAAGAGCCAAATTTGGATGCAGTTGTGGGTAGAAAGAGTATAGTAAGGGACTGGGAACGCATCTATGTGGGGCACCGGTGGACATAATCATTTTGTTTCATGTCCTTTCATGATTGCGGTCTAAGAATCAGCAAACTGAGAATCTAGTTGCAGAGGGATGTGCTGAGTGCTATGTTCAGGAGTTTGGAGATAGGTTTGATTGGGGTTATGTTGTTGACGGTGGAGCTATAGTTAATACAAAGGAGACAGGCATAGATGCCTCTGTTTCCAGATGCTCCAGGGATGAGTGAAGGGCCAGGGAGATGGGGTCTGCCGTGAATCTTTTGTCAGGGTAGGCATATTGTATCAACTTGGATCAGGCTCTCTAGGAGGTTGGAGTTGATGCATCATTGCCAGCCTCTTGAAGTACTTCATGATGGTGCTAGTCAGAGTCCTTAGTGATTAAAGACATCCTACCTTGCAATTCGTTGTCATTGGGATGATAGTGATCTTAGAGCAGATGGGAACAATCAAATGGCATTCTAATGGGCCTGTCCCACTTAGGCAGTTTTTCAGGCGACTGCTGATGACTGTCAAGTTGCCAGCAGTGACTGTCAGAGTGGAACACACACAAACTCACATCGCTTCCTTAACCAGCCTGTTATGCAGGCGGGGACAGGGCAAGCGGGAGGAGCACTGTCTGAGTGAAATTCACACGGTGGAAAGACAGGGTGATACAGATGAACCACGATGAACAGGAAGGTTGGCGCTGTAATTAAGACAGCTAAGCATAGTGTACTTAAACAATACTTTTTTAATACTTTATAAAAAGGGGTGGGGGGGGAGAAAAGGGGGGGAGGGGAGAGAAGGGGGGAGAAGGAGGGAGAAGGAATGGTGATAAATTTTAAGGAGCCAGAGATAACCGGCTGTGAAGCTCGGCGGTCATTTAACATTACCGGTCGGTTATCCTTGGTTCTGAAAACTACTGCTTACATTTTTTTTCCCAATGAGCCAATGAAATTCACCAGTCAGCACTGGCTACAACCTACGAGAACCTGCAAGAACCTTCAACCTCCTGGCAACCCACTAGACCTCCTGGCGACCCACCTATGGCACGAGGAATTCTCGCTACTCTCCATGGCGGCTTCATTCTGGTCGCCGCTAATTTTTCAACATGTTGAAAAAATTCGCAGCGACCATAATGAGGCCCTGACTAGTTCCCAGAAAGCGGGAACTCCTCACGACCATGAAGGCGTCTCCCCGGCAACCACCCGTGCACATGTGGCAACCATGTGATGACCACAGAGTCTCCTGCTGTCGTCTAAAAAGTCGCTTAAGTGGGACAGGTCCATTAGGATCTATAGTAATAAAGTAAATAGAATTTAAATATTCATATGGCACAAAATAGTATAAATCTTCATTTGATCATGACAAGCCCTAATTAACTATAGGTTAACTAAAGAAGATGTTTCAGTTTGCTTAAACAATTACAAACAAGATACTCTAAAATCCTACAATATTTGAAGTCCACCTCTGATTTCTGACACTCTTGGTTGTAGAGCCATGCTGAATTATCCGTTTTGCTGGACAACAGAGGTCATAGCCTCGTGGAGGCCGCAATACCAGCTTGCAAAGTCAATCTCAGAAGTGGGCTATAGGAAAGGGTCTGCCGGCTCCGGCCAGGTGGAATGTTCCAGAGCCCCGGCTGCAGTGGTCAATTTTGACCCTATGATCGGCCACAGAAGTCCTGAAAATCGGAGGTGGACCGGTATAATAAGATGCCATGAAAGCCTTCTGATGCCCACTCTTCCAGGCTGACATGATCCTTTTAGAATCATTGCATAGTCAAAAGCATTTCCATAACAAGCTGAGCATGCTAGTCACATATTGGATACCAAGAGTGGTTCAATTTTTTTTTGCTAATAATGAAAAATGAAATGATCAATTTCTCCGGGTTCAATGTGCCTCACAGGACAACATAGTTCACTGACATCTTCATACTCGAACGGATCTGATGAATTTTTACAAATGCTTACAAATTCCTTTCTTCTCTAAGTTCTTTGAACATGTTGTTGTCTCCCAAACTCAATGTCCACATTTTCCAGACTACACACAGGATTTCCCCTTTTCAAGATTACTTGGCACAGAACGGTTAAGTGATGAATGGAATCTTATTTGTGTGGGAAGGAACTGCCGATGTTGGTTTACACGAAGTTAGACACAAAATGCTGGAGTAACTCAGCGGGATAGGCAGCATCTCTGGAGAAAAGGAATAGGTGACGTTTCGGGTCGAGACCCTTCTTCAGACTGAGAGTTAAGGCAAAGGGATTGAGAGATATAGTAGGTAAATAGAACAAATTAATGAAAGATATGTGAAAAGTAATGATAATCAAAGAAAGGTGGGGCCCTCGATGGTCCATTTTTGGCTGTGCGGTGGGTGATAATGGGTTACTAGTGAAGCTCAACAGGACAACAGTGAAACTAGCTCAATGCCTAGAGTGGCAAAGGGAAAGAGAGATAGGAGACCCTTGCATGAATGTTGATTATTCTAACAAAGTAACCTTTGCATCCGCATCTCTCTGTCCCTCCCCCACACTCGTCGTTGTGCTAATTTCACTGTCATCCTGTTGAGTTTCACAGTGTATAACTCGTTATCACCTACCCCACAGCAAACTATAAGCTCTCTTAATTCTTTACATTGAGTCAGCAACTGTGCTCTGATACCAACTACAAATTGTTAAAGGGGTTGTCCCACTACGGCGACTTAATTTGCGAGTTTAGAAGAGTGTAGGAGTGTTTGAAAAAATGTCATGTTGAAGACCTCCTTCGACTATGTAGAAGACCTCCTTCGACCTCCTTCGACTATGTTCAAGACAGCTACGACTAACCTCGGGAAAATTAGACACCGAACAGTGGAGAGTGAAGATGGCCTCCTTCGATCTCCTTCGACCTCCCTTCAACCTCCCTTTGACTATGATGAAGACTACCTTCGACTACCTTCGACTACCCTCGATTACCTACGACTAACATGCCGACCTACTACGACCTACTACGACTAAACCTACGAGTAAAAAAAAGTATCAATTTTTTCCATGGCGACCTTTTTTTACTCGCGGGCATTTTTCAACATGTTGAAAAATACGCCGCAACCTTGCTGTGGATTCGAGTACATGGGGACTACTCTCGAGCATGAAGAGAGTTACAAAGACCTCCTACGACCTCGTGTCGACCATGCTGCGAGTATGAGTCGAGGGCAAACTCGCCAGAACTCACGGATTAGGTCACCCAAGTGGGACAGGCCCTTAACCTTCCCTCGGCCTGCAAACTTTTGAAACTGAGGGAAACGTCGGCAACTTATTAACAGTCAGATGCACTACAGACCACATATCTACAGCATTGTCAGAATGGCCCCAACTATCAGAATGTCACTTATCTTTGCCTCGCCTCAGTTCATATCTGTCTGAAATCTTCAACCACATTTATGTTGCCTCCAGGCAGCAGTTCCAATTTTCAGAGAGATGGAGAAAGAAGACACTGCAGNTGCTGGAATCGTGAGTAAAAGTCGGACGACATCTGAAGTCTGAAGAAAGGTCCTGATCCAAAACGGCCCCTGTCCATTGCCCTCCTCACATGCTAGCTGACACTTTGAGCCCTTACAAAGGTTTTTGCCACTTTTCTCCTTACTAGCCTCCTGGGCATAGTTCCTTATGAAAAGTTGAGTTGATATCCCATCATTACACAATTGACCTTGGGACCAACCATTTGTTCATGACCTGGCAAAATCTCCATTTAAATTTCTGATCATGTCATAAGTAATAGGAGCAGAATTAGGGCACTCGGCCCACCAAGGCTACTCCGCCATTCAATCATGGCTGATCTTTCTCTCCCTCCTGACCCCATTCTCCAGCCTTCACCTCATAATGCCTGACACCTGCACAAATCAAGAATCTATCGATCTCTGCTTTAAAAATATCCATTGATCCTCGATCCAGTTCCTTTTGCGATCTCACCATTCATTATCTCAGTAGCTTTTTCCAGCCATACAACTCTCCAAGGTATCTGTTTTCCTTAAGTGTTGACATATTGCACATTAACAATATTAAAATCCTTATTAGTAGCAGAGCTGCCTATCTGTGTCTTGAAATTGCTCCCAGGCCTTTTTATTTCTCAACCAATGTTTTTCCCTTTTAGGAGATCAGTCCCTTGAAGCTCTGAAAGAATATGCAGGGAGAAAGGAAAGGAATTAAGGATACTTAAACATTTATAGATTTATAGTTATACAGCAGAGAAACAAACCTACTGGATCATCAAGTATATGCTGTAGGAAGGAACTACAGATGCTGGTTTACACTGAAGATAATTCACAGATCACAAGTTATAGGAGTAGAATTAGGCCATTCAGCCCATCAATTTTACTCCGCCATTCAATCATGGCTGATCTCTGTCTCCTAATCCCATTTTCGTGCCTTCTCCCCATAACCCTTGACACCATTCTAATCAAGAATTTGTCTATCTACCTTAAAAATATCCACTAACTTGGCCTCTGTGGCAATGAGTTCCACAAATTAACTACCACCTGACTAAAGAAGTTCCTCTTCTAGACACAACATGCTGGAGTAACTCAGCGGGACAGACAGCACCTCTGGATAGCAGGAATGGGTGACGTTTCGTGTTGAATCGTACTTTAGCATTTTGCATCTATCAAGTCTATGCCTGTCCCTTAAGCACTCACTTACGCCAATATTATCCTCATCCAATGTTATTCTCCTCACACCGCGGATTCTACCAGTCACGTACAAACTAGGGACGATTTACAGTGCCAATTACCCTACCAACCTGCACATCTTCGTGCAGCAGAAAGAGTGAGAGGGATGGCATCCCTGTCATCCTAAATTCCAGTGAATATAAGCCCAGTCGACCCATTTTTTCAGCATACATCAGTCCTGCCATCCCAGGAATTAACCTGGTGAACCTACGCTGTACTCCCTCAATAGCAAAACTGTCCTTCCTCAAATTAGGATACCAAAACGGCACACAATACTCCAGGTGTGGTCTCACCAGCGCGCTGTACAACTGCAGTAGGATCTCGTTGCTCCTATACTGAAAACCACTCGCTATGAAGGACAACATGCCATTTGATTTCTTCATTGCCTGCTGTACCTGCATGCTTACTTTCAGTGACTGATGTACAAGGATACCCAGGTCTCGTTGCACCTTCCCTTTTCCTAATCTGACACCATTCAACTAATAATATGCTTTCTTGTTCTTGCCACCAAAGTGGATAAGCTCACATTTATCCACACTATACTGCATCTGCCATGCATCTGCCCATTCTCCCAACGTATCCAAATCACCCTCCAGCCTTATAGCATCCTCCTCACAGCTCACACTGCCACCCAGCTTTGTGTGATCCGCAAACTTTGAGATGTTACATTTAATTCCCTTGTCTAAATCGTTAATATATATATTGTAAATAACTGGGGTCCCAGCACTGAGCCTTGCGGCACCCCACTAGTGATTGCTTGCCATTCTGAAAAGGACCCGTTAATTACTACTTCCTTCCTGTCTGCCAACTAGTTCTCTATCCATGTGAATCCCTACCCCCAATACCATGTGCTCTAATTTGGCACACTTGTGTGGGACCTGTGAATGTCCAGGTGCACCACATCCACTGGCTCTCCCTTATCCATTCTACTTGTTACATTCTCAAAAAATTCCAGAAATTAGTCAAGCATGATTTGCCCTTCATAAAACAAAGAGCACAATTCCAACTGGAGCCCTGCATATAGTCATAAGGTGTGGAAACAGCCCAATTTGCCCACACCAGCCAACATGTCCCACCTTCCTGTGTTTGGACCATATCCCTAAAACGTGTCCTATCCATGTATCTGTGAAGATCAATCCTGGGTCCAGCAATCACAAAGAAAGCTCATCAATGCCTCAACACCCTCAGAAGACTGAGAAGATTTGGTATGTCGCCAAAGACTTTATCAAACCTCTACAGGTGTACAGTAGAGACTGGTTGTATCACACCTTTGCTCAGCTACTGGAATGATGAGTCTACTGAGAGTGTAGACACAGTCTGGTCCATCACAGATACTGACCCCTCGACCATCAAAGTGATCTACAGGAGACTTAAAAAAGGCAGCCAATATCGTCAAAGACCTACACCACCTTGGTCACGCTCTTATTTCTCGCCTACCATTGGGAAGAAGAAGGAGAGAGTTTCTCTGAAGATGCAAAGGGAAGATGTTTTGGATCAAGAAGGAATTGTGAGTAGTGAGTGATACACAGAAGGTGTGGATAATTCATTTTTGTTTATTTTTAAGAATATGGGGTTGGTGCAAGGTCAGTACCTGTGATGGACCAGACAGTGTCTACACTCTCAGTAGACTCCTATGTTCCAGTTGCTGAGCAAGGGTGTGATGCGACCCTGGGTCCCTGCACGACAATGTTACTCCATAGTGAACCCTCAATGGTGGTCCTTAGATCTGGACAAAGAACCCCCACTTCACATTACACTGGCTTACGATAGAAGTGGGAAGAATAGTAAGCTGGAAACCTTCTTTAAATCATACAAAGGACAGGAATGAGTAATAGAAGTATTGGCACTAGTGGAAGGGAGAGTGAGCTGCCGAATATGCTAAAATACCAGCACAGTTATGGAAAAGAACTGACAAGGCTGTTCCTCACATCATTCGAAAGGTGAATTTCCCGGCTAGAGCTAAAGACCTAGGAAAGATGGTAAGAAAGGCAATTACATTGGCAAACCCGAATAATTATCAAAAGCAAAATTTGTACAATCAATTTGTTGTTGAAATTTACCAGGCCCCAAGTAAGGTTGACACCCACTTACGTCATCATCTGGGGAGTGAGGTATACGACTATGTGGACACTCAAGTATGGGCGGAGGATACTGCTCAGGTAGGATGCGTGAACATCAATTCCATCCGTGTAGCTCTCCAGAAAGGGGTAACACTTCCTTCAGTCCAACAATATCCATTGAAACTACAGGCCATCAGCAGCATAGACAAATTAATTTGGGGTTTGCTAGAACAAGGAATATTGGTGAAGTGCCAATCTATCTGTAACAACCCTATTCTTGCCGTTCCGAAACTGGGAAAGGAGGGTCAATATAGACTCGTACAAGACTTAAGGGAAATCAATTCTTTTGTAGAACCACTTCATGCCCTAGTGTCAAATCCCGCCCATATCCTAGCCCAAATACCGGCTGAAGCCTAAGTCTTTTCGGTAGTCGACATACAATATGCATTCTTTTCTCCTCCTCTTCATGAAGACAGACAATATTTGTTTGCCTTCACCTATAAGGGGCAATAAGATACCTGGACCAGGTTGCCTCAAGGATTTGTCAACTCACCTAATTTATTCTCCAGGTGTCTGTAGGATCAGCTAAGTACTTTAAATTTTAAAATTAATTCAACATTAGTGCAGTATGTTGATGACCTATTGGTGGCTAATAAAGATGAATTCAGTAATCGGGACGACACTGCACAACTATTAAATCATCTAGCCGATCTAGGATATGTGGTCTCCCCATCAAAGGTACCGGTAGCTCAGGAGAAAGTAAAATTTCTAGAGATTATAATTTCGGCCACCAAAAGAAGTCTTGAAAAGAGCAGACTCGAACCTATCTGCGAATTTCCAGTCCAAAAAGAAGCCAAACAAATGAGGCAATGGCTGCGCATGGTTAATTATTGCAGACCCTGGATTCCGAATATAGCTCTAGAAACCAAGGAGCTAACAACCTATACCAGCAAGGGGGGCAAATTTAAATTAACAAAGGAGGCACAGGAAGCATTTGAGAACTTGAAAAGATCTTTGATGCGAGCCCCGGCATTGGGAAGGCCATTATATAACCATATAACCATATAACAAATTACAGCACGGAAACAGGCCCTCTCGGCCCTTCCAGTCCGTGCCGACCATTTGTTTTCCCCTAGTCCCATCTACCTGCACTCAGACCATACTCCTCCATTCCCTTCCCGTCCATATACCTATCCACTTTACTTTTAAATGTTAAAATTGATCCTGCCTCCACCACTTCTACTGGAAGCTCATTCCACACAGCCACCACCCTCTGAGTAAAGAGGTTCCCCCTCACGTTACCCCTAAACCTCCGTCCCTTAATTCTCATGTCATGCCCTCTTGTTTGAATCTTCCCTACTCTTAATGGGAAAAGCTTATCCACGTCAACTCTGTCTATCCCTTTCATCATTTTAAAGACCTCAATCAAGTGCCCCCTTAACCTTCTGCGCTCCAAAAAATAAAGACCTAACTTGTTCAACCTTTCTCTGTAACATAGTTGCTGGATCCCAGGCAACAGTCTAGTAAATCTCCTCTGTACTCTCTCTATTTTGTTGACATCCTTCCTATAATTAGGCGACCAAAATTGTACACCATACTCCAGAATTGGCCTCACCAATGCCTTGTACAATTTAAACATTACTTCCCTGCTCCTATATTCAATGCTCTGATTTATAAAGGCCAGCACACTAAAGGCTTTCTTTACCACCCCATTTACATGCGATTCCACCTTCAGGGAACTATGCACAGTTATTCCTAGATCCCTCTGTTCCACAACATTCCTCAATTCCCTACCATTTACCATGTACGTCCTATTTTGATTTGTCCTGCCAAGATGTAGCACTTCACACATCAGCATTAAAACTCCATCTGCCATCTTTCAGCCCACTTTTCCATATGCCCAAATCTCTCTGTAGACTTTGAAAATCTACTTCATTATCCACAACACCACCTATCATAGTATCATCTGCATACTTACTTATCCAATTTTCCACCCCATCATCCAGATCATTGATGTACATGACAAACAACAGTGGACCCAACACAGATCCTTGAGGCAACCCACTGGTCACCGGCTTCCAACCTGACAAACAGCCATCCACCATTACTCTCTGACATCTCCCATTCAGCCACTGTTGAATCCATCTTGCTACTCCACCATTAACACCCAAAGATAGAACCTTCTTTTTTTTTTTTTTTATTAAATATTTTTATTATAGAAACAAAATAATAACAAAGTACATTATTTTACAATGATGAAAATACATGATATTAATGATATATTCGTACTGTTAATATTATTTGTATTATTATTGATTATAAATTTTAAATTATATATTTTATATAATTGAGAATACATGGTACTAGTAATACACTCATAATATTAGTAATATACTTGTACTGTTGATAATATTTGTATTGTCACTGATTTTGAAATGTAGGACCAAATTTGATATAATTAAAAATACGTAATACTAGTAAAACTTTCATGATATTCATTATATTTTCATACTGTTAATAATATTTGTATTATCATTGATTTTAAAATTTAAAATTATATATTTTATATAATTGAAAATACATGATACTAATAATACTTTCATAAAATTAGTGATATTTATATTCGTACTGATATTAAAAATTTAAGATTATGTGTTTCTATACATTTTTCTAATTTTTTATAAAAGTATGAAAAAATAGAGAAAAAGAGTGTGAAAAGTTTGATTGGAGAATGGAGTATTAATCATTAATCCGTCCTTGGAGATATATTCATGATTTATTATATATATTTCTTCATCTATTCAAATATTCAGGCCTCAGTCAAGTCCTCGTGCCGAACCATTATGACCCTGTAAATATTTAATATATGGAGACCAAATCCCTCTGAAGAGATCTAACCTGTCCATTAGGACAAGCCTCAATCTCTCCAGATGAAGTGTCTCCGACATTTCTATGTTCCACATTTTGATTGTTGGGGATGTAGGAGGGCCTTTCCAAAATTTTAATATTAATTTTTTCCCAATTATTAAACCATAGTCGATAAAAGTTCTTTGGTTCATTGTTATTAGTTGGTCAGTTTCTAGTATTCCAAGTATTATTAACTTTGGATCAGGAGTCAAAGTTATATTGACAACATTCGAAATTATCTTAAATATTTCATTCCAGTATTTTACAATTTTTTCATACAGTTAGTGAATGAGTGTGACAAATTTGCTTCTGAGTTTTTGACATTTATCACATATAGAGGATACTTTTGGAAAAAATTTACGTAATTTAGATTTGGAATAATGTAATCTATGTAGTATTTTAAACTGTATAAGGGAATGTTTAGCATTTAACGAGCAATGATGTATATGTTGTAAACTTTCATCCCATATTTCTGGTCTTATAATTTGGCCTAATTCATTTTCCCAAGATTGTCTATATATTTTCTGTTGATGGAACATCACTTTCCAATAAAATATTGTATATATATGATATCATTTTTTCCGTATTTGGATGTTTATTCAAGCATTCATCTAAAATTTCTGTCTTTCTATTTCTAAGTTCTTGTGTATTTGCAGAAACATAATTTCTGATTTGTAAATATCTAAAATATTCTTTATTGTGTAGTCCATAAGTTTATTGTAACTCTTGAAATGAAAGGAAAGAGTTTTCCTT
Organism: Okamejei kenojei; assembly: GCA_035221665.1. NCBI lineage: Eukaryota > Metazoa > Chordata > Chondrichthyes > Rajiformes > Rajidae > Okamejei > Okamejei kenojei. The sequence continues at coordinate 118,167,596 of CM069136.1, forward strand.
ATAAAGATCACCCATCTTAGAAATTCCTTTATTTTTCCATTGTAAAAAAGCCTTATCCATCATTGAAGGTTTAAACGTAGCATTATTGGCGATGGTAAGACCTAATGGTATAGATTTTAGTTTTAATGTTTTCTTTATTTGTTTCCAGAACCTTCTTAACCAACCTTCCATGGGGAACCTTGTCAAAGGCCTTACTGAAATCCATATAGACAACATCCACTGCTTTACCCTCATCAATTTCCCTAGTTACCGCTTCAAAAAATTCAAGAAGGTTTGTCAAACATGACCTTCCAGGCACAAATCCATGTTGACTGTTCCTGATCAGACCCTGTTTATCCAGATGCTTATATATATTATCTCTAAGTATCCTTTCCATTAATTTACTCACCACTGACGTCAAACTAACAGGTCTATAATTGCTAGGTTTATTCTTTGAACCCTTTTTAAACAACTCTGACCACAGTAAAGTTAGAACGAAGAAATGTCTGGGTGCATCTTCATCATTATAAAAGTATTAGTGAAGGAGTCCAGTAGTTAACTTGGTTTCTCCACGTTTTCTAGGAATTCTAATCAAGGACCAATGGTTGTCAAGATCGATGGATGGGAATTTGCGCCCATGAAAACTCGGGAGGTGAAGTCTCATCAGACGGAAATTATGGAGGTACGCCCATGAAAATTCAGGAAGCTCGATGAAATTCTGAGAAGCTACATCAACATCTTCTTGTTAGAACATTGTAAAAGTATAGCAGTCATCATTGTATTCTGGAGTTATCATTTATGATGAGGGCTATCATGAATGATAAAATGGGGGAATGTTAATATTGGCTAAACTAAAGACACCATAAAATGGAGGATCCCTGCACTTGCCAGAATTGCTTAACCCTTGTAAGCTGAACCTTACAGGCTTTGATTGGCGGCAGCCAGTCTAGGCTCAGACTAATATGCAGGATGTTAACGGGTCCAGGTGTTCTCCCTGGTTCTCTTAAATTAATAACATATGTAGCAGTTTTGTAAACTAACCTTAAATGCATAATTTCTATTGGATCGCCACAAAAGCATTGTAAACAGTATACATAATGTTGCAAGACGGTCATCTTGCTAATTGATGATTGGTTGAACTGTTGAGCCTTGGAGAAACTGTTTGAATCTCAGGGCACATGTTTCAATGTTTGTTCTTATTTGCTTCCTTTCTTATACAATGTATGAGCTGCTGTATTATTGGGTTAGGGAAATATCTATTATGTATGGGGTTAATCGACATCTGTAATTGGATTATTAAGAGACCACCCCTATGTGGTTGTGCCTCTCAAGGTCCCATGACATATAAAGGTCCACTACCATGAGGTCCAGGGTTGATCTTCTGGGAGAGCACTTGGGATTGCGTGAACTTCTGGACTGTCTCTGTCTGAGCGAAGCCTAGAGGGCTTGAACAGGCAGATACGAGAATCGATCCCGCGGTGGGATAGGTACAGTGGTTGACCTGTAATGTGCTTTTGTTAAAATAACATTTAGTTGTTTCAACTGCTTGATTCAGTGTTTTTACTGAAACTAGACTGGGGGAAGCTTAGAAACGAGCTATTTACAATAGTGGGGTTATGATCAAAATATGGAACATTTCCTGGTAGAAACAATTCTTGCCATTGGTCAGGCCACACATGAATAGTGTCCATGTCATTCCAAATGCTGAAAGTAATCAAGACAAGATTAACAGATCATTGTGTAGGAAGTAACTCCGAAGAAAGACACAAAATGCTGGAGTAATTCAGCGGGTCTGGCAGCATCTCTGGAGAGAAGGAATAGGGGACATTTTGAGTTGAGACCCTTATCCAATCTAAAAACACAAAACGTCACCCATTCCTTCTCTCCAGAGATGCTGCCTGTCCCACTGAGATGCTCCAGCATTTTGTGTCTATTAACAGATCTTTGGTCATTGAGAGAATTCTAGGTGAGAGGGATTATATTAACTGGCAAAGTGGTCCCAATGGGTCATTTGGATTTCCCTGGCGTCTTTCTCCTTTCTACATTTGATTTAGTCCTGGCTTCAACAGGTGTCTGGTTCACTGAGTCAGGAATGCAAGATATAAAAGGAAATTAATATTACTAAATTCCAAAAGCTATAAGGAATTGCTTCGTGGAGCAGTAAAGAAATGGTAAAAAATTACAATGCTTTCATGTTATTGTCAAGGAAGTTATTTCAGTGTTTCTTTTATGGAGAGAAGAGAATGAATATTAAACATTAAATGCATAATATAAAAGTAACACAGTTGAGCCAAAATATGTTCAGTCCAAATAGAACCAATCTAGGGAATATATTGGACTTTATGAGTTAATGAATGGAAATAAAACTCCAAAAAGATGCACTACGGGCTGCTAATTTGTATTTTTGCACTAAGTCAGACGAGCGAAATATAGTTTGATCATTTTTGTTTTCATTTTATTAACGCTGGCCACTTTATTTCCTGTAAGAACATGCTCAAAAGCACAGCAGGGGGCCATGTATATCTTGTAAAGCACAGAACAGCACAATGATGCAGTTGATCATTCAAACCATATTTGAAAAATAGAAAACCTGTCAGGGTCTTGTCAAGGGATGAAGAATGCTCGGGGGAAGGAAAGAGATAATCTCAGAATCTGACACATAGCAAATAGATGAAGTTAATTTCCACAGAAATATTAATTGGGCACATGGGCAGGTCTTTACCAGTTCAAGCATAGAATTGGTAATTACAGTCATTATTGAGAAAGTAAACAGCTTGCAGTTGGAATTTTGAAATGCCGTTTCGAGGTTGCAAGGATTTCAATGAGTTGATGAGTGGGTGGATTATAATTTCAAATGCGCAGCCAACAGAAGAAACAAATTTACCTGTCCACAGATTTGAAATGCAGATAAAGAAAATATGAATTGCCTTTCTTGCCGAGATATGCCAACCAGATGGTATGCTGCAAACAAAAGTGCATTCTCACGCTTTCGCAACATGCCATAATTAAGACACAACGCTTAAAAAGGCACATATATTATAATATTAGATCATATACTTTCTTCACCCATCTGTTCCTGATGATCTGTCATTTTATTCCAGCATGATACATGCTGGATTAATTTTTTTTTCAGTTTTGGGTCCAAATTGCTTTTATTAACATATTGGTATTGGCATGGTTTATTATTGTCATGTGTTTCAAGATACAATGAAAAACATTGTATTGCACGCTATTGGGTAAATCATACCATACATGAGTGTAGTCATATCATGCATGACCATAACAGGTAATGCCAAAGTGACTGGAAACAGAGTGCAGAATATAGTTTTTCAGCTACTAAAGAAGTGCAGATCATTAAAAAGTGCAAGGGCTGCAACTAGGTAGATTGAGAGATTGTGATTCATTCTTAGCATTTCCAGAGGCAGCATGAAATGTAGATAGAGTAGATGGCGGGAGGCTGGTTTGCATGATGGACTTGGCTGTGTCTACCACTTTCTGCAATTTTGTGCGGTCTTGGGTAAATCAGTTATCAAACCAAGCTGTGATGCATCTGCATAGGATGCTTTCTATGGGGCACATGCAGATGTTTTTAAGAATCATTGGAGACATGTCAAATTTCTTTATTCTTTTGGGAAAGGAGGCTTTGCTGTGGTTTCTTGAGCTGTAGCGGCTAGGACAAATATATTAGTTCTTATCAGAATAATACTTCCTATTTTGTCAATTCGACTGGAAGTGTAAATGTTAAAAATGGCTCCTGACCACTAACATTTTTCATCTGTAGATATCTGTATGGACCTGAGTTGTGATTCCTGGCACTGTGAAAGTTGGAGGCATTTACAGGTAAACAAGTGTGTTTAAGGGATCTCAGAAGATTAGAAGATCATTCCTTCACCTCAAGGAAACTTTAAAATATGGAGCCCTACTTTGCTAGACTTCCTGACTATTTGCCTAAACCTTAGATTAAAATGCGAGATTAAGCTTTGATGAGAGCTTTGGAGATCAATCTCCATAATGACATATGGAGATATATCATCATCAGTGTCCTTGCAGCCCTAAAAAGTTAAAACTGATGTCAGCCAGACATGGTAGGTAAGATCACAACTACATTATAACTGGCTGCCGGATGGGGGAATTGAATAAATTGAAACTTATCGTTTGTCATATTTAGGTAGCACATTATGGTGAATGTGATGTTCTCCGACAATAAACATTTTTGTGGAGCAATATGGTATGGTGAATGTGATGTTCAACAAGAATGAAGTTCAAAAGTGATTGAGACACTGGATTTTGGACAAGTCTGACTTACCTGTGATGAGAGTGTCCAATTGTGGAAATCTGCTCCTGGCTAAAATGAGAGAACATCAATGGGAGATGTTGGAAAGAGAATTAACTTGATATGGAATCACTTTATATCCTTAAAAGGCCATGGCATCCAATAGACAATAAAATATGCCACGAATGATTAAATAATTAGTTTAGATGTACAGCACGGAAACAGGCCCTTCATCCCACGGAGCTGCCCCGACCAGTAATTCCCGTACATTAATCCTATCCTACACGAGGGACAATTTTAAAAAAAAATTTATACTAAGCAATTTAACCTACAAACCTGCATGTCTTTGGAGTGAGGGAGGAAAGCGAAGTTCTTGGAGAAAACCCGTGCAGGTCACGGGGGGAAATGTACAAACTCCGTTCAGACAAGCACCCGTAGCTAGGATCGAACCGAGATCTCTGGCGCTGTAAGCGTTGTAACGCAGCATCTCGACCAGTGTGCCACCGTGCTGTCCCTTAGATTACATAGAGTAGAAATGCTGATGGATACAATAGCAAAATACTGCGAATGCTGGAGATATGAAATTTTTAATATTGAAAATGCTAGCTCTCTGCAGGGTTGAAAGCATCTGTGGAAAGTTAATCCGAGGCCTAGAGGTTTCCCCATTTTGTTTTATTTGGTGTTGAAAAGGTGTGTTGGTTACCCTTATGGACTTGTCCCACTTAGGCGACTTTTTAGGCGACTGCAGGAGACAATGCAGTCGCCACATGGTCACCACATGTTCGCGGGTGGTTGCTGGGGAGTCGCCTTCATGGTCGTGAGGAGTTCCCGCATTCAGGGAACTAGTCACAGCCTCATTATGGTCGCCGTGAATTTTCCAACATGTTAAAAAATTAGCGGTGACTAGAATGAAGCCGTCATGGAGAGTAGCGAGAATTCTCGAGCCGTAGGTGGGTCGGCAGGATGTCCTAGTGGGTTGCCAGGACGTTCGAAGGTTCTCGTAGGTTGGAGCTGGTGCTGACCAGTGAATTTCATTGGCTCATTGGGAAAAAAAGGTTTTCATAGCGGGCAAGCGCTGTCTAAAAAATTCACACGGGCTGGTGATGGAAGCGATGTGTGTGTGTGTGTGTGTGTGTGTGTGTGTGTGTGTGTGTGTGTGTGTGTGTGTGTGTGTGTGCGTGTGCATTTGCTCCACTCTGACACAAACTTGACAGTCGCCAAAAAAATCGCCTAAGTGGGACAGGCCCATTATGATATTGATGTAAGTCACACAAAGAATGATAACTGCAATTGGGTTTCCCTGCAGTATGAATCAGTCTAATGGAAGAAACAACAAATTAATGATATGGATAAGAAATTTCCTCAAGAATTTATAAATGACCTGGCAAAAATTTAGTCTATTTGTGATTATTCATAAAATGTGCATACAAATTATTTAATACAATTGCATCCATTTCTGGTTGAAATTCCATCCTTAGAAATTGGGCTGAATAGTTCCAGGCCTGGTTTAGCCAAATGTAATTTCCACACATGATGATGTTTAGTTTAATTTAGTTTATTGTCACGTGTACTGATGTACAGTGATACATGATTATACATGTTGTAAGCATGTTTGGTTAATTCTGAATAAATGTGCATTTAATCAGTATTAACCAGAATTGGTGCAAAAATGCACATGCTATAACACAAAGTACGGGAGGACATGGATATGTGACATATCAGGTCAGGTCCCTTCTTCACATTCTTGAGTCTGAATAAGGGCCCTGACCCAAAACATTGCCCATTTGTTCTCCAGAGATGCTGCCTGACCCGTTGAATTACTCTAGTGCTTTGCATTCTATACAATATTCCATCACCTGCAGTTTCTTATGTGTGCACAAGCTATGAGCAGTGTTTCTCAGATAGTCCCACGCAACATGCTCCGTCACCAATTATATCTAAATTGAAGTGCTCCTGCGGGACCTCAATATTCCGTTCTTTGATCTCCTTCAACGCAGATCAGGTTTATATTCCTGTGATTTGCAGCACTTTCTAAGAGCAAAGATTCTTGCTTCTGATCTCAACCTATATTGTAAATCCATGCATGACATTGAGCTGGGGTCACTTAACATACATGACTAGATGAGTGGGCTTGGGGAAGAGAAGGGGTTGTGACCAGACATACTGCAGGCATATGTACACAACCTTTTGAAGTACCTCATATTGGAGTTGCCATGGTAAATTCCCTCGAAGGTTCTGGTTTGCTACCCTGTGATAAGTTTGACATGACATGCCCTTGGCAATGCTCTGCATATTTTGAGAACTAAAAGAAAGTGTGATTTGTAGCCATAACGAAGAGCACGCATTTTGGATCTATATAAAGATCTGTATAATGATCCAAATGTCTATACTTTTGGTTTTTGGTCCTCTGATTCAAAAATTGGGTAGGAAATTTAGCTGACTGACAATTAATTAGACAATAGACAATAGACAATAGGTGCAGGAGGAGGCCATTCGACCCTTCGAGCTTTTCTCGGCGCTCAGCTCACCGGAGTTCCAGCGCGGCGACCCAGGCAAGGCATCGCCCGCTCCGCGATGGCGCTCCAGCGCTGTGCCGCTGCCAAAGCCGAGGTTCAGGAAACGCCGCTCCAGGCCCGCTGGTCGGCCGCGAGGACGGGTCGAAGGTGCAGCCCAGAGAAAAGCTGCCTCTCCGACCAGGTAGGGACCAGGAAAAGGAGTTTCCCCCATTCCCCCCCCCCCCCCCACATAAAAAGGAATAGTCTCCAAATAAAACACTTTAACTCACTAAAAATAAAGAAAAGTTTGAAAAACAAACAGCTGCGGTCTCCAGTAGGGAGCGGCTGATTCGGAAACTCCCAGCCGCTGAGAGTGTTCTCCGTTCCGAAGCCGAGCTCCATCATCCCGGCGAGACGGCCTGAAACATCGGGCTGCCGGAGCGGCGACTGCAGAGGCATCAAAGGCCTCGACCACGGGTGAACTATGAGGAGGAGGACTGAAATTTATTGCCTTCACTCACAGTGGGAACGTTGATTCCGCTGTGTGGGGATGTTCATGTTAAATTCTATTGTGTGTTGTGTTCTTTTTTATTCATATGGCTGCATGGCAACTCAAATCTCACTGTACCAATTGGTGCACCTGACAATAAATGTAACTTGAACTTTTATTTACTAAGTGGGACCAGTTGGGTCCCAGTCACACAGGAGACCTGGTCCCCCAATTCAACTCCGGTTGGAGACTTCCGCCGACCATCCAGAGCAACCCTCAGCTCAAGTAAAGATGCGATGGTGCAGGAAGAGGTGGACCGTCCGGGGGAGTGACAGGGCAAGAGGCTAATCCACGCGGCGCTGACTGGCGGGAGAGGAGATCGATCTGCGCTCGCGTGGTTTTTATGATTTTTAAACCTCGCTAACTTTTACAACTTTCAATCGATCGGAACGAAACTTGGTGCACATGCAGCACAGGAGAATGTTGAATGAGCTGGCTAAACATCGTAGCGCTGTCACGTAACATTTTTGCACAAATAGAAAGACTGATTGTACCTCCAGTATTTGATGAATTATGATTTTCTTATTTCTTTATTACTGGATTCTCGTAATCTCCTTACTATCAATTTCAGGCCAGCAGTTTTATGGATCTGTGCTTCTTCTCTCGGTACCTTCTTAAACAGTAGGATTACATTTGCTGCCTTCCAATGTGGGAACTTCTGTAGGATCTCTGGAATTTTGGCAAATGATGATCAGTGTCCTCCAGTGTCATTTGTCCTTCAAAACTCTCGAATGTGGATCACAAGGCCCTGGTTATATATTGCATTTTAGTTCCATTAATATCTCCACTATTAATTGTTTTACCAATGCTTCTACCTTTCAGCCCATCATTTACTTCAGACTTAAAGTTCTTCTCTGTGTCTGGGATGGTGCCTGTGTCTTGACACCGAGTAAAATGATCTGTTTGCAACTTCCTCAAGGTCCAATGGAAAAAGGAGATGGTGAGTCCTATTCGATGTTTCCTTGAGCTGACTATCAAAGTCATTTGTCAGACTGCCTCATCCCCTCATCTTCAGACTGAAGAAAGGTTTCAGCCCAAAATGTTGCCTATCTCCTTCGCTCCATAGATGCCTGCTGAGTTTCTCCAGCATTTTGTGTACCCTCGATTTTCCAGCATCTGCAGTTCCTTCTTTAACATGAGATAATGACCTAAGTGCTTTCATTACCTTTTATACCCACACCATCTCTGATGAACAAAGCAAAAGGCATGATAAGGCAGAGAAACATGGACCTCCTTGCCTAACCCCAGATTTGAGCAGGGATGGTTCCTTTTACCACCCATTAATGAGGACTGCACTGCTGAACATCTGTACATAACAGTCGATTCAATTGTGGAATCCTTGCCAGAACCCTACTTTTCAAGTCATGTTCATGATGTGCATGTGTGGTTTTCTGACAAAATCCTTCTCCTGTAGCAAGCTACCTAAGCAGGCATCCACTGCCAAGTCCCACACATAAACGATCATCAAACATGTAGATCTGGTTAAGCAGTAGTGACAACAGCCGACGTGGTCATTTCCTTGGTTGCTTGGTCAGATCCTTTGTGCACAACTCATTCTCAGTACTACTGTAAGCTACCCTTTCGACAACTGTAGTGGGAGTGAGAACGTCACCTGCTGAGATGAGCATTTGCCAAGAAAGTCTGTAAATAGATGCAGTGGTCTTTATTGAGGTTTAACAGCTTAATAACACACGAGTTAATTCTCTATCAGTACACATACTGAAACTTCAGCTGCTGCCAGTGAGTAATTGATATGGAGCATAGAATAGTACTGTGAATGAACAGGCCCTTCAGCTCATGATATCTACGTTGAAATGATGCCAGTCTAAGCTAATCCTATCTGCCTGCACAAGATCTAGATACTTCCATTCCCTCCTTTACATGATTGTCTCAATGTTTCTAAAAACTTGGCTTTTGAATCTGCTTCCACCACCTACCGAGTAGAATGTTTCAGGCACTCACCTAGCTGTGTAACGAGAATTTGTTTTGTAAATCTCCTTTGAACGTCTCCCCTCTCACTTTAAACCTCTGCACTCTAGTATTTGGCACATTCACTCTTGACTCTGACGTTCTACTCTATTTTTGCTATTCATAATTATATATACTTCTGTCAGTTTTGCCCCTCAGCCTCTGAAGCCCCAGAGAAAGCAATCCAAGTTTGTTCAACCTCTCCTTATTACTAATATGCTCCAATCTAAGCAACATCCTGGTGAACCTCTTCTGAAGCTTCTCCAAAGCCTCCATGTCCTTCCTATAATGTGGTGACCCAAAGTACGTACAAAAATCCAGATTTGGCCAAAAGGTTTTATATAGCTGCAGCACAACTTCCTGTCTTTTATGCTCATGCCTTGATTGATGAAGACAAGCATGCCATTTGTCTTCCTTACCATCCTATCTCCTTGCCTTCCCACTTTCAGAGAGCAAAAGACTTGGCCTGAAAACACTTTGTACATCAATGCTCCTAACTATCTTGCCATACATTGCATATTGACCTCCCAAAAAACAACACCTCATAATAATCTGGATTTTACTTCGGAGTCACGTGAGTGATTCCGTGAAGAAGCCCAGCCAGTCCGCATGCGCGTCAGTACGTCAGCCGCATTGGCGCAAGCACCAGACTGGCAGGGCAGCGCTCCTGCCGGCGGTAAGTTAATCCTAGAAGGTAAGTTTGGTTTTACTTACCAGGATTTTTTTCAAGCGGGAGCCTCTCTTTACAGAGGTTTTCCTGACAGTTTCACAGCCCGACGAGTGAGCCGGTTATGGACTATGGGGAAACCCCGGTCCGACCACGGAAGCAGATAACCAGCAAAAGATCGGATTGTGAGATAAGCAGCCGCTGACAAGGCAGTCAGTCCCCTGCGGGGATGCTGTGGAACGGCAGGTAAGCAACGCCAGAGTCGCTGACAGTGCAGTCAGTGGCTCACAGACATCGGTCCCCAGGCAAGGAATAAAATTGGTGAGAAAGGACTCGTTCAGCCCTATAAGACTTGTTCAGCCTTATTGGACTTGGGTGAGTCGTGCTGTAAGGGTTTTTTCTCTAATAATAAAGTTTACATGTATGTTATAGTGTTTTTCTTAATGTCAAAAGTTAAAGTCAATGTTAAAAGTTAAAAAAGTTTAATGTCGTGTGTCCCTGACAATGAAATTCTTTCTTGTTTAGCATAAGTTGCTGTGAAGGGTTAAAATTGCTTTAACCCTTCACAGGTTAAGCCTCTACACAAAAATTTGATTTAGTGAGGCCTACACTGTAATAGCACGGGCCTATGGGGGTGCCGCGCCAGCAGCGCCTGGGACAGGGCTGTTTCCATTTGTGACATTGCCCGCCTATGGGAGAGCTGTGCCAGCAGCACTGGGACAGGGCTGTTTCATGTCAAAAAGCACCGGACTCTACGAGAGGCGGCACCAGCAACGCCTGGACAGGTTTTGCTCAAAGTAACACATAAGCTGCTAGGCCCCACGGAGTCGGGAGATGACTTCCTCACCGGGGCTGGATAGATGCGTTTGAACGACTATCCCAAAATGCAGCAAGTGCTGTTGCATACAGTGATACAGCAGGGCAACCCACTACGCAACAGCAGGAGGAGTGTCAGCGCCCACCCTGAACAAAAAGGCGCCAGCAGCACCTAGTCGAGACCACACAACTGTTTGATAGCACTCTCATGGTTGAGGAGGCGCGTGCCATGGGTTCATATCTTAGCTCCTGACCCGCCGACTCTGATGGGTAAGGTTGAGCAGAGTTCCACCCCTGCAGGCCGCTCCAGCAGCGGGAGTTTGACAGAGGCTGTACAGGTTCTCCCTCTTGAGAGGCAGAGATCAAGACGGGTCAGTATCCTGCTGGACGCTGAGGGGTCTCAGGGTATGGCCGTGGAGGGCAGACCCCAAGGGATGAAGGCACGTTGCAGAGGTACTTTTGCCTTGACCAAAGTAGCCATCCCAGCAAATGTTGCTATTCAGAGTTCACATAGGCATCCTGTGGCAGCGCCTGTTTAGGTCTGCCTACGAAATCGCCTCTCTGAGAAGGGGACGTGCCGAAAAGGTTCAAGTATATAACGACTCCAGGCTCTAAAGAAGTCAATCGAGAACGTACTAAAGCAACATAATGTGCTAGCAGGTGAACAACGCCAACAGGAGATGTGAGAGCCAGCCGCTGAAATCTGTTATTCAGGTAGGCCTATTCAACAGTGGAGAAACCGGCAGATGATATTAATTAAGCCAACTGGCGGGCAAAGGTTTCATTCATGTCAGAACTCACACCACCAGGGTGCTCATCCCCGGCTAAGTAGGCAGTGCACATGGAGCTGCGGGGCAGCATGAGAGCTGGGCAGAAGTTCCAGCACCATACACCCACTCAACCAAGGTGGGGTCTGCCACTCTCAATTGAAAACATGGTAATTGCAACCATCACAAGTTGTAATAGTACACATTGTTTGTACAACACAAAGGATTGAAAACATTGTCTTGAAGGCACAGTAGTATCATTCCAAGCAAGTTTGGATTATGGCCAGGTTGCTTTGATAGATAGGATCAGAAAATTGGGCCATGAGTTCTCAGGCAAAGCACCCATGGAATAAGCAGCAGTGGGTCCCTGGTATTATGATGAAAAATGGAGAGTGTCGGGCATAGAACTTGTCCGTATATGAAAACCTCTTTTTCCTGACTATATAACAGATTCATAAGGGCGTCTCAAAGATCCTTCTATTAGTTCCCATCAGAGGTTATCAAAGACAATATAACTGTATATAACAGTAAAAAAACATCGCGGGAAAGGATAAACTGTTTGGTTGGTCATTGGATCTACTTTAAACTATTAAATTATGCCTATGACTCCGCCCTGTGGAAAGAGATTGGAGGTTAATGCAACCTGGTTATAAAACTGACTTTTATTGTCACAAGAGTAGTTGGCAATATGTAAGCTGTTTTCAACTGTGCAGGTCAAGAGAAACTGATGATTTCGTGCAAAGTAGCGACCTTCTCAAAGGATGTAGACCATTGTTAACAACTTATGCTATTGTCAGTGAAGTTTACCTCAGTCACAATGTATGAAAAACAGTATTCAGCATTGCACCAGTAGTTTGGTTGGTCGAATTCAGTTATACAAACTGATGCTAAGGGGTCTAAGGTGAGAAGTTCCGATACCATCTCTCGTGGAGGTAGTGGAGATTTGCATGAGTTACCATTTCAATTGTTGGTATCAACTAAATATATACCCCATGGGTAAGGGGCTATTGAGCAAATATACATATTCTACATGGCTCACATGCAAGTTGCTGCTCTACGATGGTGACATGTGTTAGTCACAATGGCAATAATCAATTTAAAAAAAAAAGTATCCTGTAATAATTAACTTATCTTCCTTTGTCATGGTGTTATTCATCCAGTTCAGAATGATGGACAGACACAAGAATAGGTAATTGGACATCAAAGTATTTTGAAGTATGTTCAATGCTACATCGTATATCGACATGTTGGTTTCATGTTCATTCACTGATTGCAAAAAAATGTGGCAGAACAGTGCGGAGAAATACATTCCGCTACAAAAGGAGGAATGTTCTTTTAGGTTTCTCCATTTTGCTCATTAGTCGGGTCTCTTAATAACCAGCTAGAGCCTCGCTTTTGCTTCGTACTGTCGGGATGGCTAAGCAGCCATGTTGCCTGCTTTCTCAGGACATATATCAATGGTTTATACGGTTATTCTAAAAACAGTAACTTTGCTGGGTCAAACTGGTTCAGGAAACCGCCTCTGCATAATAAAACCAATTATTGACTTACACATTCTAATGGATTGACTTACGGCTCAGATTGTCACATCAAGCCATGGATGTGCTCACTACATGAGTGCAGGGATAGCACCAAATAAGCTGTACATTCCAATTGAGGGTCGGAAGCAGTTTTGTTTTAAATGTCAATGTTACATTTATTACGATACAGATTACTGACCTCTTTCCAGTTTCATTCTTTATGGTATTTGACAATTAATTCAATTATAGAGGGCACTACAGCTGCACAACGGGAACACTCAGTGGGTTCAACCCGGATATCGAGTTGTAAAAGAGATCTGACACTAGTTCTCCCACCTACAAGAAGTGCAGTTTGGATTTGAAAATGTGTAACAATTACTTCACCAGGGGGTTCAAGCTAATCCTTAATCAGCACTATGATAGGCACAATCAAGGGGCAACATTGCAAATGCTGTGGCTAGAGAGGAATGGAATTGGTTACAGGTGTACCCATTACATTTACAATCTGATCTTACACAAGCTGAGCCAGCCAGGGGTGGCAGGAAATTAAGATCCATTTTTCGGGATAACCCACGGTCTCCACGTCTATGTGGGAGGGCGGCTTGCTATATTATATCAAGGCCACAGAATCCTAAGAAGTGTGGAATCAGTATTGTTTATTAATCAACAAACAACCACACAAAGGGAAGGTCAGTTTCAGACTATTCAAGGTGGCTGCAGCGGTTTCTGGTGTATGGCAGGTATTAACACTGACGATTGTGTATCTCATTCCACCAGGGCAGCATCAACCATCAGCGGCCAGGGCAATGGGACATTCCCATCGACCATATCCGCGATCGCAGCAGGTTGGTCAACTGAATTGAGTTTTTTAAATGTCACCTTGGCCGGTTACTGACCTGGGGGGGTTTTTTCCACATTTGTTTTGCGTTCCATTTAGCCTCCCCTGTGATACAGGGGTTGCGATTGATTATTATTACGTAAACCATTAATACATTTGAATCAAAATCTGCTTAATGCATTTTTTGATTATTCACTCATCCTGTGTCAATCGATGCAGTGAGACGCGAATGGTGGATCTGCGCATGAAAATCACAAAGCTCGAACCCTCACGAATCACTCACGTGACTCCGAAGTAAAAAGTAAGATTAAAGGAAACTTACCAGTTTTGAAGTGTGATCTTGATTTTATGAGGTATTACGTTGGTGATTACGGTGCCCGCGCAAATTCCATCGCTCCAACCCCTCTGACATAAAAATCATCTGTCGTTCCTCGTCCCTCATCTACTATTCACTCGGTAATTGTTTTTTGTGATTTCATACCGCTGCTTTTGAAGATTGTCGCTCAGTGGCGGACCTGGCTGGGCGTCTTTCAACGTAATCCACCAACCGGTAACTCCTATAAAATGCAAGATCAAACTTCAACTGGTAAGTTCTCATTTAATCTTACTAGTAAACTCCATCATGGCATTTCTCTGTCCACATTTCCATAGATCAATATCCTGATCATATTTCTTTGACAACCTTTTTCATGTTTCACTAATGGGCAAAGGAGACCTTTGGATTTCTTGAAAGGGTAGGTCTTCCAGTTTACCAATTTGCCCATAAAACAGAAGTCACCGGGTATAGGACTATATGCTGAGAGATGCGTCATGAGTGGTAAACTCTAGGTGGTCAGGGAGGGATCCTGACCACCCAAACAAAGTCCTTTTTGAAAAGGGCTCTAAACATCCATTGGACTGGAGTCGGTAAAAAAATCTTTGAGGCTGTTTGCTTAAGAATGTCCTAGGAAGAAAACGGACGTCATGCTAAGGCAATTAGAGTCTTCTTGCCAAGTATTTGGATTGACCAACTTTTATCGCATGAAAAGTAATGGGCATGATGCGAGCAGTATGAAGTTCCAAAACTTAAGAAGAAGGTACATTTACGAAAATGAGTATCTAATGTTTAAACTAGAGGGATCGATTGCCTTGTCATTCCACTGGTAATCATACTTCAACAGATGTCATTCTTCAGGTTAGAATAAAATGAAGTTAAAAGCTTATCAAATATGACCATACGATCTTATTCCCGAGGCAGAGTCCAATAGGAACTTGTTCAAATGCGGATAACTACTTGCAAAGCAATATGTAACCTTTCATCATGGCCTTCAGAAATGGAAGCATTATCTAATAATAAATGTTTTTAATGCAGTTGATATATGCAATAACTATTTGACAGTTTACTGAAATCACCCTGAATCGTTAAGACACAAATGGTCCTCCCCTGACGAAAAAAGAACAATTAAACAAAGACAGCAGATAGAGAGCTCTCGTATACGGGAATGCTTCCTTTACAGAAGTCCTTTATGGGATTTAAGGCCTGGTAAAGTTTAAAAAAAGTAATAAAATGCAATGTAACTACCAGATACCTATACTTGCCCGGAGACACAATCCAGTAACCCCCTACCAGAGCACAGCTTGTTTCAAAAGAAGAATATAATCATCATAAGCTAAATAACTCAACTTCCAATTAAGTCAAATTTAAATGTGTTCAAAATATATACCTACCATATATATTATGTTGGCTCTTCTGAGGAGATGTTAATTGGGTACAGAACTTATCATTGCTTAGTTATGAATTTAATGTAGTCAACATGTTAATCAAATAGAATTATGCGGTTGTCGTTAAAGACATTTTAATAGCTCCTTCCATGATCCTCAGAGCATCCTAAGAGAGCTTTGTGTCATGACTGACTTTTGAAGTGTTGTCCCAGTTGCATGCAAGTGAAATGCATGCATGAAAATACAGTTTAAATTAAACCGAATGAGAACTGATTATTATTGAATCAATTTTCAAGTCACAACAGTTTAAACTGACAGTCAACCCTGAAATTTAACTCAATGCATTTCAGTTCTTTCTAATATCATTCTGTGTTGGATGCAACAATACTATCTCTCTATGA
>CM069136.1:118184070-118230622 GCA_035221665.1 Okamejei kenojei
TCGGGGGGGGGGGGGGGTTTGGGGCGGGCGGGGAGATTGCTTTCTCTGGGGCTTTCAGAGGCTGAGGGGCAAAAACTGACAGAAGTCTATATAATTATGAATAGCAAAAATAGAGGTTAGAACCGTCAGAGTCAAGAGTGAATGTGCCAAATACTAGAGTGCGGAGGTTTATAAAGTGAGAGGGGGAGACGTTCAAAGAGATTTACAAGACAAAATTCTTCATTTTACACGTAGGTGAGTGCCTGAAAATTCTACACGGTAGGTGGTGGAGGATTGGTTGGAAGCAGATTCAAAAGCCAAGTTTTTAGAAAACCATTGAGGGACAATCATGTAAAGGAGGGAATGGAAAGTATCTAGCTCTTGTTGCAGGCAGATAGGATTAGGCTTAGATGGCATCATTTCAACATAGATATCATTGAGCGAAGGGCCTGGTCTTACAGTACTATTCTATGCTCCATATCGATTACTCACTGGCAGCAGCGGAAGTTTCAGGTATGGTGTGCTGATAGAGAATTAACTCGTGTGTTATTAAGCTGTTTAAACCTCAATAAAGACCACCTGCATCTATTTACCGACTTTTTGGGCAAATGCTCATCTCAGCAGGTGACGTTCTCACTCCACTACAGTTGTCGAAGGGTAGCTTACACTAGTTACGAAATGAGTTGTGCACAAAGGATCTGAACCAAGCAACCATAGGAACTGCCACAGTCGGTATTGTCACTACAGCTTAACCAGATCTACATGTTTGATGATCGTTTATGTGTGGGATTTGGCAGTGGATGCCGCTTTAGGTTAGCTTGCTACAGGAGAAGGATTTTGTCAGAAAACCACACATGCACACAAGAACATACTTGAAACGTAGGGTTCTGGCAAGGATTCCACGATTGAATCGAATGCTATGTACGTGTTCAGCAGTGCAGTCCTCATTAATGGGTAGTGGTAAAAAGGAACCCTCCTGCTCCAAATCGGGGGGTTAGGCAAGGAGGTCCCTGTTTCTCAGCCTTATCATGCCTTTTGCTTTGTTTCCTCCGAGATAGTTGTGGGTATAAAAGGTCATGAAAGCACTTAGGGTCATTATCTCATGTTAAAGAAGGAACTCAGAATGCTGGCGAAAATCGATGATGAACAAAACACAAAAATGCTGGGAAACTCGCCAGGCCATCTTATGGAGCGAAGGAGAGATAGGCAAACATTTTGGGGCTTGAAACCTTTCTTCAGTCTGAAGATGAGGGGGATGGTCAGTCTGACCAAATGACTTTGATTGTACAGCTCAAGGAAACATCGAATAGGGATCACCATTCCTTTTTCATTGGACCTTGAGGAAGTTGCAAAACAGATCATTTTACTCGGTGTCAAGACACGGGCAACATCCAGACACAGAGAAGAACTCTTTAAGTCTGAAGTAAATGATGGGCTGAAAGGTAGAAGCATTGGTAATACAATTACAAGTGGAAATATTAATGGAATAAAAATGCAATATATAACCAGGGCCTTGTGAATCACATTCGAGAGTTTTGAAGGACAAATGACCTGAGAGGCATGATTCATCAGTTGCCAAAATTCCGAGATCCATAAGAAGTTCCCACATTGGAAGGACGCCAAATGTATCCTACTGTTTCAGAAGGTAGAGAGAAGAAGCAAGATCCAATAAAAATGCTGGCCTGAAATTGATTACGATAAGGAGAGTACGGAAATCAGTAATAAGAAATAAGAAAATCATAATTCATCAAATACTGGAGGTACAATAGTCTTTCTATTGTGCAAAAATGTTCGTGACCGCGCTACGATGTTTAGCCAGCTCATTCAGCATTCTCCTGTGCTGCATGTGCACCAAGTTTCGTTCCGATCGATTGCAAAGTTGTAATAGTTAGCGAGGTGTACTTTTTTAAAAATCATAAAATACCACGCGAGCGCAGATCGATCTCCTCTCCCGACAGTCAGCGCTGCGTGGATTAGCCTTTGCCCTGTCACTCCCCGGGACGGTCTCCACCTCTTCTGCCCATGATCTTTTACTGAGCTGAGGGTTGCTCTGGATGGTCGGCGGAAGTCTCCAACGGAGTTTAGTTGAATTGGGTGACCAGTTCTCCTGTGGACTGGGACCCAACTGGTCCCACTTAGTAAATAAAAGTTCAAGTTACATTTATTGTCAGGTGCACAATTGGTACAGTGAGATTTGGAGTTGCTGCAGCCATATGATAATAAAGACACACAACAACAATAGAATTTAACATGAACAATCCCCACACTGCGGAATCAACAATTCCCACTGTGGAGTGAAGCCAATAAATTTCAGTCCTCCACTCATAGTTCACCCGTGGTCGAGGCCTTTTGATGCCTCGCGTCGCGCTACGGCAGCCGATGTTTCAGGCGTCTCGTCTCGCAGGGATGGATGGAGCTTGGCGTCAGAACGGAGAAACTACGCGGCTGGGAGTTTCCGAATCCAGCGCTCCCTACTGGAGCCGCAGCTGTTTGTTTTTCCAAACTTTTCTTTATTTTTTAGTGAGTTAAAGTGTTTTATTGGAGACTATTCCTTTTTATGTGGGGGGGGGGGGGAGGGGGGAATGGGGAACTCTTGTCCTAGTCCCTACCTGGGCGGTGAGGCAGCTTTTCTCTGGGCTGCACCTTGACCGTCTCGCGGCCGACCAGCGGGCCTGGAGCGGCGTTTCCTTGAACCTCGGCTTTGGCAGCGGCACAGCGTGGGCGCCATGCGGAGCGGGGCGATGCCTTGCCGGGGTCGCCGGTTGGAACTCGGTTGCGCTGAAGCGCCGAGAAAAGCTCGAAGGGTCGAATTGCCTCCTCCTCGCACCTATTGTCTATTGTCTATTGTCTAATTAAATTGTCAGTCAGCTAAATTTCCTACAATTTTTGAATTCAGCGGACCAAAAACCAAAAGTATCGACATTTGGATCATTATACAGACTTTATATAGATCCAAAATGCGTGCTCTTCGTTATGGTACAAATCACACTTTCTTTTAGTCTCAAAATATGCAGAAGCATTGCCAAGGGGGCATGTCATGTCAAACTTATTACAGGGGTAGCAAAACCTTCGAGGGAATTTACATGGCAAACTCCAAGATTGAGGTCTTCAAAGGTTGTGTACAATGCCTGCAGTCTGTCTGGGTTATAACCCTTCTCTTCCAAGCCCCACTATCTAGTCATGTCGGTTAAGTGAACCCCAGCTCCATGTCATGCCTGGATTTACAATATAGGTTGAGATCAGAAGCAAGAAATCTTTTGCTCTTAGAAGAAGTGCTGCAAATTCACAGGAATATAACCTGATCTGCGTTTTGAGGAGATCAAAGAACGGAAAATTGAGGTCCCGCAGGAGCACTTAATTTAGATATAATTGGTGACGGAGCATGTTGCGTGGGGACTAGCTGGAAAACTTGCTCATAGCTTGTGGACACATAGAAAACTGCAGGTGAAGGAATAATGTATAGAATGCAAAGCTAGAGTAATTTCAAGGGTCAGGCAGCGGGGACTGGCATTTTTTTTTCCTCTGGAGAACAAAAGGCAATGTTTGGGGTCAGGGCCTTATTCAGACCTCAGCTGGCCGAAGAGGACGCCTGAAATGTCACATAACCATTGTCTCCCTACTTTGGTGTTATAAGCATGTGCATTTTTGCACCAATTTGGTTAATAATGATTAAATGCACATTTCTTCAGATTAAACCAAACATGCGTAACCATGTATACTCATGTATCACTGTACATCAGTACACGTGACAATAAACTAAATTAAATAAAATCATCATGTGTGGTGGAAATTACATTTGGCTAAACCAGGCCTGGAACTATTCAGCCCAATTTAAGGTGGAATTTCAACCAGAATGGGATGAATGTATTAAATAAATTTTGTTATGACATTTTATGAATAATCACAATTAGACTAAAATTTTTGCCAGGTCATTTATAAATTCTTGAGGAAAATTTCTTATCCATATCATTACTTTGTTGTTTCTTCCATTAGACTGATTCTATACGGCAGGGAAACCAATTTGCAGTTATCATTCTTTGTGTAACTTACATCAATCTTCATAATGGGCCGTCCCATTAGGCGATTTTTGAGCAGAGTGCTGGCGACTGGCAAGTTTTGTGTCAGAGTGAGCAAAATGCACACGCAACCACACACACACACGCGCAACACACACACACACACATCTTCCGGTCACAGCCCGTGTTAATTTATAGACAGCGCTTGCCCGGTATAAAAACCTTTTTTTTCCAGATGAGTCATGAAATTCATGGTCAGCACCAGCTCCAACTACGAGACCTTCGAACGTCCTGGCAACCCACTAGGGACTCCTGCGACCACCTACAGGCTCGAGGAATTCCGCTACTCGCCATTGACGGCTTCTTTTTAGTCACTTGCTAAATTTTTTACCTGTTGGAAATTTCCCGGTGGACCATAATGAGCTGTGACTAGTTCCTGGATTGCGGGAACTCCTCACGACATGAAGGCGACTCCCCAGCACACCGGGCGAACATGTGGGACATGTGGCAACCGCAGAGTCTCCTGCAGTCGCTAAAACGTCGCTTAAGTGGTGACAAGTCCATAAGGGAACGACACACCTTTCCAACACAAATAAAACCCAAAATGGAGGAAACCTCTAGGCCTAGGGATTAACTTTCACAGATGCTTTCAACCTGCAGAGCGCTAGCATTTTAATAGTTAAAACTTTCGTATCTCCGCATTCGCTGTTTTTGCTATTTGTATCCATAGCATTTTACTTATGTAATCTAAGGGACAGCACGGTGGCACATGTCGAGATGTGCGTTTTTACACGCTTACAGGCAGAGATCTCGGTTCGATCCTAGCTAGGGTGCTTGTCTGAACGGAGTTTGTCATTTCCCCCGTGCCTGCACGGGTTTTTTCCAAGAACTTCGCTTTCCTCCCTCACTCCAAAGACATGCAGGTTTGTAGGTTAAATTGCTTTAGTATTAAATGTTTTTTTTAATTGTCCCTCGTGTAGGATAGGATGGATTATGTACGGGAATTACTGGTCGGGGCAGCTCCGTTGGGATGAAGGGCCTGTTTCCGTGCTGTACATCTAAATAATTATTTAATCATTCGTGGCATATTTTTATTGTCTATTGGATGCCATGGCCTTTTAAGGATATAAAGTGATTCCATATCAAGTTTTAATTCTCTTTCCAAAATCTCCCATTGATGTTCTCTCATTTTAGCCAGGGCGGGCAGCAGCCTAGGCAGAGGCAGAATTTCCACAATTGGACACTCTCATCACAGGTAAGTCAGACTTGTCCAAAATCCAGTGTCTCAATCACTTTTGAACTTCATTCTTGTTGAACATCACATTCAATTCCTCCACAAAAATGTTTATTGTCGGAGTAGTATTTCTCATTTACCATAATGTGCTACCTAAAATATGACAAACGATAAGTTTCAATTTATTCCATTCTCCCATCCGGCAGCCAGTTATAATGTAGTTGTGATCTTACCTACCATGTCTGGCTGACATCAGTTTTAACTTTTAGGCTGCACTAATGGACACTGATGATATCTTCTGTCATTATGGAGATTGATCTCCAAAGCTCTCATCAAAGCTTAATCTCGCATTTTAATCTAAGGTTTAGGGCAAATAGTCAGAAGTCTTAGCAAAGTAGGGCTCCATATTTTAAAGTTTCCTTGAGGTGAAGAATGATCTTCTAATCTTCTGGGAGGATCCCTTAAACACCACTTGTTTACCCTGTAAATGCCTCCAACTTTCACAGTGCCAGGAATCACAACTCAGGTCCATACAGAGATATCTACAGATGAAAAATGTTAGTGTCAGGAGCCATTTTTTAACATTTACACTTCCTCGTCGAATTGACAAAATAGGAAGTATTATTCTGATAAGAAACAATATATTTGTCCTAGCCGCTACAGCTCAAGAAACCACAGCAAAGCCTCAACATTCCCAAAAGAATAAAGAAATTTGACATGTCTCCAATGATTCTTAAAAACATCTGCCTGTGCCCATAGAAAGCATCCTATGCAGATGCATCACAGCTTGGTTTGATAACTGATTTACCCAAGACCGCACACAAAATTGCAGAAAGTGGTAGACACAGCCAAGTCCATCATGCAAACCACCTCCCGCCATCTACTCTATCTACATTTCATGCTGCCTCTGGAAATGCTAAGAATGAATCACAATCTCTCAATCCACCTAGTTGCAGCCCTTGCACTTTTTAATGATCTGCACTTCTTTAGTAGCTGAAAAATAACATATTCTGCACTCTGTTTTCCAGTCACTTTGGCATTACCTGTTATGGTCAAGCATGATATATGACTACACTCAATGTATGGTATATTTACCCAATAGCGTGCAATACAATGATTTTCATTGTATCTTGAAACACATGACAATAATAAACCATGCCAATACCAATATGTTAATAAAAGCAATTTGGACCCAAAACTGAAAAAAAAAAAATCCAGCATGTATCATGCTGGAATAAAATGACAGATCATCAGGAACAGATGGGTGAAGAAAGTATATGATCTAATATTATAATATATGTGCCTTTTTAAGCGTTGTGTCTTAATTATGGCATGTTGCGAAAGCGTGAGAATGCACTTTTGTTTGCAGCATACCATCTGGTTGGCATATCTCGGCAAGAAAGGCAATTCATATTTTCTTTATCTGCATTTCAAATCTGTGGACAGGTAAATTTGTTACTTCTGTTGGCTGCGCATTTGAAATTATAATAATCCACCCACTCATCAACTCATTGAAATCCTTGCAACCTCGAAACGGCATTTCAAAATTCCAACTGCAAGCTGTTTACTTTCTCAATAATGACTGTAATTACCAATTCTATGCTTGAACTGGTAAACATGACCTGCCCATGTGCCCAATTAATATTTTTCTGTGGAAATTACTTGATCTATTTGCTATGTGTCAGATTCTGAGATTATCTCTTTCCTTCCCCCGAGCATTCTTCATCCCTTGACAAGACCCTGACAGGTTTTCTATTTTTCAAATATGGTTTGAATGATCAACTGCATCATTGTGCTGTTCTGTGCTTTTACAAGATATACATGGCCCCCTGCTGTGCTTTTTGAGCATGTTCTTACAGAAATAAAGTGGCCAGCGTTTAATAAAATGAAAACAAAAATGATCAAACTATATTCGCTCGTCTGACTTAGTGCAAAAATACAAATTAGCAGCCCGTAGTGCATCTTTCTTGGAGTTTTATTTCCATTCATTAACTCATAAAGTCCAATATATTCCCTAGATTGGTTCTATTTGGACTGAACATATTTTGGCTCAACTGTGTTACTTTTATATTATGCATTTAATGTTTAATATTCATTCTCTTCTCTCCATAAAAGAAACACTGAAATAACTTCCTTGACAATAACATGAAAGCATTGTAATTTTTTTACCATTTCTTTACTGCTCCACGAAGCAATTCCTTATAGCTTTTGGAATTTAGTAATATTAATTTCCTTTTATATCTTGCATTCCTGACTCAAGTGAACCAGACACCTGTTGAAGCCAGGACTAAATCAAATGTAGAAAGGAGAAAGACGCCAGGGAAATCCAAATGACCCATTGGGGACCACTTTGCCAGTTAATATAATCCCTCTCACCTAGAATTCTCTCAATGACCAAAGATCTGTTAATAGACACAAAATGCTGGAGCATCTCAGTGGGACAGGCAGCATCTCTGGAGAGAAGGAATGGGTGACGTTTTGTGTTTTTAGATTGGATAAGGGTCTCAACTCAAAATGTCCCCTATTCCTTCTCTCCAGAGATGCTGCCAGACCCGCTGAATTACTCCAGCATTTTGTGTCTTTCTTCGGAGTTACTTCCTACACAATGATCTGTTAATCTTGTCTTGATTACTTTCAGCATTTGGAATGACATGGACACTATTCATGTGTGGCCTGACCAATGGCAAGAATTGTTTCTACCAGGAAATGTTCCATATTTTGATCATAACCCCACTATTGTAAATAGCTCGTTTCTAAGCTTCCCCCAGTCTAGTTTTCAGTAAAAAACACTGAATCAAGCAGTTGAAACAACTAAATGTTATTTTAACAAAAGCACATTACAGGTCAACCACTGTACCTATCCCACCGCGGGTTCAATTCTCGTATCTGCCTGTTCAAGCCCTCTAGGCTTCGCTCAGACAGAGACAGTCCAGAAGTCCACGCAATCCCAAGTGCTCTCCCAGAAGATCAACCCTGGACCTCATGGTAGTGGACCTTTATATGTCATGGGACCTTGAGAGGCACAACCACATAGGAGTGGTCTCTTAATAGTTAATTACAGATATCGATTAACCCCATACATAATAGATATTTCCCTAACCCAATAATACAGCAGCTCATACATTGTATAAGAAAGAAAGCTTTCAAAGGAAGCAAATAAGAACAAACATTGAAACATGTGCCCTGAGATTCAAACAGTTTCTCCAATCAACATCAATTAGCAAGATGACCATCTTGCAAACATTATGTATACTGTTTACAATGCTTTTGTGGCGATCCAATAGAAATTATGCATTTAAGGTTAGTTTACAAAACTGCTACATATGTTATTAATTTAAGAGAACCAGGGAGAACACCTGGACCCTTTAACATCCTGCATATTAGTCCTGAGCCTAGACTGGCTGCCGCCAATCAAAGCCTGTAAGGTTCAGCTTACAAGGGTTAAGCAATTCTGGCAAGTGCAGGGATCCTCCATTTTATGGTGTCTTTAGTTTAGCCAATATTAACATTCCCCCATTTTATCATTCATGATAGCCCTCATCATAAATGATAACTCCAGAATACAATGATGACTGCTATACTTTTACAATGTTCTAACAAGAAGATGTTGATGTAGCTTCTCAGAATTTCATCGAGCTTCCTGAATTTTCATGGGCGTACCTCCATAATTTCCGTCTGATGAGACTTCACCTCCCGAGTTTTCATGGGCGCAAATTCCCATCCATCGATCTTGACAAACCATTGGTCCTTGATTAGAATTCCTAAGAAAACGTGGGAGAAACCAAGTTAACTACTGACTCCTTCACTAATACTTTTATAATGATGAAGATGCACCCAGACATTTCTTCGTTCTAACTTTACTGTGGTCAGAGTTGTTTAAAAAGGGTTCAAAGAATAAACCTAGCAATTATAGACCTGTTAGTTTGACGTCAGTGGTGAGTAAATTAATGGAAAGGATACTTAGAGATAATATATATAAGCATCTGGATAAACAGGGTCTGATCAGGAACAGTCAACATGGATTTGTGCCTGGAAGGTCATGTTTGACAAACCTTCTTGAATTTTTTGAAGCGGTAACTAGGGAAATTGATGAGGGTAAAGCAGTGGATGTTGTCTATATGGATTTCAGTAAGGCCTTTGACAAGGTTCCCCATGGAAGGTTGGTTAAGAAGGTTCTGGAAACAAATAAAGAAAAACTTTAAAACTAAAATCTATACCATTAGGTCTTACCATCGCCAATAATGCTACGTTTAAACCTTCAATGATGGATAAGGCTTTTTTACAATGGAAAAATAAAGGAATTTCTAAGATGGGTGATCTTTATAAGGAAAACTCTTTCCTTTCATTTCAAGAGTTACAATAAACTTATGGACTACACAATAAAGAATATTTTAGATATTTACAAATCAGAAATTATGTTTCTGCAAATACACAAGAACTTAGAAATAGAAAGACAGAAATTTTAGATGAATGCTTGAATAAACATCCAAATACGGAAAAAATGATATCATATATATACAATATTTTATTGGAAAGTGATGTTCCATCAACAGAAATATATAGACAATCTTGGGAAAATGAATTAGGCCAAATTATAAGACCAGAAATATGGGATGAAAGTTTTACAACATATACATCATTGCTCGTTAAATGCTAAACATTCCCTTATACAGTTTAAAATACTACATAGATTACATTATTCCAAATCTAAATTACGTAACATTTTTCCAAAAGTATCCTCTATATGTGATAAATGTCAAAACTCAGAAGCAAATTTGTCACACTCATTCACTAACTGTATAAAAATTGTAAAATACTGGAATGAAATATTTAAGATAATTTCGAATGTTGTCAATATAACTTTGACTCCTGATCCAAAGTTAATAATACTTGGAATACTAGAAACTGACCAACTAATAACAATGAACCAAAGAACTTTTATCGACTATGGTTTAATAATTGGGAAAAAATTAATATTAAAAATTTTGGAAAGGCCCTACATCCCCAACAATCAAAATGTGGAACATAGAAATGTCGGAGACACTTCATCTGGAGAGATTGAGGCTTGTCCTAATGGACAGGTTAGATCTCTTCAGAGGGATTTGGTCTCCATATATTAAATATTTACAGGGTCATAATGGTTCGGCACGAGGACTTGACTGAGGCCTGAATATTTGAATAGATGAAGAAATATATATAATAAATCATGAATATATCTCCAAGGACGGATTAATGATTAATACTCCATTCTCCATCAAACTTTTCACACTCTTTTTCTCTATTTTTTCATACTTTTATAAAAAAATTAGAAAAATGTATAGAAACACATAATCTTAAATTTTTAATATCAGTACGAATATAAATATCACTAATTTTATGAAAGTATTATTAGTATCATGTATTTTCAATTATATAAAATATATAATTTTAAATTTTAAAATCAATGATAATACAAATATTATTAACAGTATGAAAATATAATGAATATCATGAAAGTTTTACTAGTATTACGTATTTTTAATTATATCAAATTTGGTCCTACATTTCAAAATCAGTGACAATACAAATATTATCAACAGTACGAGTATATTACTAATATTATGAATGTATTACTAGTACCATGTATTCTCAATTATATAAAATATATAATTTAAAATTTATAATCAATAATAATACAAATAATATTAACAGTACGAATATATCATTAATATCATGTATTTTCATCATTGTAAAATAATGTACTTTGTTATTATTTTGTTTCTATAATAAAAATATTTAAAAAAAAAAAAAAAGGTTCTATCTTTGGGTGTTAATGGTGGAGTAGCAAGATGGATTCAACAGTGGCTGAATGGGAGATGTCAGAGAGTAATGGTGGATGGCTGTTTGTCAGGTTGGAAGCCGGTGACCAGTGGGGTGCCTCAGGGATCTGTGTTGGGTCCACTGTTGTTTGTCATGTACATCAATGATCTGGATGATGGGGTGGAAAATTGGATAAGTAAGTATGCAGATGATACTAAGATAGGTGGTGTTGTGGATAATGAAGTAGATTTTCAAAGTCTACAGAGAGATTTGGGCCATATGGAAAAGTGGGCTGAAAGATGGCAGATGGAGTTTTAATGCTGATAAGTGTGAAGTGCTACATCTTGGCAGGACAAATCAAAATAGGACGTACATGGTAAATGGTAGGGAATTGAGGAATGTTGTGGAACAGAGAGATCTAGGAATAACTGTGCATAGTTCCCTGAAGGTGGAATCGCATGTAAATGGGGGTGGTAAAGAAAGCCTTTAGTGTGCTGGCCTTTCTAAATCAGAGCATTGAATATAGGAGCAGGGAAGTAATGTTTAAATTGTACAAGGCATTGGTGAGGCCAATTCTGGAGTATGGTGTACAATTTTGGTCGCCTAATTATAGGAAGGATGTCAACAAAATAGAGAGAGTACAGAGGAGATTTACTAGAATGTTGCCTGGGATCCACCAACTATGTTACAGAGGAAGGTTGAACAAGTTAGGTCTTTATTTTTTGGAGCGCAGAAGGTTAAGGGGGCACTTGATTGAGGTCTTTAAAATGATGAAAGGGATAGACAGAGTTGACGTGGATAAGCTTTTCCCATTAAGGGTAGGGAAGATTCAAACAAGAGGGCATGACATGAGAATTAAGGGACGGAGGTTTAGGGGTAACGTGAGGGGGAACCTCTTTACTCAGAGGGTGGTGGCTGTGTGGAATGAGCTTCCAGCAGAAGTGGTGGAGGCAGGATCAATTTTAACATTTAAAAGTAAAGTGGATAGGTATATGGACGGGAAGGGAATGGAGGAGTATGGTCTGAGTGCAGGTAGATGGGACTAGGGGAAAACAAATGGTCGGCACGGACTGGAAGGGCCGAGAGGGCCTGTTTCCGTGCTGTAATTGTTATATGGTTATATGGTTATATAATGGCCTTCCCAATGCCGGGGCTCGCATCAAAGATCTTTTCAAGTTCTCAAATGCTTCCTGTGCCTCCTTTGTTAATTTAAATTTGCCCTCCTTGCTGGTATAGGTTGTTAGCTCCTTGGTTTCTAGAGCTATATTCGGAATCCAGGGTCTTCAATAATTAACCATGCCCAGCCATTGCCTCATTTGTTTGGCTTCTTTTTGGACTGGAAATTCGCAGATAGGTTCGAGTCTGCTCTTTTCAAGACTTCTTTTGGTGGCCGAAATTATAATCGCTAGAAATTTTACTTTCTCCTGAGCTACCGGTACCTTTGATGGGGAGCCCACATATCCTAGATCGGCTAGATGATTTAATAGTTGTGCAGTGTCGTCCCGATTACTGAATTCATCTTTATTAGCCACCAATAGGTCATCAACATACTGCACTAATGTTGAATTCATTTTAAAGTACTTAGCTGATCCTACAGACACCTGGAGAATAAATTAGGTGAGTTGACAAATCCTTGAG
Organism: Okamejei kenojei; assembly: GCA_035221665.1. Taxonomy (NCBI): domain Eukaryota; kingdom Metazoa; phylum Chordata; class Chondrichthyes; order Rajiformes; family Rajidae; genus Okamejei; species Okamejei kenojei. The sequence goes on from CM069136.1 coordinate 118,196,737, forward strand.
GCAACCTGGTCCAGGTATCTTATTGCCCCTTATAGGTGAAGGCAAACAAATATTGTCTGTCTTCATGAAGAGGAGGAGAAAAGAATGCATGTTGTATGTCGACTACCGAAAAGACGTAGGCTTCAGCCGGTATTTGGGCTAGGATATGGGCGGGATTTGACACAAGGGCATGAAGTGGTTCTACAATAGAATTGATTTCCCTTAAGTCTTGTACGAGTCTATATTGACCCTCCTTTCCCAGTTTCGGAACGGCAAGAATAGGGTTGTTACAGATAGATTGGCACTTCACCAATATTCCTTGTTCTAGCAAACCCCAAATTAATTTGTCTATGCTGCTGTTGGCCTGTAGTTTCAATGGATATTGTTGGACTGAAGGAAGTGTTACCCCTTTCTGGAGAGCTACACGGATGGAATTGATGTTCACGCATCCTACCTGAGCAGTATCTTCCGCCCATACTTGAGTGTCCACATAGTCGTATACCTCACTCCCCAGATGATGACGTAAGTGGGTGTCAACCTTACTTGGGGCCTGGTAAATTTCAACAACAAATTGATTGTACAAATTTTGCTTTTGATAATTATTCAGGTTTGCCAATGTAATTGCCTTTCTTACCATCTTTCCTAGGTCTTTAGCTCTAGCTGGGAAATTCACCTTTCGAATGATGTGAGGAGCAGCCTTGTCAGTTCTTTTCCATAATTGTGTTGGTATTTTAGCATATTCGGCAGCTCACTCTCCCTTCCACTAGTGCCAATACTTCTATTACTCATTCCTGTCCTTTGTATGATTTAAAGAAGGTTTCCAGCTTACTATTCTTCCCACTTCTATCGTAAGCCAGTGTAATGTGAAGTGGGGGTTCTTTGTCCAGATCTAAGGACCACCATTGAGGGCTCACTATGGAGTAACATTGTCGTGCAGGGACCCAGGGTCGCATCACACCCTTGCTCAGCAACTGGAACATAGGAGTCTACTGAGAGTGTAGACACTGTCTGGTCCATCACAGGTACTGACCTTGCACCAACCCCACATTCTTAAAAATAAACAAAAATGAATTATCCACACCTGTGTATCACTCACTACTCACATTTCCTTCTTGATCCAAAACATCTTCCCTTTGCATCTTCAGAGAAACTCTCTCCTTATTCTTCCCAATGGTAGGCGAGAAATAAGAGCGTGACCAAGGTGGTGTAGGTCTTTGACGATATTGGCTGCCTTTTTTAAGTCTCCTGTAGATCACTTTGATGGTCGAGGGGTCAGTATCTGTGATGGACCAGACTGTGTCTACACTCTCAGTAGACTCATCATTCCAGAAGCTGAGCAAAGGTGTGATACAACCAGTCTCTACTGTACACCTGTAGAGGTTTGATAAAGTCTTTGGCGACATACCAAATCTTCTCAGTCTTCTGAGGGTGTTGAGGCATTGAAGAGCTTTCTTTGTGATTGCTGGAGCCAGGATTGATCTTCACAGATACATGGATAGGACACGTTTTAGGGATATGGACCAAACACAGGAAGGTGGGACATGTTGGCTGGTGTGGGCAAATTGGGCTGTTTCCACACTTTATGACTATATGCAGGGCTCCAGTTGGAATTGTGCTCTTTGTTTTATGAAGGGCAAATCATGCTTGACTAATTTCTGGAATTTTTTGAGAATGTAACAAGTAGAATGGATAAGGGAGAGCCAGTGGATGTGGTGCACCTGGACATTCACAGGTCCCACACAAGTGTGCCAAATTAGAGCACATGGTATTGGGGGTAGGGATTCACATGGATAGAGAACTGATTGGCAGACAGGAAGGAACTAGTAATTAACGGGTCCTTTTCAGAATGGCAGGCAATCACTAGCGGGGTGCCGCAAGGCTGAGTGCTGGGACCCCAGTTATTTACAATATATATATTAACGATTTAGACAAGGGAATTAAATGTAACATCTCCAAGTTTGCGGATCACACAAAGCTGGGTGGCAGTGTGAGCTGTGAGGAGGATGCTATAAGGCTGGAGGGTGATTTGGATACGTTGGGAGAATGGGCAGATGCATGGCAGATGCAGTATAGTGTGGATAAATGTGAGCTTATCCACTTTGGTGGCAAGAACAAGAAGGCATATTATTAGTTGAATGGTGTCAGATTAGGAAAAGGGAAGGTGCAACGAGACCTGGGTATCCTTGTACATCAGTCACTGAAAGTAAGCATGCAGGTACAGCAGGCAATGAAGAAATCAAATGGCATGTTGTCCTTCATAGCGAGTGGTTTTCAGTATAGGAGCAACGAGATCCTACTGCAGTTGTACAGCGCGCTGGTGAGACCACACCTGGAGTATTGTGTGCCGTTTTGGTATCCTAATTTGAGGAAGGACAGTCTTGCTATTGAGGGAGTACAGCGTAGGTTCACCAGGTTAATTCCCGGGATGGCAGGACTGATGTATGCTGAAAAAATGGGTCGACTGGGCTTATATTCACTGGAATTTAGGATGAGAGGGGATCTTACAGAAACATATAAAATTCTCAAGGGATTAGACAGACTAGGTGCAGGAAAAATGTTTCCGATGTTGGGGGAGTCCAGAAGCAAGGGCCACAGTTTAAGAATGGGTAGGCCATTTAGGACTGAGATGAGGAAAAACCTTTTCACCCAGAGAGTTGTGAATCTGTGGAATTCTATGCCATAGTAGGCAGTGGAGGCCAATTCACTTAATGTATTCAAGAGATAGTTAGATTTAGCTCTTCGGGCTAACAGAATCAAGGGATATGGGGAGAAAGCAGGAATGGGGTACTGATTTTGGATGATCAGCCATGATCATATTGAATGGTGGTGCTGGCTTGAAGGGCCGTACGGCCTACACCTGTACCTATTTTCTTTGTTTATTTGTTCCTCCAGCTGCAGGATGCATACAGTAGTTAGTTATTTTGGTGGACCATTGGTTAACCCATTTAATGCTAAATCTGAATGTACTACAGAAGGCACTCCATGGTCATCTTAGAATGCAAAGATACTATAACTGCATGCGTTTTCACCCCAACTAAAAGCCAACACCTTATTCACCTCCTCCACTCTCATATTCATCAAGAAATATGATATTTCTGGATTTTTTTGTCACTAAATAATTGACATGTATAAAAATCATCTGTTCATTACCTTTACTGATATTCTCCCCTCTACCAGTCAACTGAGTTAATCTTTCCTTAGAAAGGACAGAATAGTGGCACAGTGGTAGAGTTGCTGTATCATAATTATAGTGGTCAAGGTTCAATCCTGATCTCTAGTACTGTAGAGTTTTCACATTTTCCCTCTCACTCTTTCTGCTGCACGAAGATGTGCAGGTTGGTAGGGTAATTGGCACTGTAAATCGTCCCTAGTTTGTACGTGACTGGTAGAATCCGCGGTGTGAGGAGAATAACATTGGATGAGGATAATATTGGCGTAAGTGAGTGCTTATGGGACAGGCATAGACTTGATAGATGCAAAATGCTAAAGTACGATTCAACACGAAACGTCACCCATTCCTGCTATCCAGAGGTGCTGTCTGTCCTGCTGAGTTACTCCAGCATGTTGTGTCTAGAAGAGGAACTTCTTTAGTCAGGTGGTAGTTAATTTGTGGAACTCATTGCCACAGAGGCCAAGTTAGTGGATATTTTTAAGGCAGATAGACAAATTCTTGATTAGAATGGGTGTCAAGGGTTATGGGGAGAAGGCACGAAAATGGGATTAGGAGACAGAGATCAGCCATGATTGAATGGCGGAGTAAAATTGATGGGCTGAATGGCCTAATTCTACTCCTATAACTTGTGATCTTGTGAATTATCTTCAGTGTAAACCAGCATCTGTAGTTCCTTCCTACAGCATATACTTGATGATCCAGTAGGTTTGTTTCTCTGCTGTATAACTATAAATCTATAAATGTTTAAGTATCCTTAATTCCTTTCCTTTCTCCCTGCATATTCTTTCAGAGCTTCAAGGGACTGATCTCCTAAAAGGGAAAAACATTGGTTGAGAAATAAAAAGGCCTGGGGAGCAATTTCAAGACACAGATAGGCAGCTCTGCTACTAATAAGGATTTTAATATTGTTAATGTGCAATATGTCAACACTTAAGGAAAACAGATACCTTGGAGAGTTGTATGGCTGGAAAAAGATACTGAGATATTGAATGGTGAGATCGCAAAAGGAACTGGATCGAGGATCAATGGATATTTTTAAAGCAGAGATCGATAGATTCTTGATTTGTGCAGGTGTCAGGCATTATGAGGTGAAGGCTGGAGAATGGGGTCAGGAGGGAGAGAAAGATCAGCCATGATTGAATGGCGGAGTAGACTTGATGGGCCAAATGCCCTAATTCTGCTCCTATTACTTATGACATGATCAGAAATTTAAAATGGAGATTTTGCCAGGTCATGAACAAATGGTTGGTCCCAAGTTCAATTGTGTAATGATGGGATATCAACTCAACTTTTCATAAGGAACTATGCCCAGGAGGCTAGTAAGGAGAAAAGTGGCATAAACCTTTGTAAGGGCTCAAAGTGTCAGCTAGCATGTGAGGGGGGCAATGGACAGGGGCCGTTTTGGATCAGGACCTTTCTTCAGACTTCAGATGTCGTCAGACTTTTACTCACGATTCCAGCATTCTCCATCTCTCTGAAAATTGGAACTGCTGCCTGGAGGCAACATAAACGTGGTTGAAGATTTCAGACAGATATGAACTGAGGCAGAGGCAAAGATAAGTGACATTCTGATAGTTGGGGCCATTTCTGACAATGCTGTAGATATGTGGTCTGTAGTGCATCTGACTGTTAAATAAGTTGCCGACGTTTCCCTCAGTTTCAAAAGTTTGCAGGCCGAGGGAAGGTTAAGGGCCTGTCCCACTTGGGTGACCTAATCCGTGAGTTCTGGCGAGTTTGCCCTCGACTCATACTCGCAGCATGGTCGACACGAGGTCGTAGGAGGTCTTTGTAACTCTTCTTCATGCTCGAGAGTAGTCCCCATGTACTCGAATCCACAGCAAGGTTGCGGCGTATTTTTCAACATGTTAAAAAATGCCCGCGAGTAAAAAAAGGTCGCCATGGAAAAAATTGATACTTTTTTTTACTCGTAGGTTTAGTCGTAGTAGGTCGTAGTAGGTCGGCATGTTAGTCGTAGGTAGTCGAGGGTAGTCGAAGGTAATCGAAGGTAGTCTTCATCATAGTCAAAGGGAGGTTGAAGGGAGGTCGAAGGAGATCGAAGGAGGCCATCTTCACTCTCCACTATTCGGTGTCTAATTTTCCCGAGGTTAGTCGTAGCTGGTCTTGAACATAGTTGAAGGAGGTCGAAGGAGGTCTTCTACATAGTCGAAGGAGGTCTTCAACATGACATTTTTTCAAACACTCCTACACTCTTCTAAACTCGCAAATTAAGTCGCCGTAGTGGGACAACCCCTTTAACAATTTGTAGTTGGTATCAGAGCACAGTTGCTGACTCAATGTAAAGAATTAAGAGAGCTTATAGTTTGCTGTGGGGTAGGTGATAACGAGTTATACACTGTGAAACTCAACAGGATGACAGTGAAATTAGCACGACGACGAGTGTGGGGGAGGGACTGAGAGATGCAGATGCAAAGGTTACTTTGTAAGATAAATCAACATTCATGCAAGGGTCTCCTATCTCTCTTTCCCTCCGCCACTCTAGGCATTGAGCTAGTTTCACTGTTGTCCTGTTGAGTTTCACTAGTAACCCATTATCACCCACCGCACAGCCAAAAATGGACCATCGAGGGCCCCACCTTTCTTTGATTATCATTACTTTTCGCATATCTTTCATTAATTTGTTCTATTTACCTACTATATCTCTCAATCCCTTTGCCTTAACTCTCAGTCTGAAGAAGGGTCTCGACCCGAAACGTCACCTATTCCTTTTCTCCAGAGATGCTGCCTATCCCGCTGAGTTACTCCAGCATTTTGTGTCTAACTTCGGTGTAAACCAACATCGGCAGTTCCTTCCCACACAAATAAGATTCCATTCATCACTTAACCGTTCTGTGCCAAGTAATCTTGAAAAGGGGAAATCCTGTGTGTAGTCTGGAAAATGTGGACATTGAGTTTGGGAGACAACAACATGTTCAAAGAAGTTAGAGAAGAAAGGAATTTGTAAGCATTTGTAAAAATTCATCAGATTCATTTGAGCATGCAGATGTCATTGAACCATTTTGTCCTGTGAGGCACATTGAACCCGGAGAAATTGATCATGTCATTTTTCATTATTAGCAAAAAAAATTGAACCACTCTTTGGTATCCAATATGTGATTAGCATGCTCAGCTTGTTATGGAAATGCTTTTGACTATGCGATGATTCTAAAAGGATCATGTCAACCTGGAAGAGTGGGCATCAGAAGGCTTTCATGGCATCTTATTATACCGGTCCACCTCCGATTTTCCGGCAACCGGTGACCCGGCACCTCATTTAATCCGGACAAAATTACAAGAGCGCACTAGAAATCTCCCCTGGAAGTCCCCCCGAAAAAGTGGTGCCTAGGCTGGGTGAGGCAGCCGATCTCAACCTCATCAGGACTTCTGTGGCTGATCATTGGGTCAAAATTGACCACTGCAGCCGGGGCTCTGGAACATTCCACCTGGCCGGAGCCGGCAGACCCGTTCCTATAGCCCACTTCTGAGATTGACTTTGCAAGCTGGTATTGCGGCCTCCGCGAGGCTATGACTTCTGTTGGTCCAGCAAAACGGATAATTCAGCATGGCTCTACAACCAAGAGTGTCAGAAATCAGAGGTGGACTTCAATATTGTAGGATTTTAGAGTATCTTGTTTGTAATTGTTTAAGCAAACTGAAACATCTTCTTTAGTTAACCTATAGTTAATTAGGGCTTGTCATGATCAAATGAAGATTTATACTATTTTGTGCCATATGAATATTTAAATTCTATTTACTTTATTACTATAGATCCTAATGGACCTGTCCCACTTAGGGGACTTTTTAGACGACTGCAGGAGACTCTGCAGGAAACTCTGTGGTCATCACATGGTTGCCACGTGTTCACGGGTGGTTGCTGGGGAGACGCCTTCATGGTCGCGAGGAGTTCCCGCATTCTAGGAACTAGTCAGGGCCTCATTATGGTCGCCGCGAATTTTTCAACATGACCAGAATGAAGCCGCCATGGAGAGTAGCGAGAATTCTCGTGCCATAGGTGGGTCGCCAGGAGGTCCTAGTGGGTTGCCAGGAGGTTGAAGGTTCTTGCAGGTCCTCGTAGGTTGTAGCCTGTGCTGACTGGTGAATTTCATTGGCTCATTGGGAAAAAAAATGTAAGCAGTAGTTTTCAGAACCAAGGATAACCGACCGGTAATGTTAAATGACCGCCGAGCTTCACAGCCGGTTATCTCTGGCTCCTTAAAATTTATCACCATTCCTTCTCCCCCCTTCTCTCCCCCTCCCCCCCCCCTTTCTCCCCCCCCCCCACCCCTTTTATAAAGTATTAAAAAAGTATTGTTTAAGTACACTATGCTTAGCTGTCTTAATTACAGCGCCAACCTTCCTGTTCATCGTGGTTCATCTGTATCACCCTGTCTTTCCACCGTGTGAATTTCACTCAGACAGTGCTCCTCCCGCTTGTCCTGACCCCCGCCTGCATAACAGGCTGGTTAAGGAAGCGATGTGAGTTTGTGTGTGTTCCACTCTGACAGTCACTGCTGGCAACTTGACAGTCATCAGCAGTCGCCTGAAAAACTGCCTAAGTGGGACAGGCCCATTAGAATGCCATTTGATTGTTCCCATCTGCTCTAAGATCACTATCATCCCAATGACAACGAATTGCAAGGTAGGATGTCCTTAATCACTAAGGACTCTGACTAGCACCATCATGAAGTACTTCAAGAGGCTGGCAATGATGCATCAACTCCAACCTCCTAGAGAGCCTGATCCAAGTTGATACAATATGCCTACCCTGACAAAGGATTCACGGCAGACCCCATCTCCCTGGCCCTTCACTCATCCCTGGAGCATCTGGAAACAGAGGCATCTATGGCTGTCTCCTTTGTATTAACTATAGCTCCACCGTCAACAACATAATCCCAATCAAACCTATCTCCAAACTCCTGAACATAGCACTCAGCACATCCCTCTGCAACTAGATTCTCAGTTTGCTGATTCCTAGACAACAATCATGAAAGGACATGAAACAAAACGATTATGTCCACCGGTGCCCCACATAGATGCGTTCCCAGTCCCTTACTATACTCTTTCTACCCACAACTGCATCCAAATTTGGCTCTTCACCCATTTACAAGTTTGCAGGTATCTGAGCCATTGTGGGATAGATCTCAGAGTACAGAAAGGACTTAGTGCTTAGTAGCATGGTGTCAAGAAAACAATCTTTCCCTGAATATCAACAAGATGAAGGATATAATCATTGACTTCAGGAAACAGGGTGGTGCACGTGCCTCAGTCAGCATCAATGATGCTGCAGTTTAAATGGTTGAGGTCTTCAAATTCCTGGATGTAAATATAACTAATAATTTATTTTGGTTCAATCAAATTGATGCCAGAGCCAAGGGAGCACATCAACACCTTTCCTTCCTCGGGAGATTAAGGAAATTCAGCATTTCTCCGATTACTACCAACCTACAAAAGCATCATAAAAAGCATCCTTTTGGGAAGCATCGCAATTTGGTTTGGCAGCTACTCTGCCCAAGAGATTGCAGAGAGTTATGAATGTTCATTCATCAGTCCATCACACTCCATCTACATAACCACGGATCACTTTCAATCAGTCACTAATCCCTCTTCTTCCCGTTCTAGTCAGGCAGATGATATAACAGCTTGAAAGTATGTACCCCAAATTCAGAAATAGCTTCTTTGCTGTAATCGGACTACTGAGTGACCCTCTCATTGTGGCCTTTGCAGCTTTTCTCATTTTTTTCTGCAGTTTCTCTATAGCTGTATTGCTGCAGCCCTGTATTCTGCAAACTGGTTATGTTGCTCTTTGTACTATCTGTCGTATGTTTATGACTTGGTTGTACTCACGTAATGCATGATCTGACTGGATAGCATGCAAAACAACATTTGTCCACTGTATCTCGGTGCACGTGACAATAATAAACCGAGAGCAATACCTCTATCTAATATTCCCTGTAATAAATGGCACACCCTCCACCTAGTATGAAAATCCTCATGGTAGACACAAAATCTGGAGTAACTTAGTGGGACAGCAGCATCTATGGAGAGAAGGAATGGGTGACGTTTCGGGTCGAGATCCTTCTTCAGACTGTCAGGGGAGTGGGCGGGACAGAGATTAGAAACATAGAAACATAGAAATTAGGTGCAGGAGTAGGCCATTCAGCCCTTCGAGCCTGCACCGCCATTCAATATGATCATGGCTGATCATCCAACTCAGTATCCCGTACCTGCCTTCTCTCCATAACCTCTGATCCCCTTAGCCACAAGGGCCACATCCAACTCACTCTTAAATATAGCCAATGAACTGGCCTCAACTACCCTCTGTGGCAGAGAGTTCCAGAGACTCACCACTCTCTGTGTGAAGAAAGTCTTTCTCATCTCGGTCTTAAAGGATTTCCCCCTTATCCTTAAGCTGTGACCCCTTGTCCTGGACTTCCCCAACATCGGGAACAATCTTCCTGCATCTAGCCTGTCCAACCCCTTAAGTTTCTATAAGATCCCCTCTTAATCTCCTAAATTCCAGAGAGTATAAACCGAGTCTATCCAGTCTTTCTTCATAAGACAGTCCTGACATCCCAGGAATCAGTCTGGTGAACCTTCTCTGCACTCCCTCTATGGCAATAATGTCCTTCCTCAGATTTGGAGACCAAAACTGCACGCAATACTCCAGGTGTGGTCTCACCAAGACCCTGTACAACTGAAGTAGAACCTCCCTGCTCCTGTACTCAAATCCTTTTGCTATGAAAGCTAACATACCATTCGCTTTTTTCACTGCCTGCTGCACCTGCATGCCTACTTTCAATGACTGGTGTACCATGACACCCAGGTCTCGCTGCATCTCCCCTTTTCCTAATCGGCCACCATTTAAATAATAGTCTGCTTTCCTGTTTTTGCCACCAAAGTGGATAACCTCACATTTATCCACATTTTACTTCGGAGTCACGTGAGTGACTACGTGAAGAAGAGCCCGCCTCACGCTGGTAACGGCATTACGTCGACGCTGACGGCAGAAGCAGGAGCTGCACAGACAGCTCCTCGACAGCGGTAGGTTCGGAACCGGCAGGTAAGTGCTGTTGAAAAACTTTTTTAGGACTAGAAAACTCCGTGCCTGGTGGAAACCAGGATTTTAAAGGTTTTAAAAACTAACTAAAAGTTTAAATTAAACAGATATACTCTGTTAAAATAACGGAGTTTTAAAAAGAACGTCCCAGGGGAATACCCAGCGATCGGGACGAGAGATTAATTACGGGCCGGTTCCGATACTGGTACCGTTTAAAATACGGTAGAAAGGTTTAAATGCTCCACAATTTTGGCAGGATATTTTAAAAGTCAGAAAGACTGTATTTTTAAAAAAAAAAAGTTAATAAAATTCGCGATATGGAGAAAGTACTCCATAATATAAAAAGAGACTAGGGTCACAGTACCCAAACAGTTCCCCAAAAAAGACCCTGAGGGGCTTGAATGTACTAAAGACCAGGGTCACAGTACCCAAACAGTTCCCCAAAAAAGACCCTGAGGGGCTTGAATATACAAAATATGGCTATGTGCCAAATTGAAAAATAAAAACTCTGACCCTGGATAGGGTGGAGGAAGTCTCTTTGGATATAATTCCAAGTGGATCAGGGCTGCAAAAGACAGACCCTGCAAGTGGTGATGTGTAATTATGAATGCACACTACAAATAAAATAAAAATAAAAGTGAGGCCAGGTGTGCCTGAGATAGCAAAAGTTTTTGCTATATCTAAAGGAAGTGGTGAGGCTATGGAAAAACCTAGCTACCTACATTATGTATATGGTATCTCACCAACTTCATGATTCTGTGATGATTGAAATATTAAAATTGCACAGCACAGGAAATTGTGCCTCATTGGAAGAGCCTACGGTTTATCCGTTAATATGGGCATTCATGACTCCAAATATGAGAGCGTCAAATAGTGAGGTTTAAAAATCCTCACAAATTATTCTGCTGCTATTATGGCTTTTGGGCAGATGAAAGGAAAACATAAAATAAAGACGCTATTGTGCAATTTTTTCTATGAAATTTTGTATAAAATAAATGGCTATTTGGCCCATTTTTCACCCAAGGTTGCATACCTGTGTCGAGCAAGTGGTGTTTAAGCTCTTGGTTATCTGTTTGGAGTAATCTGCCTAACTTATTGAAATTGGATGAAAAGCTAAAATATTTTAGCTGCATGAAACCTTCGTCTTTGGACGAAAAGGTATTTTCGCCCAGAAGGGGATTTGATATTGGAAATAGAGGCAGAAATATGTCAAGGAAGTTTTATTGTATTGCACAACCAAATACTTACCCGAATTCAGGGGATAAGGAGACCACCACGCTCATATGCAGAGGAATTAAAGACTTGTTCTCTGCTTAAAGAAACTGCGGATTAATCTCCAGTTAGAGGGAGATTACAAAAAGTTTATTAAGACTGGCTTACTATTATTTTTGATCAGTATATTACGAGCAGTTTCATTAACTACTATTACTTTTAAAAACAAGAGGTTAATCCTCCTGTACAGAATAAACCTGCTTATGTTTTCGTGTTTCTGCAATTGAAAAAGCAGAGTTTTATGTCCACATTGCCTAATTATCTGGAAAAGGGGTAATGGAAAAGATTTTGAACACGAGCATAAATTTGTCTTTAATGTTAGAAGGCATTACAGATGATGGTTGCAGAAGTATTCTGGACCTTACAGGTCTAAATAAGTTTGTAGAATACAAACATGTTCAAATGGAGTCATGGAATACTGCAAAATATTTAATTCAGCAGGTTGTTATATGGCTAAGATTGATGAAAAGACGCCTATTATTCTGTACCTATGTATCAGGTTTCGGTGATACTTAAATTTTAATTGGTTGTGACAATTATGGCAGTTAAGCTTTGCCAAATGGACTGAGTTCAGCTTTTTACTCTTTACGAAACTGTTGAAACCAGTTTTAGCCCAATTAGAGCACAAAATGCACATCATTATGGCTTATCTCAATGACATTCTGGTCATTAGTGATTATCAGGAGTCAGCTGAGGACTCAGTTTCAGTTACTAAAGCTTTGTGGTAAGCTAAGGTTCTTAATTCAGCTAATTAAGTCCCAGCTGCAGCCAGCACAAACAATTTACTTTTGGGGTTTGTAATTAACTCAGTGACTATGTTAATACCTTTACCAACAGATAAAGTCGATGATATTTTGGTAACTTGTCATTATCTCATTCAAAACCTTATCCTTCCATCCGAGAAATGGTGACAACCATTGGTGAACTGCTAGCAGCATTTCCTGCAGTAGAATTTGGTTCATTACATTTATTGATATCTTCGAAGGTACAAGATACAAGCTCTCAAAGAGAAGGCAGGCCATTTGACAGGCCTATGTAATTAACAAAAGAAGCTGTATTGGAATTTACAATGGTGGGTTAAAAAAGGAAAATGTCCCACAAGCTGCTAATAAATATTATGATTAAACAGCCTGAAATGGTTTACATACAGATGCTAGTGCTCTCGGATGGGGGGGCCACAGATTTATCCTCCAGTTGTGGAGGTAGATGGAAAACTGAAGAACAAGTGTTTCTCCAAGAGTATGGTATTAACTATTTGGAGTTATTGGGGCCTTTTATGGGCTTAAAGCATATTGTTGTGCTAAACAAGGTCTGCATGTGTTAATACAATTACACAATAAAACAGCTGTGGTTTACATTAATCACATGGGGAGAGTTGGATCAGTATCATGTGATTGTCTGGTCAATGAGATATGGCAATGGAGTATTGGTCGGCAGATATGGATTGCAGTAAGCTATACTCCAGGTAAAGACAATGTGGTAGCAGATGAAAGGTCCGGGATTTTTAAAGATAATACGGAATGGATGTTTAAGCCAGCAATATTTAAGAATATTGTTAGACGATTTGGGTTTCCAGAAATTGATTTGTTTGCATCCAGGCTTAATCATCATTTGCCTCATTATGTGTCTTGGGAACACGATCCGGACGCAGTTGCAGTAGATGCATTTTTATTACACTGGGGGAAAATGTTCTTTTATGCTTTTCCACCATTTGCTCTGATCCAGAGATGCTTGAAGAAAATAGAGCAAGATTCAGCTTCCGGATTGTTGGTAGTGCCAAATTGGCCAACTCAACCTTGGTTCCCAGTTATGCTGAATATGATTAAAGAACCGTATATGCAGATTCTTAACTGTAGTGATATCTTGACTAATCCAGTAACAAATGAAGATTACCCATTATATGCATATATGAATTTGTTAATCTGCAGGTTTTGACCAGACCACTACAGGAACTGGGATTGTCGGACCAAACTTGACAGTTATTGGCGCATCATGGCGAGATAGCACACAGAAACAATATATGACACATATTAAGAAATGGGAAGAATTTTGCACACAGTCAAAATATTTCTGATGATTATGTGAATGTTACTCATGTTTTGGAATTCCTTGCCAATTTGCGCTTTAGCCAACATTTAAGTTACAGTGCCATTAACACTGCACGCAGTGCCTTGTCGTCCTATTTAGGACTTATGACTGGTGAGAAATCAATTGGGTCGCATCCATTAATATCCACGATTCATGAAAGGAATTTTTCACATGAATCCGCCAAAACCTAGATATACAGAGATTTGGGATGTGAGCATAGTACTTGCTCTATTTAGAGAATGGACGCCAATTAAAGGGTTGTCATTGAATAGGTTAACATTGAAATTGGTCATGTTAATGTCACTGGTCTCAGCCCAAAGAGTGCAAACTTTACAAATGTTGCGTTTAGACTGTATGCATGTGACTACAGATAACGTTGTATTCTATGTTTACGATCTGATCAAACAAAGTAGACCAGGGAGATCTGGAACAAAGGTAACTTTTCAAGCTTTTCATATTGAGCTTGCTTTGTGTGTGGTTAGACATTTGAACCAATGTATTAAAGTGACGGACACTTTTCGAGGAAACGAAAAGACATTGCTGCTTACGCACAAAAAGCCACACACAAAAGCTTTAGTTCAAACTATCTCAAAATGGTTGAAACAGGTGTTGGTTTTAGCGGGAGTAGACACTGATGTCTTCAAATCTCACTCCACCAGGGCGGCAGCTACGTCCGCGGCGAAGGGCGGGACGTACCTCTCGAGCATATTTTTAAAAAATCGCAGGGTGGAGTAAAGAAGAAACTTTTTCAAAGTTCTACAACAAACCTGTTCACACTATGACAAGCTTTGGACACGCGGTGTGTTGGGAGCACTATAATCACCTGCTTTGTTTGCTATTTAATTGCTATAATCAGCTGTGTAGTCACTGATATCTTTTGTCACTTGTAATCATTTTTCCCTCAAATATAAGGAGGGTATTATATGGTCTTTCAGCCATTAAAAAACTTAATTGTGAAAAGATCTAACATTTGTGTGCTTTCTCATGTATGTGTTTACTTAGCCGGACTGTCGTACGGATTAATTCTACGACATGAAAAACACAGAAAGCTTTAAAACTCTTCACGTAGTCACTCACGTGACTCCGAAGTAAAATAGTAAGATTAAACGAGAACTCACCTGTTCGAAGTTTGATCGTTATTTTACGAGGAGTTACGATGAGGGATTACGTGCCCTCCACTCCCACCCTCGTAAAAATAAATGATCAAATGGTGGTTCTAAGTCTTTTTATGAGCCTTACTATGTTACTCCGGCTTTGGTGTTCTGTGTTTTTCATGCCGTTGCTTTGAAGTATGCCGTTACCAGCGTGAGGCGGGCTCTTCTTCACGTAATCCCTCATCGTAACTCCTCGTAAAATAACGATCAAACTTCGAACAGGTGAGTTCTCGTTTAATCTTACTATTATACTGCATCTGCCAAACATTTGCCCACTCACCCAGCCTATCCAAGTCACCTTGCAGTCTCCTAGCATCCTCCTCACAGCGAACACTGCCCCCCAGCTTAGTGTCATCCACAAACTTGGAGATATTGCCTTCAATTCCCTCATCCAGATCATTAATATATATTGTAAATAGCTGGGGTCCCAGCACTGAGCCCTGCGGTACCCCACTAGTTACTGCCTGCCATTGTGAAAAGGACCCGTTTACTCCTACTCTTTGCTTCCTGTTTGCCAGCCAGTTCTCTATCCACATCAATACTGAACCCCTAATACCGTATGCTTTAAGTTTGTATACTAATCTCTTATGTGGGACCTTGTCGAAAGCCTTCTGGAAGTCCAGATATACCACATCCACTGGTTCTCCCTTATCCACGCTACTAGTTACATCCTCGAAAAATTCCACAAGATTCGTCAGACATGATTTACCTTTTTGATTGAATGTAGTCGGAGACAGTAAGACTGGTGGGAGAACTGGGAATGGGGGAGGTGATGGAGAGGGAGGGAAAGCAAGAGCTATTTAAAGTTAGAGGTCAATGTTCATACTGCTGGGGTGTAAGCTCCCCAAGAGAAATATGAGGTGCTGTTCTTCCAATTTGCGCTGGGCCTCACTCTGACAATGGAGGAGGCCCACGACAGAAAGGCGGATTGGGAATTGGAGGGGGAGTTGAAGTGCTGAGCCACCGGGAGATAAGGTAGATTAAGGCAGACTGAACGGAGGTGAAAATCCTCATAATGCCCAGACTTTACACACTGCAAAGTTTCATTTCCGGGAATGCATTGCCTTTGTAAAACAAGGAGTGTCTGTAAAATGCCACTGGGGATGAAATCCCTTTCCCTTAAGGATCTTCCATTTGCTTCCCTTAACATTGGTGGATACGTCACATATGTCATTTGGGAAAGGAAATCAAGATGGGCTAGTTATTTGTTTTCACAATTTGCTCAACATTCAAGATGCTTTTCTCGTGACTCTTGCAGTTAATGCAGGCACTTGCTGGCAAACAATGGAAGCATAGTCAAAATAATACAAATGCTGTTGAAACAGATGTTGTATTCATTTTCATGGTAGTTACCAGATGTTTATGAAAATAGATTTTTGTAACTTCTTTACATTGCCATATTGACACAAAATGTCGCAGTTCAGAGTAAAGCACAGCATCTCAAATCCTCCTTAAAAGCGTCTCAAATCCTCCTTAAATCATTGAAAAGTCTTTAGAAATCTGGCAAGATCATCTGCACAGATTGGCAAGGTGGAACAGCATTGTGGCACAGCAGTAGAGTTGCTGCCTTACAGTGCCAGAGACCCATGTTTGATCCTGACTAAGGATGTTACATGCACGGAGTTTGTACATTCTCCACGTGACCGTGTTGGTTTTCTCCGAGTGCTCCAGTATTTTCCCACACTCCAAAGACATATGGGATTGTAAGTTAATTGGTTTTGGTAAACATTGTAAATTCTCCCTAGCGCATAGGAAAGTGCTAGTGTAGGGGGATCACTGGTCGGCATGGACTCTGTGGGCTGAAGGGCCGGTTTCAATGCCATTGTAGAGAGTCCAAACGTCATGTACAAATGTTGTTTTTATTAAGACATTACAGGTTTGGCATACATGCGAGTTTAGTACACTAACATTTAGGACCGATATGAGAAAAACATTTTTCACACAGAGTGGTGAATCTCTGGAATTCTCTGCCACAGAAGGCAGTTGAGGCCATTTCATTGGCTATATTTAAGAGGGAGTTAGATTTGGCCCTTATGGCTAAGGGGATCAGGGGGTATGGAGAGAAGGCAGGTATGGGATACTGAATTGGATGATCAGCCATGATCATATTGAATGGCGGTGCAGGCTTGAAGGGCCGAATGGCCTACTCCTGCACCTATTTTCTATGTTTTCTATAAAGTCATTGTTGATGCTGTTGAGCCAGGATGTTAACACACGGTCTTGAGCTAAGTTTCTGCTGTTGTTGTTAACTGATGACGTTCTCTTCCTTCCAAATGCAGTCACATGACCGTTCCAGTTCTGGTGACGAGGGTTCGATCAGTAAGTGGCTTGACCACCAGGTGGCACCACACTGTATCTCTGAACTAAACTAAAGTCAACTAAAGTAAACAAAACACAGCTTTCCTGTTCATGGTTGAAAACAAACACTGTAAAGTGGAGACACAAGAGACTGCAGGTGCTGGAATCTTGAGCCCTCCTCCTCTCCCTCTCTCTCCCCCTCTCCCTCTCCCTCTCCCTCCCCCTCTCCCTCCCCCTCCCCCTCTCCCTCTCCCTCCCTCCCCCTCTCCCTCCCCCTCTCCCTCCCCCTCTCCTTCCCCTCTTCCTCCTCTCCTCCCCCTCTCCCCCCTCTTCCCCCCTCCCCTTTCTCGCTTGCCCCTCTCTCCCTCCCCCTCTCCCTCCCCGTCTCTCTCTGCCCCTCTCTCTCTCTCTCTCTCCCTCTCTCTCTACGGCCTCTCCATGTGGGGCTTCCACAATCAGCGCGACCTCTGCACTCACCGGAAACTACGCAATCAGTGCGACCTGTCCTCCAAGTGGAAATCACGAAATGAGCGGGGACTTGTGGACTAAACACAGTTGGACCCTAATAAAGCATTTATTCCTTCCAAACACAGTCAGAACCGAATAAAGCATTTATTCCTCCCAAACACAGTCGGACCTAATAAAACATTGCAGTTTCAAGCACAGGCAGGGCAGCAGGCAAAACAACTCATGGCATTGTCATTAAGGGCTAACAAATCATTTATTGCAAGTGCATTGCAGATTCACAGTTCAGTTGATTCACCAGCTTAGAATGACAGTCGTGGCCTCTCCCTCGCGATCTTGCAGAGTGACTGACTCACATCCAGGCATCCAGGGTTTTATAGTCCCTGCCCCCCCCCCCCCCCCACCCGGAAGGGGCATTACCTTAATCGTGGTGATTAACAGGTGAATCAGTGATCTCAAGGTTTTTTAAACACTCATAACTTTTTTATTTTTCATCGATGGGAAAAATCTTCGGGGCTGGCTCAAACGGAGGAGGACTGTGAGTAAGATGGCAATAGATCATAGCGATATAGGGTAGTGTTTGTTCTAAAATTAATATACAGCGCAGACAGGAAGTGGTCAAGATGAGACTTTTAATTATATAGATGTTTTATTCTTAATTGTTTTCTGTATATCATGTTGTTACTTGCGAGCAAAGCACCAGGGCAAATTCCTTGTATGTACACATATTTGGCTAATAAAATGTATTCAATTTAATTCAATTCAATACCCACCCTTACCCCCGTAATGGTCCTCTATCCTCATTCGTCCTTACAAGCTCACCTCATCCCATCTCCATCTTTATCTTCCTCCACCTACTCATCTGCCGGATCAACCCTGAGTCCATCTGAATCTACCTATGCATTGGTAGCCCTCCCCTCCCCTTCCCCTCACCTCATTCTGCCAGCTATTTCCCCATCTTGAAGAAGAGTCTTGAACTCACCAGGTGGCGCCAGCAATGGCTGCCTCATCAACAGTTTGTCTGACCCTTCCTTCTTTTGTTTGTTTGTTTGTATGTGATAATGTAATGTTTTTAGTGTTCATTAGCTTGTTTTATGTGGGGGGTGAGGAGGGGGTGGGGGGAGTTGGGGTAAACATTTCAATTCTTACCTCGACGGTGATGACATTTTTTTTTCCCTATCGTATCTCCGTCCGCACTGGTGCCTAACATCGAGGAGTTGGCGGCCTTTGTTGGAGACCCTATTTTGAGTGCTCCACCGCGGGTGCCTGCGGACCCTCAACATCGTGGAGCTCGTGGTCTCCTGGGTCAGAGACCGACTTCGGGAGCTCCAAGCCGCAGGAGGTTCGACCTCCCCGACACGGGAGCTTTGACTGCCCCAATGCGGGAGCTTCAATCGCCCCAACGCGGAGGATTCAAAATACCGCCGCCTGCGGGAGCTTCGATTGTCCCGACTGTGGATGGGTTTCACCCGCCCCGACTGCGGGAGAATAAAGAGGGAGAAGATTGGACTTTATTGCCTTCCATCACAGTGAGGAACGTGGGGAAATCCGCTGTGATCGAATCCTCCAACAGATGTTTATTCTTTTGGAATTTTTTCAGATGTAAAAATGAATTAATTGCTCTGTTATTTTATATAATAATATTTATATTAATATTAATATAATTATATTAAAATAATTTTATATTAATAGCAAAAGGATAACGAGGGATAAATTGGAACAATTAGAGAGCCAGAATGGACAGCTATCTGCAGAGCCAAAAGAGATGGGGGAGATATTGAACAATTTCTTTTCTTCGGTATTCACCAAGGAGAAGGATATTGAACTCGGTGAGTTAAGGGGAAAAAGTAGAGTAGCTATGGAAACTATGAGATTCAAAGAGGAGGAAGTACTGACACTTTTGAAAAATATAAAAGTGGATAAGTCTCCAGGTCCTGACAGGATATTCCCTAGGACATTGAGGGAAGTTAGTGTAGAAATAGCAGGAGCTATGACAGAAATATTTCAAATGTCATTAGAAACGGGAATAGTGCCGGAGGATTGGCGTACTGCGCATGTTGTTCCATTGTTTAAAAAGGGTTCAAAATAAACCTAGCAATTATAGACCTATTAGTTTGACGTCAGTGGTGGGCAAATTAATGGAAAGGATACTTAGAGATAATATATATAAGCATCTGGATAAACGGGGTCTGATCAGGAACAGTCAACATGGATTTGTGCCTGGAAGGTCATGTTTGACAAACTTCTTGAATTTTTTGAAGCGGTAACTAGGGAAATTGATGAGGGTAAAAGCAGTGGATGTTGTCTATATGGATTTCAGTAAGGCCTTTGACAAGGTTCCCCATGGGGAAGGTTGGTTAAGTAAGGTTCAATCTTTGGGTGTTAATGGCGGAGTAGCAAGATGGATTCAACAGTGGCTGAATGGAGATGTCAGAGAGTAATGGTGGATGGCTGTTTGTCAGGTTTGGAAGCCGGTGACCAGTGGGGTGCCTCAGGGATCTGTGTTGGGTCCACTGTTGTTTGTCATGTACATCAATGATCTGGATGATGGGGTGGAAAATTGGATAAGTAAGTATGCAGATGATACTAAGATAGGTGGTGTTGTGGATAATGAAGTAGATTTTCAAAGTCTAACAGAGAGATTTGGGCCATTTGGAAAAGTGGGCTGAAAGATGGCAGATGGAGTTTAATGCTGATAAGTGTGAAGTGCTACATCCTTGGCAGGACAAATCAAAATAGGAACGTACATGGTAAATGGTAGGGAATTGCGGAATGCTGTGGAACAGAGGGATCTAGGAATAACTGTGCATAGTTCCCTGAAGGTGGAAATCGCATGTAGATAGGGTGGTGTAAAGAAAGCCTTTGGTGTGCTGGGCCTTTATAATCAGAGCATTGAATAATAGGAGTAAGGGAAGTAATGTTAAAATTGTACAATGCATTGGTAAGACCAATTCTGGAGTATGGTGTACAATTTTGGTCGCCTAGTTATAGGAAGGATGTCAACAAAAAGAGAGAGTACAGAGGAGATTTACTAGAATGTTGCCCCCCCCCCCCCAGGTTCCAGCAACTATGTTACAGAGAAAGGTTGAACAAGTTAGGTCTTTTATTCTTTGGAGCGCAGAAGGTTAGGGGGGACTTGATTGAGGTCTTTAAAATGATGAAAGGGATTAGATAGAGTTGACGTGGATACTTTTTTCCCCATTGAGGGTAGGGAAGATTCAAACAAGAGGGCATGACATGAGAATTAAGGGACAGATGTTTCGGGGTAACGTGAGGGGAACTTCTTTACTCAGAGGGTGGTGCTGTGTGGAATCAGCCTTCCAGCAAGTGGTGCAGGCAGGATCGATTTTAACATTTAAGAGTAAAGTGGATAGGTATAATGGACGTGAAGGGAATGGAGGGGTATGGTCTGAGTGCAGGTAGATGGGACTAGGGGAAAACAAATGGTCGGCACGGACTGGAAGGGCCGAAGGGCTGTTTCCGTGCTGTAATTGTTATATGGTTATATGGTTATAATCAGTGGAATATATTGAATTTATATGTATACAAAGGCTGTCAAGAATTCTGTTTATATTTTTGCTAAATTTAGCCACCAACTTATTCCATTCTCTTCCCATTCGTGACTTACTCAACGCTAATCAACTTCAGTAAGAAAGTAACAATTTTAAATGAGATCAGAATAAATGCTGGCAAATTTCCTACTGGCTTAAATGCCCTATGCCCCAAGGAACCGCACTGTAGTACGCAGATGGTCCAGATTGCCACAAGTGAGCAGAGGGATTTGTTTCTTCTTCGATTCCCTGGGATGCAATGAGCAATCAGTAACATCCGCTTCATAACATAGGTGCCAATTTGGCAAAATATCAACAGGAAAGGATCAAAATACTTGTTTTCTCTCTAAAGCCAAGAAAATGACCGATGTGTCATACATTCTGTAGCTTGGTTACATGACCTCAGCACCATTAACCGATTTATAGTTTCCATATGTGTCATGGTTGCAAAAACAAAGACATTAACAATACAGGGCAGCACTTTGCAACAGTGGTAGAGCTGCTGCTTTACAGCATCGGAGACCTGGATTCAATCCTGACTACGGGTGTTGTTTGTTATGGAGTTTGTACGTTTGCGTCTAGTGAACAAGAGGGTTTTTCTCTGGGTGCTCCAGTTTCCTCCCACCACCGCAGGTTTGTAGATTAATTGGCTATTGGAAATTGTAACATCCCTAGTGTGTAGGATAAGCGCTAGTTTACGGGGTAATCGCTGTTTGGCACCAACTTGGTGTATCTTTCCAAGCTGTATCGTTAAAGTCTAAAGTCTCAATCCGGCCAATGCAAATACCTAGACATGTCCGGAAGCACCTCACACTGTATGCTAGGATAGTTGTGGTCTGGAGAAGACCTCATAATGTTAATTAGAAGTGATAAGCTTTCAGGCTGGACATATCGAGTCAAAACTCCAGGATACCAACAGATCTGGGGTTGCAGGATTTGGGCGACTGTGTAGATGCACATACATACTCACTGGAACGCAGCAAGGCGCCTTTAAAACCATTTGGCTCCTAGCAGATCAATCTCTTCAGTTCAATACTTCCGATTACCCTCCTCAACTGACACACTCTCTTCCCTGCCTATTTTGAATCTTTTGCCTCTCACCTACACTCATTTGCAGCAGACAATTGACACACAAACTCAGTTTTGGAATATTGGAGGAAACTTGAAGCATCTAGATGCAAACCACGTGGTCACGGAAAAACATTGCAACCTCAATGCAGACAACACCCAAGTTTTCAGGTTCAGACCTAGATCTCTGAGTTGTGGCCAGCAGCACTAACTGCTGCACCACTGTCGCACTCATGGTTCTAGTTCATGTTTGTGACCATCACTAGCTGTAACGGCTGACAGAGGGAAACTTTTAAGGCTGACAGAGGGAAACTTCAGGATCAGACTTCCTCCACCTTCACAACACGATGGTGTACCTGCAAGAAAAGCATTAATTTTCATTCTTAGCATCACAGAGAGAACTCTGTGATGCAAAGAATGAAAATTAATGCTTTTCTTTTTGCAAACCATGATTAAGAGGGCTGGCAACCCAGCACTGACTGAACAACCCAGCACTGACTGAAATAGATGTGTTAAAATAGATGTCAGTCTGGATTAGATACACAAGATATTCAACTAAGTCTTTATCCTGCCTCCTAATTCAAAGATGAGGGTTATCACAACTGAGCCTTAGACATATTCTAATTACACAACTCCCTAAAGGACTGCCCTTTATAAAAAAGACACCCTTGTTCTGATAATACAGAGTGCAAACGTTGAATAAGGACTGAACTGCAAAACCAAACATTTTTATTTGCTAAAAAGCAGAGAGTCGCCAGTCTAAATCTGGCACTACACCATTCTGTAAAACTAACATTATCTGCAATTTGAAGGATAATAATGCTTAAAATATCATCTGTGTGTGGATTTCAGAACATGATTAAAACATATTGGTTTCATCAGTAACCTCAGACTAAAATAATTAAAACATGGTAAAATGTATTTGAACAAGGTTGCACTGGCATGAAGCTTGTGGTGAAAGGTCTATTGGTTACAATATTTATTAAAGGAGCTATCTGTTCCTGTTAAATGGCACCATTTTCCAACAAGCAACCTGAAAATATCCCACAGCATAACAGAGCTTAGCCCATCTTCAATTTTATTTTCAAAAATGGTTTTAAATTGCTATTAAATTATTACCAGAAAGCGTTTTGATATGATTATTGTCACATCTGACCAGGAGGTGAAGTTAATAATGATTACCGCAATCTCATGGGAAAGGAAGTATGGGAATGAACTCCACAAATAAATTAAATACCACATCAATAATAGGCAAAATATTTGTGGGATTCTTGTGTAAATTTGTTGTCTCGGCAATGTACTTAGGAAAGCGACATAATAAAGATAAAATATGTAGAAAAAACATTGGAGTTTGGCAAAACATTAAAGAAAATACTTCAAACATGCTCTTCTTGTCTGTCATACTTATGTCACCTTCTCCAGATTACAGAAGTCTCTCTCTTCGATTTAATATGTCAAGCTGCTCTTAAAATAAAACTGTTTATTCTGAAAACTCTCTCCTTGGAACACTCAACATTATGGTTTGGATGTTATTTTTTTCCCACAGCATGATAACTACTTAATTTTGGGAATTTATGCTGTTGTGAAATTCATTGTGATTAAAGTCTGGTTTTTCATGGGCATCAGAACCATTCCAAGTATCAGTCAATGGAGATAACTTTCACTGTTTTGATGAGAAAATATCTATTCCCTACCTAGGCGACTTACTTATTATGAACAAGACCGCAAGACATTGCAGAGAATTAGTGGACGTAACCCTGACCATCAGACAACCGACCTCCCTTTTCATTCCATTCATTCTTGCATTCTTTGAACCCTTTTTCATACCTCTAGTTTCCCTCTGCCCTGACTCTCAGTCTGAAGAAGGGTCTTGGCCCAAAACATCACCTATTCTTTTTCTCTAGAGATGCTGCCCTGACCTTTTGAGTTACTTCAGAATTCTGTGCCTATCTCCCTTCCATTGACTCAATTTACATTTCACATTGCCTCAGCAAATCAAGCACAAGTCACACCCTGGCCACCCTGGCCACTAGATCGCTCTTCTCCCTATCTCCCATCAGGCTAGAGGTACAGAAATGTGATAATGCACACCTCTAGATTCAGGCTCTGTTTCTTCCCAGCTGTTATCAGGCAACCAAACCATCCTATATTAAACAACTAGAGAGCAGCCCAGACCTGCAATCTACCTTATTGGAGACCCCTCAGACTATCTTTAATCAACTTTATCTTTACTGGACTTTATCATTGCACTAATCGTTATTCCCTTATCATGTACCTTGTACATCATGGATGGCTCGATTTTTATTATGATTTATGTAATAGTCTTTCTGCTGACTGGTTAGCACGCAACAAAACTTTTCACTGCACCTTGGTGAAAGTAAATTAAACTAGATTAAACATATATAGGAGGTGATTCAGGCGATGTGCTCTACACAAGGAGTCTATTTCATCACACTTCAGCTCCTCCCCTGATTATTTTATCAGTCACCTACTCTAAAGATTAATTTACAGCAGCCTGCTAATCAATCTTTGGGATGGAGGATGAAACCACTGCACCCAGCAGAAAATGTGTCGTCAAATGTGCAAACTCCCACAGGATTGAATCTATTTCCCTCCCACTGAGATGTAACTAGCACTGACTACCGCTCGACTGTGTTTACCCCGTGTGTTCCTGTGTGAGGTGGCTCCTCCGGCTAAAAATAAAACAATATTTCACAGTACCAAGTACACAGGCATCTCCGACAAGGTAGACATTTAAATTGGAAATAATAAACCTACATCAGAAGAAAAAGCCAAAATGATAAGCTATCTTATTATTCCAATTTGTGCAACTGAAAGTTAATTGGCTATGAATAATATTCACTGAGCAAATAGTAATGAATCTATTGCATGGTTGGGTTGACTAAGCAGCTGAATAATAGTTTGTGATTTAATTTGGTAGATATACAAGAGGTCATAGAAAGAAGAATCTGTCATCTTTGCTTTATTGATGGCACGGCCAAAATTGGTCCAGATTAGTTGTTTCAATAAATCTATAATAGTTTTCAAATTGTGTGGATTTTGAAGCACTTTAATATGTGCTTTGCATATCTATTTAAATCTGACTTGCCTGAGTTTTACATTGCCACTAATCAGATGACGTTACAATGGAAAAGAATGTTATTAATTGTTTAATTTAGTTTTGTTTTGAGATACAGGCGTGGAAATAGGCCAGTTGCCCACTGAGTCCGACCGAACCCGCGATCCTCGCACATTAACACTATCCTACACACATTAGAGACAATTAGTGCTACCTCCTGCACCATGCAGAATTCACTGACCATCAACTTCACGAACGAATTTCCACTCCTGTATATCGGCGAGACAGGCGCAGGCTCAGCGATCGTTTCACACTGAACACCTCCGCTCAGTCCACCTAAACCTACCCCCTGATCTCCCAGTTGCTCCAACACTTTAAACGACTCCCCTCCTATTCCCACACTGACCTTTCCGTCCTGGACCTTCTCCATTGTACAGAGTGAGGCCCAGCACAAATTGGAGGAACAGCACCTCAATTTTTGCTTGGCTAGCTTGCACCCAACAACCGTAGCGGTATGAACAATTGACTTCAAGTAACCCTTGCTTTCCCTCTCCCTCCATCCCCTCCCTTCCTGTTCGTCTACCAGTCTTACTGTCTCCGGCTACATTTTATCTCTGTACTGCCCACTAGGTATTTAATTGAGAAGATTTTTCCTCTAACATCAGTCGAAGAAGAACTGGACCGAAAACATCGCCCATTCCTTCTCTCCAGTGATGCTGCCTGTTCCGCTGAGTTATCCAGCATTTTGTTTATTTTATCTGTGTACAGACACAACTGGAGTAATATAAATAGATGATAATTAACCATATCACTATGTTGGACCATAAAGCTAACTAAAGGAAAATTAAGTTTTTGAAGGATATGAGGAGAAGTTTGTTCTCAGTATGTGCTAAGCAATTATACTGAAGATCAATGAAGATCATTCGGAGATTCAGTTCTAAATAGGAATAGTGTCCAAATTAAATAAATGAGCACATCGCATGTCCAGTGCATTTAACTAATGCTACATTACGTGCATCCTTCCAGATTTTTGTTTTGATGGGGAAAACGATTTATCCAGAAAATCAATTAAAGTCGAATGGAAGGCCAGTCCATTTTATGCAGGGATTTACATACAGAAATTGGAAATAACAAACTTCTATAAAAATAAGCCAAAATGGTAGGTATCTTTTAGATGGTTATTCACGGGAAAGTAAATTTCAGCATGTCTTCAATGTTAGTCAATGTTATTGATCATTATTTTTGTTATAATCCAACCAGTCCCAGAATGTTATGCAGGGAACATATAAATCTATAACTGCTGGCATAGCTCGTTTGCCATCATTCTGCCTTAATGAATTGTGGAAAATATCTTCAGCCCTGAGAGTGAAAATAATTGAGTAAAAGCAGTGAAGTTTAAAGTAAGTATTAAAGAGCTTACTTCTCTGAATGATATAAACACATACAAAGGCATGAGAAAACTGGCAACGCGGTGTTAAGCAAAATGTATTCCGTATGGATTAGATGAGTTATTATTAAAAAGAGAAAGTCATGGGAACTGATAGCAACAAAATTGCTCAACAGTATTTTCTTGATGAGAAATTTGCTTCAAAATTCTATTGATTTAAAAGGGCAGAGCAGCTACGTTTGTAATTCTTGCTAAGTCTTATTCTTCAGATAATGTCGTCATTTTATTTTCCATCTAACCATATAACAACCATATAACAATTACAGTACGGAAACAGGCCCTCTTGGCCCCACGTACCCTTCCAGTCCGTGCCGACCATTTGTTTTCCCCTAGACCCATCAAACTGCACTCAGACCATACCCCTCCATTCCTTCCCGTCCATATACCTATCCACTTTACTTTTAAATGTTAAAAACGATCCTGCCTTCACCACTTCTGCTGGAAGCTCATTCCACACAGCCACCACTCTCTGAGTAAAGAAGTTCTCCCTCATGTTACCCCTAAACTTCTGTCCTTAATTCTCATATCATGCCCTCTTGTTTGAATCCTTCCTACCCTCAATGGGAAAAGCTTATCCACGTCAACTCTGTCTATCCCTTTCATCATTTTTAAAGACCTCAATCAAGTCCCCCCCTTAACCTTCTGCTCCAAAGAATAAAGACCTAACTTGTTACAACCTTTCTCTGTAACTTAGTTGCTGGAACCAAGGCAACATTCTAGTAAAATCTCCTCTGTATTCTCTCTATTTTGTTGACATCCTTCCTATAATTAGGCGACCAAAAATTGTACACCATACTCCAGAATTGGTCTTACAATGCATTGTACAATTTTAACAATTACTTCCCTACTCCTATATTCAATGCTCTGATTTATAAAGGCCAGCACACCAAAGGCTTTACCACCCTATCCACATGCGATTCCACCTTCAGGGAACTATGCACAGTTATTCCTAGATCCCTCTGTTCCACAGCATTCCTCAATTCCCTACCATTTACCATGTACGTCCTATTTGATTTGTCCTGCCAAGATGTAGCACTTCACACTTATCAGCAGAATTATGCACCATCTGCCATCTTTCACCCACTTTCCAAATGGCCCAAATCTCTCTGTAGACTTTGAAAATCTACTTCATTAATCCACAACACCACCTATTAGTATCATCTGCATACCTTACTTTCCAATTTTCCACCCCATCATCCAGATTCATTGATGTACATGACAAACAACAGTGGGCCTCAACACAGATACTGAGGCACCCCACTGGTCACCGGCTTCCAACCTGACATAACACCATTCACCTATACTCTCTGAGACATCTCCGAATAAGCAACAATTACACCATTAGTTGAATCCATCTTGCTACTTCCCCATTAACACCACAAAGAGCGAACACTTTCTTAACCAACCTTCCATGGGGAACCTTGTCAAAGAGGCCTTACTGAAATCCTTATAGATCCACCCATCCACATGCTGTTACCCTCATCAATTTCCCTAGTAACCGCTTCAAAAAATTCAAAAAGTGATGTCAAATCATGACCTTCCAGCACAAATCCTCTTGTTGACTGTTCCTGATCAGACCCTGTTTAACCCAGATGCTAATATATATAAACCTTTCCATTAATGTAAGCCCACGCACTGACTCAAACTAACAGTCTATAATTGCTAGGTTTATTCTTTGAACCCTTTACTTAAACAAACTGGACAACATAGACGCAGATAACTTTACACAATCCTCCGGCACATAAGTTCCCTTTCTAATCGCATTTGCAATATTAGTCTGTCAACTAGCTCTACTGCTATTTCTACATCTAACTTCCCTCAAAGTCCTAGGGCATTTCCTGTCAGGGCCTGAGAGAACTTATCCATTTTTAATCTTTTTCAAAAGTGTCAGTATTCCTGCTCTTTGCGAATCTCATATAGTTTCATATGCTTACTCTAACTTTATTTTTATCTTACCTCACAGAGTTATCAATAGGCCATCTCAACTTTGTGAATACCACAAGAAATCAACAACGTTCAATATCTCCCCAAACTCTTTTGGCTCTGCAGATAACTGTAAATATTAGCTGGTTCTCTAATGGTTCCAATTTATCCCTCGTTATCACTTTTTGCTATTAAATAGGCTGAGAGACCCTTTGGTTTTTACTTTCACCTCTTCAGCCAAAGCAACCGACATATCACTTCATTTAGCCTTTCTAAATTTCATTCTTAAGATATTCTTTTTACATTCTTATAACCACTCTAGCACCTCAATTAATTAACTCCGTAGAGTACCGACCTCCTATTTAATTATTGTAGATATCTCTGTCTTTTTTTTTCGAAACAAGTGTCCAATTTCTTGAAAACCATGGCTCTTTTCCAATATTATACACTCGTTCCGATACACCTAACAGGACATTAAAGATTCGTACACCTTTACAATTTCACACTTTTAAGAGTGCCACGCATTTCTCTTTCTACATCCTTCCCATAAACAAGAGTGCTCCCAATCACTCCGTATAAATCCTTACGCCTATCTCCCACAAAGTTAGCTTTCTCAATCCAAAATCTCCACCCTAGGCGTCCAGTTCTGACTCTCTCCATAATTATCAATGTGAAACTAATGTATTGTGATCACTGATCCCGAAGTGCCACACAACGCATACCTCCGTCCCTGATCCTGCACTCATTTCCTACACATGAGGTCCAGCACTGCCCCTAATCGCTGGTCGATACCTTCTAATCTATTACGTGCTGCAAAAAACCTCTATCCTGCACACCATTTTCACAAACCTCCAGAAACCATCAGTAGCCCATTTACAGAATGTGTTTCCCATCCCAGGCTATTTTTGGCAACAATTGAATCTCCCACAAACACTACCTTGTGCTTACGAAAACATCTAGCTATCTTCCTTCACATATATGCTCTTTCATTCCTCGCTCCCCATGATGGCGTCTATAATACATCCCAAAAAGTGTTGCTACAAAAAACGTTCCCACCTTCTCATTCCACACCCAAATCGCCTACCCCTAAGACGAGCCTCTAAACTAATCCTGCCAAAGCGCAGCTGCTGTAAGAATCCTCTCCTGACAAGCAATCAACATCCTCCCACCTCTGGTCCCCGTCCAATTCTATCACACCAGAAGCAAGACGAAATCCTGGAATCTTAAGATCCAATCACAGCCCTCCTGACTAACCATCGTTTCACTGATTGCCACAAAGACACATCATATTTCCTGTGTCAATCAGGCTCTAAGTTTATACAGCCAACCCTTACTTACAATGCTCCTAGCATTAAAATATAACACAATTACTAAAAACAATACCCCAGACCATCTCCTTATTCACTGTCTATTAATCTTTTTCCTCTTTCCTCGCCTACATTTTTGGGATCCGAGTGTGCCTCTTGCCCCACAACCCTGACCCCTAGCCCCCCTCTACCCTCCCCCTACCTCCAGCCTTTCAAGTTTCTAAAGTCTCCCCAGCCAGCCTTTGCAACATCTCTGCAGGATATTGATCCCACTCGGCTTCAGTGCAACCCGTCCTTTTATCATAACAGATCATAGCTTTCCCCAAAAGGAGGTACCCAGTAGATCAAAGAAACTTGATTCCCTGCCCACTGCAATGCAACCAGTCGCTCAGACCACGCATTTATCCTCCCACCTCATTCCATTACTACTCTCACAGGTCACGTGGCTCAGGCACGTATCTGAAATCGTTAAACCACTTTTGGCTCCTTCTCCTTAACTTTCCCAATCCCCCAAACTCCCTAAAATTTCCTCCCTTCAGGGACCTCGTCACGTTTTTTTCTGACGCTATGTCATTGTACCTATTTGTACCACAACCATCATAGCCACTCTCCCTCCCTTATCAGAATCCTATTTGGACACGTTATTCATGACACATGCGAGACCCCTGGCACGAGGAGGCAAACTAACCGACTCTCGGGTCTCCCGATTCTTCGTTCCACAGAATCGCAACCATGGAGCCACCCAATAACCTAGCCAACACACCTAACTTATAGATCCCCTCAATACAATGCCACTCCTCATTATTGTTACTAACTTCTGAGCATCAGGAGGCCTCCTCTGTGACCGGATGCCCTCGGCCGCTATGTGCTCAGGCCCCCAGCTAGGCTGTCCCCCTCCAATCGTCTCCAAACCCGAGTCACCAAATTGTCCATGTACAGTCAGCCGGAGTACTCTCTACTAAGAGCCCCTGCCTCTCCCCTTGCCCTTCCTACCTTGACCCACAAGTACTTGTCTGCAACCTGCGTGGTCCAGGGAGTGAACTATCATCACACGTGTAGCTCCTCTCAATGACCTCCTCACGACTCCCTGACCAGACGGAGGTCATCACGAGGCAGTACATGCTCCAGGTTCATAGAACACCTGTCCTTCTTAGGACCCCCGTTCATACTGCACACACCATGATTGCAGATGTGGACGTCTGGAGTGGCTATCAATATATCGCTGACCTTCCCATTTGATATCCACAAACAGTACCGCTGGCCTGACCTTACACTACTCCCCCACGCCACCCTCCAACCCCCCCCCCTTACACAGGACTACACTATCAACTACAAACAAATATTATACATTCTATACTATTCGGACCTGCTTTTTGAGTTACCATGTTTTCTTTTCTATGGCCTCGTCCCATAAGGCTAGAGGTGTCAAAGTGTGTTCTCACTAGAAATAAGAAAAAGTACCGATGATACTGATGGCGTGAAGAGGCTGAAGCCCCAGTAACTTAAAGGGGAGCAAACGTAGAACTCATTTTCTCGAAGTTGCCAAATCAACGTTACATAACAAAGCAATTCTCACTTACTCAGTGCGAAGAATATGTCACAAAATTCTGCGAGTAACATCTTCGGAAAGATGTGAATGGTGACATTTCAGTAGACCCTTCTTCAAGACTGAGAGTCAAGGAGAGGGCAGCTGAGAGATATGGAAGGGTAACAAAGAACATGTGAGGTGTGAAAAGACAGATTCAAAGCAGAGCGGATAGTCAAGGACATGTAACAATGTCTATGTGATGGAGCTGAGGGAAAGGTGAACCCTGAGACATACAAAACAGTAAATTAATAAGGAGGACAGTGAAACGAGATCATGAGAACTAAGCAGGGGAGGGAGCAGATAGAAAGGAAAACAAGGTTACTTGAAGTTAGAGAGAGATTAATATCCAACATTTCAACACCACTGGTTATAAGCTGCCACAGCACACATACTGAGTGCATCCTACGTCACTTTTACAATGTCATCAGCAGCTCATTTCGGTCTCTGACCTGGCAAACTGTTAGGCCTCCTAGCAAGTGAATGCTGTAAGGGATGTTGCCACCACGGCAGGAAAAATGCCCTGAGGGATCATGCTGAATGCTTTGTGCAATAAACACAAAGGCTCTGTGTGGGGAAGGACCACCAGTTGCTAAGGAATGCTTGTGCTTCCTGGTTATTCGAGGGGCCAAAGTCCAGTGGGGACATGACCTCAACAGAGAATGGGGACACATCCGGTGGGATGGCAGCCTCCGCCTACACGCAGTCTGTTTTAGTCTTTTCTATCTTTTTTCATTTTTATAGGTTATTGTATAATGTATGTTTCTTTTTTAGTGATTTTATGTGGGGGATAGATGTTAGGGTAAGGGGCACCCGTCCTACAGTCACTACCTGCGATTATGTCAGTATTATCCTCCTACCAGCCCTCGCCCCCCCTTACCTGACCGGGGATTCCTTTCCTGCGAACCAGACCACAGCTTCATCTATTGGCGGTCCAGTCTGTGAACTACATCCCGGAGCGGGCAATGTCGCTCCGATTAAACACACCCTGGGATCACTGTTTGAGGGCTTCTGGAGTGTTGGGCCTGCTGCATCAACATCGTGGAGCTCTGGTTGCGAGACTCCTAGCGCAGGTGGCGCTGATACCATATCGGGATAGGATGGGCGAGGTCAATGGACCACTCTTGCACAGGGGCCAACCAGCATTTGAATCTCCGCACAGCTCGGCTCTGTGGAATCGGTAGCTGCTGTGAACATAGGTGAACATTAGATTAGATAACCATACATAATGTGAACCATAAGCACAGACCAGAGATCATAACAGGACGAACTCCCAGAGTAACATCCGTGTTGCAGATCCCGCAAGACTGACACAAAACTCAAGGTCACAGTACCTCTACGCAAATAAACACAGATCTACTCGCTTCTAACCTCTACCTAGCGAACAACCCGCACAATCCAGGAACAAGCCCTTACGGCGACGACGCAACCCCACAGTAACAATATTAAATGAGGAGCAATTAGCAATCACTCGAGCGAAGAAGTCCTACATAAACCGTCAGATTATTAACTATCAATAACATCGCTACAAACAAAGCTCAGATATAGATTAAGCACACCGTGACCCACCCGAGTTCCCCCCCACCACCTCACAAACCCAAGAACTCGGTCTCCGGTGGGAAGGTGGCCGATTCCCGGACCAGTCCGCTGCGGATGTCTCATCTGTTCAAATGTTCAGGGTTCCATCGTTCCCGGCGCAAGGCCTGAACCACGGGCTGCCCTATAGCGAGCAACAGGGGCTCGGGAGGCCAGCCCACATGGTGAACCTTGGGGAACATCGCAAGGAGGATGACTGGACTTTGGTTCCTCCCTCTACCAGTGGTGAACATTGGTGCTGCTGTGGGGATGAATGTGTTGTGGACAGCAGCGAATCAGTGTTTTTTATTTTTAATTCGATAGACTGATATAGGGACATGGCATATAGTTGTCTCTCCATGAAGATCATACAATAAATATGAATCAAATCAAATCCAAATACAAACAACACTGAGCCACCTGAATGGCCAGAATGCCAGGTTTAAGGAGAGATTTAACACTGATGAGACTAGAACCCTAATGAATACAATTACCTGCGAATGACCAGGGAGTTTTGCACTGTTTCTTAATATAATTTTTATCTGACTAAAGTTTATTTTTGGAAATAAAAGAAAACAATCAGCCACAGATGCAAGAATATGGATTGCACTGTTGTAAGGACAATTAAGGGTTGAACTTCTTTAAAACGAATGGCTGTGCCATGTTGAGCATGCCAATTTTCTTGATCAAAGATTCATAACAGTCAGGGAATGAATTTCCTGCCTGTAAAATCAGAGAAGGTCAAGAGGACTGATTGCCTTACCAGTGGATTGGGGAATCCTACTGCTCGTGAAAACGTGTCAGTGAGATGAATCTCTGGGGACTGGAAAGCACGCCCCACGTTGGACTTGGGATCAGTCCCTTCACAC